>NC_069402.1:2878873-3003664 GCF_026875155.1 Cherax quadricarinatus | reverse complement strand
GAGCAGTGATTTTGTTGAGGTAATCTGCTTTGCTATTTTAGTTCGCATTTCTTGAGTTAGTTTGGTGATCGTTTGGTTCTGAATCGTAAGGAGTTTAGCTATTTCTGGGTCGGTGATCTTCTTGACATCAAATACTGGAAGGAGTTATCTTGGACTGTGGCAGCAGCATGTTTGTTGTTGTCTGTCGTGTGTTGTGGTGGTGCCGGTGGGTGATGAGGGTTGTGTCCTGGCTGGCAGTACCACAAGTTTTCCTCGTGTTTTTACTGCTCTCACCTTTGATGTTAGGAGTCCTTAGCTGGTTACTGGATCTTCTTTTATTGCTCTGACCCTTGTCCATTGGCTGTGGCTTCGGGTGAATAATAGGCGATGGGTGAATGTTGTGGAGTATCACTTCAGTGGCAGCGGGGTAGGAGGTGGTAGTACGAGTCCTATTAGTTGGTAATTTGTGAACTTTTGGGTGATTTCTGCAATTGATTTATATCATTCTGGGTATCCACACATGTTAGTGTTATGTGGGTCTTGATTAGGTCATCACTGGGCTGCTGGGAACCTCAGGTAGAAGTAAAAATAGAGGACAAGGTTCCTGTTGCCGCTGCCGCTGCCGCAAAGGGTTAACACGAACATATGGATTTACATCTACATATCTATAGTTCAATTATCTGTTAGAAGCAAATTTAGGAAATTTGCTTGGTATATCTGGTATCTTATTTTCATTAGTAAGATATCTTGACATGTCACATAGGTTATTATACTGTCTCTCTCTGTATTCCTCAATAAGTGGACAATTAAGCACATAGTGTTCAAGACAGTGACCATATGACTGATCACATAATTTACATTTAGTTTGATCATCATCTGTGTGTCTCCCAAACTGCCAGAAGTACTTGTAACCAAGCATAAGCCTGGCTACTACAACACCAGTCAGTCTGTTCACATTGCAAGTTGTTCCATAAACATAATTATCTATGTTCATGTTATCATAGTGGGTTATAGATCTACTCAGGCTTCTAACTGCATTCCTATAACAATCATTTTCATTATTTACTTCTCTCCTAATATTATTCCTAATGCTAGACACAGATATACCAAAGTTATATTCTACATTCTCCTTATGGGTACTCTTCTTGGCTAACATATCAACTTTATCATGAAGGAGTAATCCAATGTGTGACGGGAGCCATAGCAATTGTACATTAATTCCTTTGTCCCTGATTTTTGAGTATCTATACCTGGCTTCTCCAATGAGCATTGTGAAAATTTGTGTGGACTGCCTCCAAGTGAGTCGCCTACCCTGGCAAACTCCGTTGACACCGAGCTCTGAGGTGGGTACCTCAGCCTCACAAGTGGCTTATAGGACAGATTTTCACAAATGATTGATGTTGCAAGAAACTCGCCTGCATGCACGTATAAAGGACTAACTTACTTGGTGTTGCAGCATATATCCTGATCTTCAACTTCCCTAAGCTTAGCCTTAGCCCCTTTGGACTTCCCCTCAGAAACCACATGCAACCGGGAGCCTTAATTCTTGCAATATTCAATCGTTATTAGTGACCTGCCTGCACCTCAGAAATTCCTATATCCAAGAGGGTATGTATCCCCTAGTACAGTGGACCCCCGGTTAACGAACTTTTTTCATTCCAGAAGTATGTTCTGGTGCCAGTACTGACCGAATTTTTTCCCATAAGGAATATTGTGAAGTAGATTACTCCATTTCAGACCCCCAAACATACACGTACAAACGCACTTACATAAATACACTTATATAATTGGTCGCATTTGGAGGTGATCGTTAAGCGGGGGTCCACTGTATAACTATGCAGACACGGACACTAGCTTCCAGACTTACTAGAGACACTGGTACTTACTGGGCATGCTCTGCCAGCTGCAACACAGGCCCACAGTTCAAACTCACTCACAATTCTCCCCAGATACTGGCCAGAAATCTGCGAGATAAAGTGGAGGTCTTGTCTTACTGTATGGGCCTGACGGAGGTCATCTACGGTACATCGAGGTGCTTCTACCAGATTTCCCTAGGTCTCACATGTGAAGACACGTGGGGGGCGCCGTCTGCTGATCACAACACATCTTGTCCAGTTGGTGTCTGTCTTAAGAAGAACGAGCTGGTCTCTCTTCCAGACCCTCGTCTCTTCGTTCAAACTAGGGCTGCCAGTTCTCCCTAGCTAACTTATCCTAGTGTTTGCCTACATTATCGGCCTATTACTACCTATATTATGGTCTTAGGTCTACATTATTATTATCTACAGTTGCCTTAGTAAACCTAATATTAGTGTACTACCAGTAAAACTACCTACTCCTTCCCTGAAGGGTAAATCTATAAATTAAATAAATGCCTACCATCAATCCACTCTGAGATAGAAATGTGTTTCTTTGGGAGGGTTTAAGGGCCACCCAGCTCAGCCGTTCCATTACGGCCAGGCCGGATCTGTCCTGTGCAACTTTAGGGACCAAATAAATTTCCACAAGCATGTTGCTGGAGTCATTATATGAGTTAAGATCATTCAGTGATGACATTGAATCAGTAATGATGATAGAGTCATGCTCAGTGTCATAAGTTAGCTTTAACGCCATTAGGATTGCAAACAGTTCAGTTTGCAATGTAGAAACTCTCCCTGATAACACTGTGTATACATAGTGTATAGTGTATACTACAGTGGCTCCCTAGTATATAGATAAGAAATGTTAAAGTGTCATTCGAAAACAGGTGAATTTGTAAATGAAGTGATAAGCCTATAGAGGCAGGTGCCAGAAGTCGCCAGAAACTTACCACACTGGTCAGCTGTTTTAATAATTTTCCTGGCCTGCTAGTGTACTCGCACATAATCTAGTGATACCAGTGAATAGCAGAATACAGTGTTGTAGTAGCAACTAACCAGTATTATAATGGTACTTAGTGGAGTGGAGTGACTTTCATTAGTTTCTTTTTTCTTGAAATACCAGACGTTACTGTGAATTTCATATAACCTGTAGTTACCAGCGGTCGCAATATACACAACGAGAAGCAAACATTACTACAGAAAAAGCGTCTTTCCTCCAAAATTTCCACCAGTCAACTATAGTGATAATATAGCATTTATTGTGAAGGAGACGGAAAAAAACTAGAAAAGCTAGATACAGTGATTGATAAACAAGGGTTGAGGCTCGACCATTCGTCATTGTAGGAGCTGCCAGCAGTCACTGGTTCTTCAACACGCAAGTTATACTTTTGTATCAATCAAATCACATATTACTCAGGTAGATAATTTCCAGTAGATCCTTCATGTGTTAGCCCAAACCACCGACCAGTATGTTTTAAATAAGTGACCCACTAATCAGATAAGACTGGTTCCGAACCCTTGACTGGTCGAACCCTCGACTGGTCCGAACTCTTTGACCGGTTTCAAATGGATTCGTTGGGGTTGTAGGCGCCCTTATCAAACACAAACAATAAATATAAAACAGGATCGTACACCGGTAAGCTGTCCTTAATATACAAGTACAGTTAGAAATAGAAATACAAATAGCTAGAGCTTCACTTTAAGGAGGTTATTAATAGAGTATTCAAGAGGTGCTAGTAGAATTACAGTAAATCAACCATTCAAATCATTATGAAGCTCTGTGTAGTCTGCAATCAATCAAACAAACGGGCATCCACATGGATAAATTGTCATTTTTGTGGAAATTGGTGTCACGCCCCTTGTGCAGATATCCAAGAACTAGCTACAAGCAGTATTAAAACAGGGAAATGTTTTTGGGTATGCCCAAATGAGATAAATCTGTGGACTAAAATCACATTGGTATTAAAAGAGGATAACATCAAAGCTGCTTTCATTGAAAACCTGGAAGCTTTCTACAGCAGATGGGAACATAAAAAGTCTGGGCTGAATGGTACTGCCCTTGATGCTGGCCATGTAGTCAGAAACTGTAAGGCTGGAGGTGATGTCCTGGTAGTCAGTAAATGTGGGGCTGATAGTGCTGTCCTGGTAGACAGTAATGGTGAAGCTGGAAGTGCTGTCCTGGGAGACAGTAATGGTGAAGCTGGAGATTTTGTCCAGGTAGTCGGGAATAATACGCAGGAAGGAATGCATATAAATGACCTCATGGGAGACAGGAGCCGTAGTGGGGAATCAAGTGTAGTCAAAGATAAGATAAAACCAATATTGCAAACTAGAAATACCACAGGAAATAGCAAACAAGAGGACTCCACTAGCAATAGTGAGGATATATTACCAAAAACAACTGGTGGGAGCTCCTTTGTTGGTGCTAGGGAGGATAGGAATAAGACAGGTAAACATGCACCAACAAGGAATACAGTCACAGAAACCCAAGGCAAACGGAAACCAAGCCTGTGCACATACTATGCACTTGGTATCTGCAGGCATGAAAAATCTGGAAAAACAGATGGGACGTGCAACTATGACCACCCTAGAAAATGCCGTGCCCATATGACAACAGGAAAATGCAAACTCCCTTCCTGTAAGTTTTTTCACTCTGAAATGTGTACCTCTTCAGTACAGGAAAGACTGTGCTATAACTTAAATTGCCAGGCACACCATCTAAAGGGGACAAAAATATACAAAACATCCAGGCCATGGGAAAACCTGGGCAGCCACAGCCACTCAAGAGGGAGAGGTTTTTTAGTGCCAGAAGGAAAAAAAACTGGCAGGAAATGGCAGAAATCGTACACCAAATCCAGTCATTCCTGGAGTGGAACCACAGTCGATGGCCTCCACTCCAAACCAACAGATACAGATACTAATGTCGGAAAAAAATCCCCCCCCCAGTACCAACAATACCACTAGTCCGATGACATTCTTCTTTGCAAATATACAGGGTCTAAAGCCAGCAACAAACAACAAAATACCTTTCATCCATGGACTGCTTGCAGAGGCAAAGGCAATGTTCGCGGCTTTCATTGAGACCCACATAAAGAATCACTTGGACAACGAAATATGGATCCCAGGTTACAACCTATACAGATGCGACAGAGGGAACAGGCAAAAGGAGGGGGGGGGGGGGTTGGCCTGTACATTGCACTCACTTGTTTGCACAGAACTGCTAAATGCCTCAAATGATGCAGTGGAAGTTTTAGCAGTAAAGATCGAGAACCAAAACCTAGTCATTGTGGTGTCTACAAGCCTCCGGTGCAACATCCCAGCAATTCCAGGAACAGTTGTTAAAAATTGACCACTGTCTGGAAAATCTGCCAGCTCCTGCACCCAACATCTTGCTCCTGGGGGATTTCAACTTAAGGCACCTAAAATGGAGGAATATAGCAAATAATATTGTTGCAGTAATAACACCAGGAGGCAGCTCTGATGAAAACTCACACTCACACGACCTTTTAAATCTATGCACAAAATTCAATTTAAACCAGCAAATAATAGAGCCTACTAGACTGGAGAATACACTAGACCTCATCTTCACTAACAATGATGATCTGATAAGAAATGTCACCATATCAAAAACAATATACTCAGATCACAACATAATTGAGGTTCAGACATGTATGAACGGAGCCCCAGACCGACATAATGAGATTAGTCATGCGGGAGCATTCACCAAATTCAACTTCAATAACAAAAACATAAAGTGGGACCAAGTAAACCAAGTCCTAACCGATATAAGCTGGGAAGATATACTAAGCAACACAGACCCCAACTTATGCCTAGAACAGATTAACTCGGTGGCACTCGATGTATGCACAAGACTTATTCCTCTAAGAAAAAGGAGGAGTAGATGTAAAATAGAAAGAGACAGGCGCTCCCTTTACAGGCGACGGAAAAGAATAACAGAGCGGCTAAAAGAGGTCAATATATCTGAAATGCGTAGGGAGACACTGGTCAGAGAAATAGCAAGCATCGAACTTAAGCTAAAGGAATCTTATAGGAGTCAGGAATCGCGGGAAGAACTGAAAGCCATAAATGAAATCGAAAGAAACCCAAAGTATTTCTTCTCCTATGCCAAATCAAAGTCGAGAACAACGTCCAGTATTGGGCCCCTACTTAAACAAGATGGGTCCTACACAGATGACAGCAAGGAAATGAGGGAGCTACTCAAGTCCCAATATGACTCAGTTTTTAGCTAGCCACTAACCAGTCTGAGAGTCGAAGATCAAAATGAATTTTTTATGAGAGAGCCACAGAATTTGGTTAACACAAGCCTATCTGATGTTATCCTGACGCCAAATCACTTCGAACAAGTGATAAATGACATGCCCATGCACTATGCCCCAGGGCCAGACTCATGGAACTCCGTGTTCATCAAGAACTGCAAGGCATTGTCCACATCGCTCTCGGGCCGTGCGGACAGGCTGTGCAGTAGCTCCTGATTCAACTGATTTCTGCACAGTTTTCACAGACCACTACAAGTCACAAGATGGCAGATCGACAAGGCAGGAGAGTTAACACGGTCTGTGTTGCATTCACACAAGGCTCCCTCAGTGTTTATACAATGCACACATTAATGCCAAGCATTATACGAGACGTCTACGGCATCCCCAATGAAGAATTATATTGCGTAGCTTTGAATGGGATGTCAAGGATATTTATAAAATTTGAGAATGACGGCTTCTAAAACAAGATTGTGGAAACTTTTCAAGAAAGGAGAATGGTAGTGAATTCGGCTGTGGAAGTGTGTCTACATGACGTGTCGACGTATGTTACCTGGGTCAAGGTGAGAAATGTGCCTTTCGAAGTGGAGGAGTACGATCTGAGGGATGTTTTCGGCAGATACGGAACGGTGCATGCAGCGACCAAGGGAGTGTGGAGAGAGGGCCCATACGAGGGGTTCCCGGAGGGCTCCTTCACCATCAAGATGACACTCCGCCAGTCGATTCCCTCTTATGTACGTCTGGAGAAATATAGGACCCAGGTGTTTGTTCATTAAGCGGGCCAAAGGAAGACTTGCAGACTATGCAACTCTTTTGAGCATATGGCTGCCCAGTGGCCCCGTCGACTGGTTGGCCACTCCTGGGACCATTCACCTGTGGGCCTACGGGCTGAGGCTTTCGTGACTGAGCCTGGTACCTCAGCTGGGCAAGTTCCCAAGCTTTGGAGTGACGAGATGCAACAGGAGGACACGCAGTCTACGATGTGTGCCACCCTGTCTGTGGATACATCGACCGTGCCCACGCTTACAGTGGATCCTGTGGGGCCTGAGGTTTTGCCACAGGATAAGTTGCTGGAAGACGTGTTGCAGGACCTTCTAGATGGAACAGAACATGGTCCTGTTGTTTCGACGGCGTGTCGTGAGTTAACGACTGAGGAATCCCCTAACATGAAAATGCAGGATAAAACCACTTTCATACGGACGCATGAGGTGGTGGTGGAGGTTCACCAGGAGGCTTCGTCTAGTGAGGAGATGCATGTGGATGGCAGCTCCCACAAACGTTCGGTGGAAGCGTCGGATATGGACGACGTCTTGACACCAGGACAGCGCCCGGGGAGGAAATCGTGGGCGAAAGTGGTTGAGCCGCCTGTCACAGAAAGGATAGTTTCAAGGTCCCAGCATAAGGGCAGAGTATGGGGGGAGGGGGAGTCTCGAGAAGCCGAATGACAAAGACGGGCAGTCTAATGTGCGAGTGGGAACAGGAAAGACCCAAAAACATAGAGGTAAACCACCTTTTTTGTAAATTCAAGTGTGTTATTATCAATGCCAATGGCTTAAGGACTGAAGTTAAAAAAGTGTGGATGGAGTGGTTTTTGCGTCGTTACGATGTGGATGTATGTTTTATGCAAGAACATAATTATAAATTTGGTAGAGAGTTACGGTTGAAAGGCTACCGAATGTATGCGAGTAATTCTTTAAAATGAAATTGTGGAGTGGCTATAGCAGTGAAGGAGTCCAGCCCTTGGAGCATCTTGGGATGGGAGGAGGGGGGAGATGGAAGGGTGGTAAGGGTGGATGGGTATTGGGGTGGGGTTAGAGTTTGTTTTATCGGAGTTTATATGCCAGCGGACAGTAACTCTAAAGTTAAAATAGACTTTGTGAGGGAGGATTTAATGTTTCACATCCGGGGTTTACCTTTAATTTCGGTCTTAGGTGGGGATTGGAATTGCATTATCCGCCATGGGGATGTTGAGCCAAGGGGGGGCGGGGTGCGTTCTACCTGTCCTAAGAAATCTGCTGGGGGATGTAGGGGTTTATGATGTAGTGGGGAGGGGTGGGTGGGTGGTGGATCATACGTTTGTGCGCAGAGGTTACGCAGCCCGACTGGATAGGATTTATGCAACAAAAGGAATTCAAGTTGGGCGCGTGCAGACCCTTGATCTGGGGTTTTCCGAACACTGTGCAGTGCTAGCAGACTTGGACTGGGATGGAATGATCAGGGTTTATTCAGGGTATTGGAAACTGAATGGGCGGCTCTTGGAGGGGGAAGGAGATGGGTCCGCTTTTCAGGATTGTTGGAAAAATATCTGGGAAAAGCGGAGGGCAGATGAATTTTTGTTGGAATGGTGGGAAACACGTGCCAAACCCGGAATAGCGCGTTATTATAAGAAGTGGGGAAAGGAGGAGGCAAGGTGGAGGTTTGGGCTACAAAACTATTTGGAGGGGCAGCTTAATGATTACTATGTGGAGGGTGGAAGTAGTAGGTATGACGACATTGAACATCTTCGTAGTCGACTTGCAGAAATTCACAATGAACGTTTTAATGTGGTTCGAGTCAGAGCAGGTATGGAAGAAGTGCTCTGGGGTGACAAACCTTCTGGTTGTGTCTTGGCCAAGTTCAGGGTCAGACAACAGGCGACGTCCCTCTTGCAATTGGAAGTATGCACGGGTTTTGGTGGTTACTTGCCGGGTCAAGTACTCCTCACCACGGACAGCATGAGTTTTTATGCTGATCTATGGTTTGGGGGAAAAACTACGGCGGGGAGTAGGGGGGGGGTCCATGTGGGTGGCCTGGTGAGGAGGGATTTCAGAAAAGTTATAAGTGACAGGGATAGAACGGTACTATAAGGTAGAATTCGAGTGGAATAGGTAGAGGAGGCGATTTTTAGTATGAGTAAAGGAAAGGCACCAGGTATAGATGGCATTTTGAATGATTTTTATAGGGCGCATTGGGGAAGTATAAAGCATTGTTTGGTTGATGTATTGAATTGCATGCTCACGGCGGGGAGGTTAGGTATGTTGCAAAGTACGGGGGTAGTTGTGTTGGTGCTCGGACTATAAAATCTTTGCAAAAGTTTTAGGAAATAGAATGAGGAAGGTTATGGGGTCAGTTATTCACGAGGGACAGCTAGGCATACCAGGTAAGAGCATGAGGGATGGGCATGTACATATTAGGGAATTTTTGGAGGAATGTCAAGGGGGGGAGGTGTCCTCGGTCTTGACTGGCAAAATGCTTACGACTGTGTTGATAGAGATTTATTGAGGCTTATTTTATTGAAGCAGGGTTTTGGAGAGGAGATTGTAAGATGGGTTGATACCTTGTATGTCTTGGCTATGATACGCGTACAGGTAAACGGTAAATTGGGGCAGCCGGTCCGTATGGAATGGGGTTTGAGGCAAGGGTGCCCCCCCCGTCCCAGCTGCTTTTTTGCTTGTATGCAAAACCCCTTTTATGAGCCGGTGGATGGTGGTTTGAGGCGTGGGACGCGGAGCAGTGACCATGCAGCGCGTGTGGTCGGGTACGTAGATGATACCACGATTTTGTTAAAAGGGGAGGAGGATTTGCGGATCGTGGGATGGATTGTTGAGTTTTTTGGGACAGAGTCTGGCATGTGCATCAGTAAAGCAAAATTGAAATTATTGGAGATGGGTACATGGGTTGGGGAGGGGGTTGGGCGAAAAGTATGGGTGGTCAGTCGTGGTGCAACTTAGAATATGTGGTATCGTGTACATGGCAGATGAGAGGGAGGGCCGAAGGGTGAACTCAGAATTGGTGGTTAATAAGACTTTAGAGCAACTTCGGGGCTAAGAGCTGGGGATGTATTTTTGCAGCAGAGGACAGTAGTGGTTAATACACTTGTTTATAGTAAAGTATGGGGTGTGGCTGAGGTGTACCCTTTAAGAGATGTGGATATTCAGGAACTGCAGAGAAGAGTCTTACGTTATGTTTGGGGTTTCGGGAGGGCTTGGTTAAGCCGGGAGGTTGTTATGATCCATGTTCGCCGTGGGGGTTTAGGTCTCCTGGCTTTGGGACCATGGGTGAAGGCCCTCTATGTTAAGCAGCGTTTCCTCAGGGCGGGGGGTGAGAAGGGCATCCGGGTGGGTTGGGTAATGATCGACATGCATAAATGGAGGAGCGGCAGGGGATTAATCGAGTGTGAGGACATGCTACGTTTGTTACTAAAGTTGAGAAATGCGCAACGGATTCGGGTGAGGCAAATGGTCAGCATATGTTGTCGTAGGGAAATTGTACAGGGATTGTCTGTTTTTCCGCTGTATAATTGGGGGGAAATATGGGACGGATTTTGTAAACTTAAGTTGGCACCAAGGGTTCGTGAATTGGTGTACAGATTTGTCATGAGGATTTTAGCATCAAAATCGGTCTTAAATAGGATGGGTTTGGTAAGGGAGGTGGATTGCTTACGTTGCGGTCTCGAAGAAACAGCTTTTCATGCAGTCTACTTTTGTGATACCTTGGATAAAGTTCGTTCGTGGTTGGGGCGGGTTTTCGATTTTCTTAGTGGGGGAACTATCTCAACCTTATGAGCCTTAACATTAGACGTTAGCGGAGTATCAAGTGAGGTACGAAGAGCAATAATGTACGTGGTGGCTGATTTTCTTTATATATCGTGGGGTATGCGGGAAACTGGGGGATCAGTTAGGATCAGGGCAATTGCGGCAGGTATCTAGAGAACGCATTGCAGAAATAAACTCATATATGGTAGAAGTTGGGATAATAGTTTTCCTGCAAACTATCGAAGTCTTACTGTTCAAAGGTTGCTGCAACTGGGGGTGGGGTAAGGCAACGGGGGGCTGGACTCCCCCCGTGGTAGCACCAAACGGTGGGTTCGGGACTTCAGGGTAGAGGGCGGGTTTTGGGGAGTGACGTGTATGTATTATGAATGGCTCTGTGCATCTGTGTGTGTATGGTTGTGGTGTTGTGTGGAACTGAGATCTTGGATTAATCCTAATATGGTCATGCATCTTGATAATACAGATAAAAAGCAATATTTCAGTATATGTTCCAGCCTCTGCAAGGCTGAACCGGTTCCCGACTATGGCCGGGGCTTGGTGAAGTATGTTGGGTCTTTCCTGGGACTCCCGTTGGGTTTTGTTTAGTCATTTGTAAGCGGAAGCCACGCTGATGTCACCGCTAAAAGTACACGTTATACTGCCCTTTAAGGGGAATGTTCATAAGCAGACCTTTGGTGATGGTTGTAAACTTTTGATGAAGGGCAAAAAGTTTCATTGGCCTAAGATTGTTCGAATATGTAGTAGAGGTCACCTATGTAAGGGGGGGGGGTTGAGATGTATAATGTCCTATACTGTAATCTTTGGTCATTTAAGTTCCTTGGGCAGCAGCTTTTGTGGGATATATTGTTCTGTCACCCAGTGATATCACATGTATTTTTTATTTATCATTTATGGTGCATATAGTCAGTTGATGTTCAATTAAGCACCTTTACTAATATCACTGTATACAAGTAAGTTTTTTTTTTTTTTTGTGGTTTTATAATTAGTTTGAGAAACTAAATAGGTGGTTGGTCGGGGTATTAGGTGTCTTAGTGTTTCCTCATATGTAATCATACATGCTAGATCTATAAAAGTCTTATGTTGATTATTAAAGGCTTTTTGCATATTTTGATTCCTTTTTCAATACATGCAAAACCAAAAATAAAGAACACCAGGTTTCAATTTCAAGAGTCAGGTGGGTTTCTGAGAGTTATATTATATAACCATAATACTAGTGAGTGCGCAATGTATTAGTTTACATGATATTGTTTTTGCATATAAAATTTTTATATGTCCATAGTAGCATTGAATGCGCAATGCATTAGTTTATATGACATTCTTTTGTATATAAAATTTCATACACAATATGAATAAGAATGTCAGGTTTGGTTATATATTTATTTGGTGTTTAAGGTATGTTCCGGTAGTTCTCTGTTTAGTTATATATATTGTTGTTGTCTTACATAAAGTTTTCACGGTTCTTGTTTTAAAATAAATTTTGTATACCACACATGTATACTGTGTTTTAAGTCAATTATGTATAACATACATGTACACTGTGTTTTTTAAATAAAAATATAAAAAAAAAAGAACTGCAAGAAGCCCTTATCACTAGCTTTTACCATCCTATGGAGAGGGAGCATGGACACGGGGGTCGTCCCACAGTTACTAAAAACAACAGACATAGCCACACTCCACAAAGGGGGCAGTAAAGCAATAGCAAAGAACTACAGACCGATAGCACTAACATCCCATATCATAAAATCTTTGAAAGGGTCCTAAGAAGCAAGATCACCACCCATCTAGAAACCCATCATTTACACAACCCAGGGCAACATGGGTTTAGAACAGGTCGCTCCTGTCTGTCTCAACTATTGGATCACTACGACAAGGTCCTAGATGCACTAGAAGACAAAAAGAATGCAGCTGGCACTGGACAAGCACCTAAAGTCGGTTCCTGACCAGCCGGGCTGTGGCTCGTACGTTGGTTTGCGTGCAGCCAGCAGTAAGAGCCTGGTTGACCAGGCTCTGATCCACCAGGAGGCCTGGTCACAGACCGGGCCACGGGGGCGTTGACCCCCGGAACTCTCTCCAGGTAAACTCCAGGTATACAGACTTTGCAAAAACCTTCGACAAGTGTGACCATGGCGTAATAGTGCACAAAATGCGTGCTAAAGGAATAACAGGAAAAGTCGGTCGATGGATCTATAATTTCCTCACTAACAGAACACAGAGAGCAGTAGTCAACAGAGTAAAGTCCGAGGCAGCTACGGTGAAAAGCTCTGTTCCACAAGGCACAGTACTCGCTCCCATCTTGTTCCTCATCCTCATATCTGACATAGACATGGATGTCAGCCACAGCACCGTGTCTTCCTTTGCAGATGACACCCGAATCTGCATGACAGTGTCTTCCATTGCAGACACTGCAAGGCTCCAGGCGGACATCAACCAAATCTTTCAGTGGGCTGCAGAAAACAATATGAAGTTCAACGATGAGAAATTTCAATTACTCAGATATGGTAAACACGAGGAAATTAAATCTTCATCAGAGTACAAAACAAATTCTGGGAACAAAATAGAGCGAAACACCAACGTCAAAGACCTGGGAGTGATCATGTCTGAAGATCTCACCTTCAAGGACCATAACATTGTATCAATCGCATCTGCTAGAAAAATGGCAGGATGCATAATGAGAACCTTCAAAACTAGGGATGCCAAGCCCATGATGACAATCTTCAGGTCACTTGTTCTATCTAGACTGGAATATTGCTGCACACTAGCAGCACCTTTCAAGGCAGGTGAAATTGCTGACCTAGAAAATGTACAGAGAACCTTCACAGCGCACATAACGGAGATAAAACACCTCAATTACTGGGAGCGCTTGAGGTTCCTGAACCTGTATTCCCTGGAACGCAGGCGGGAGAGATACATGATTATATACACCTGGAAAATCCTAGAGGGACTAGTACCGAACTTGCACACGAAAATCACTCACTACGAAAGCAAAAGACTTGGCAGACGATGCAACATCCCCCTAATGAAAAGCAGGGATGTCACTAGCACGTTAAGAGACCATACAATAAGTGTCAGGGGCCCGAGACTGTTCAACTGCCTCCCAGTATACATAAGGGGGATTACCAACAGACCCCTGGCAGTCTTCAAGCTGGCACTGGACAAGCACCTAAAGTCGGTTCCTGACCAGCCGGGCTGTGGTTCGTACATTGGTTTGTATGCAGCCAGCAGTAACAGCCTGGTTGATCTGGCTCTGATCCACCAGGAGGCCTGGTCACAGACCGGGCCGCGGGAGCATTGACCCCCGGAACTCTCTCCAGGTAAACTCCAGGTAAGATGCACAGTTGTTAATTCTTATGCCTAGTTCAACAAGTTTATTATCGTTCTTAACTAGGAAGGTGACAACAAGAGCAGATGCAGCCCTGCCACAAGACTCCTGTTTAGATCCATCAGTGTATATTACTTGTGATAACTTACTGCTACCAGCTAGGCCAGAAATTTCGTTAATTCTAAGATTTAAATGTTTACACCTTTTCTTGCCACTTTCAGCAACACTGGTATGCTTACTGGGTGTCATGATTGCTTGGTAGATACAAGATATAGCAATTAAAAGATCAAAACACAATTCATAATCATAAGCTTGTAGTAGAGAAGTTGGACTGGACACGTATGAAGTACGAATGATGGGATGGTGGGATGGTGTGGTGGGGGGGGTGGGGGGGCTGGGGACGGCGGGAGGTCTCCCCAGCTGAACCACAACAAGGCGGTCACTTGAGGAAAAGGGAAGTTTTTTTTACCTTCCCGCAAACTGAACCCTGTTAAATTCATCATACGACGTGTTACATAAAATTGTGCCGCAATTCTTCAATCGTGCTATACTCAAATCATGCCAAATAAACCCGTGCTAAATAACGGTCTACTGTACACCACTACCTGGACCAAACTCGTGGGCGGCGCAGCAGCCACATATACACCACCAACTGGACCAAACTCACTCGTGAGCGGTGCAGCAGCCACATATACACCACCACCTGGACCAAACTCACTCGTGAGCGGTGCAGCAGACACATATACACCACCACCTGGACCAAACTCACTCGTGAGCGGTGCAGCAGACACATATACACCACCACCTGGACCAAACTCACTCGTGAGCGGTGCAGCAGACACATATACACCACCAACTGGACCAAACTCACTCGTGAGCGGTGCAGCAGCCACATATACACCACCACCTGGACCAAACTCACTCGTGAGCGGTGCAGCAGACACATATACACCACCAACTGGACCAAACCCCACTCGTGAGCGGTGCAGCAGCCACATATACACCACCACCTGGACCAAACTCACTCGTGAGCGGTGCAGCAGACACATATACACCACCAACTGGACCAAACTCACTCGTGAGCTGTGCAGCAGCCACATATACACCACCACCTGGACCAAACTTACTCGTGGGCGGCGCAGCAGCTACATGTACACCACCACCTAGACCAAACTTACTCGTGGGCGGCGCAGCAGCTACATGTACACCACCACCTGGACCAAACTCACTCGTGGGCGGTGCAGCAGACACACGTTGCCAGGTCAGTGATGTGTGATCATAGTGATACCACGTAGATTAAGAGTTTTTCCAAAATTTCGTAAATAAAATTATCGATTTATCGTAGTTTTTCGTATAGCATCATTGATTTTCCCTATACAGGCCTCTTTGTACTCTGTAATCATGTAATACCTGGAGTTTACCTGGAGAGGGTTTCGAGAGTCAAACGCCCCTGCGGCTCAGCCTGAGACGAGGCCTCATATTGAATCAGGGTCTGATCAACCAGGCTGTTACTGCTGGCCGCCCGCTAACTAATGTACGAACCACAACCCGGTTGGTTAGGTAATAGACTATATATCAATCAATCAATCAAGTTTATTCTCTATAAAGATTACAATGTGGGGTTTACAGATTTTGGATATTGTGTGGTTTACATGTTATAAAATACTAATTACAGAAGGGGCCACTAGGACACCTAGCATGGCTAGGCATTTCGGGCAGACTTAACTCTAAATTAATACAGATTATGGAGTAAGCTGGTATTAAGGCTAAGTGACTACATTATAGTTAGTGAGTTTAGCAATGGTTTAGCTTTGGTTTTGGCACAATACACAGGTTCTATATTGTAGTATCACAGCAAACTTATGACTAGTTAGGATTCATTATTTTATGATTAAGATTCGTATTTCTGTGATTATAGTCAAGTGGGTGAGTGAGTGTAAGTGTGAACAGGTGGGTTTCATGTAGTTAGTTGTCGGGGTGTATCAGGGAGATAAGATGTTGTCTAGCGGTAGTTTTGAAGGTGATGTGTTTGCAGTTCTAGACCTTTCAAAGGTAGGGTGGTCCAGATTTTAGGCCCTTTGACATACATAGAATTTTTGTAAAGGTTTAGTCTGACATGGGGAATGTCATAGAGATGTTTGTGTCTGGTGTTATGCCTGTGGGTCCTGTCACAACTATCAAGAAAGCATTTTAGGTCAAAGTTAATATTGGAATTTAAGGTCCTGTAGATGTAGACTGCACAGTATTAAGTGTGGATGTTCTGAACGGGGAGTAAGTTTAGATCTATGAATAGTGGGGGGGGGGGAGTGTTGCCAGGGATGGGATTTAGTGATTATTCTTACTGCAGCTTTTTGTTGGGCTATTATTGGCTTTAGGTGTGTTGCTGCAGTTGATCCCCAAACACAAATAGCATAGGTGAGGTATGGATAAATGAGTGAATGGTATAGTGTGAGAAGGGCAGTTTGCGGCACATAGTATCGTATCATGGAGAGGATTCCAACCGTTTTGGATACTTTATTGTTATGTGTTGAATATGGGTACTGAAATTCAGGTTGTTGTCAGGGTATATGACTAGGAATTTGCCCTCATTATGTCTGGCAATTAGAGAGTTGTCGATCTTAATGTTAAGTTGCGCAACATCTGCTCTACTACCAAACATAATATAGTAGGTTTTGCCAATGTTAAGTGTAAGTTTATTGGCTGTCATCCAAGTCGATATTTTGAACAGCTCCTCGTTAACAATGATGTTGAGGGTGGCAAGAATAGGGTGGGAAACGACATAAGTCGTGTCGTTGGGATATGTTTGGAAGATCATTGATGTAAATGAGGAAGAGCAGGGGACCAAGGACACTTCCCTGCGGAACTCCGGTATCAAGTGGCCGTGTTGATGAGGCTGTGTCTTTAATGGTGACATACTGATAACTATTTGTAAGGATTTTTCTCTTATGTTGCTGCAGCAATGTTATGGGCATTAGTGTTACCTTCAGAGGCTCTATGATGTCACCTCTTGATGGTGTCTTCCGGGGCAGCCACCCCACACCCCCGTCCTCCCCTTATGACGCCACCGCAACTTGGACCCAGGTCCAGGATGAATCTTATCATCAGCTTTTTGTCAAGGCAGAGTACCAAGAAGAGCTAATGTGAACGTTCAACAGCCATATCAGACCCTCAAAGAGTATCTGATAAGGCTGGTTTCTAGTACGGCAATGAAAAGATAGAAATATCAGTAACATAATAAGATAAACAATTTAATTAATTAGTAAAATTAGTAAAGAATATAAAACACTTAAACATGAAATTAATCCTACTTGAAGCAAAAATGAAAATATGAAATATATAAATAATTAGTGATTCAAAGCTAATATGTACACATTATTATTATTATAATAAAAAAGAAGCGCTAAACCACAAGGGCCATACAGCTAATATGTACACAGTGACGTAATGGAGAATGGTACGGGCCGGTGTTCTGTATAAAATGATAAGACCTATACTCGAATACCCTTGTGTCCCAATGTCATTAACAACAAAGACCAACATGCTACGGCTACAAAGGGTCCAGAATAGAGCTCTTCGCTTCATTACCAATACCAGGAGGGGAGACAGAGTTAAAATGGCAGATTTACACAAACAACAAGATATTACTGCCATAAATGTACGCCTCGACACTCTAAAAAAGAAACAACTCTATACAATGCAAGAACTATACATGCCAGATAGAGAACATCCTATACAAGTGGTAAATACCACAGATTATATCATCAATACTCCCCCTCACAGGACTCAAATAATGACTCTCCCACAGAGGGTCCGTCGTTTTATACATAAAGATGATTACATAAGAACATAAGAACGAAGGAACACTGCAGAAGGCCTACTGGCCCATGCGAGGCAGGTCCAAGTCTCCTACCGGCTTAAGCCAATGCACCCAACCTAGTCAGGTCAGGTCACATTGACTTAAGGGAGGAACACGGCAACCGACCTGTTAGCACAAGCTATCAGGTCTAACTCACACCCACCCACATCTACTCATGTATTTATCCAACCTATTTTTAAAGCTACACAACGTTCTGGCCTCTATAACGGTACTTGGGAGTTTGTTCCACTCATCCACAACTCTATTACCAAACCAGTACTTTCCTATATCCTTCCTGAATCTGAATTTTTCCAACTTAAAACCATTGCTGCGAGTCCTGTCTAGGCTAGATATTTTCAGCACACTATTTATATCCCCTTTATTTATTCCTGTCTTCCATTTATACACCTCAATCATATCCCCCTAATTCTACGTCTTTCTAGAGAGTGCAGTTTCAGGGCCCTTAGTCTATCCTCATAGGGAAGGTTTCTGATACATGGGATCATCTTTGTCATCCTCCTTTGTACATTTTCCAGAGAATTTATATCCATTCTGTAATACGGTGACCAAAACTGTGCAGCATAATCTAAATGAGGCCTAACCAAGGATGTATAGAGTTGAAGAACAACCTGAGGACTCCTATTATTTATGCTTCTTGATATGAAGCCAAGGATTCTATTAGCTTTATTGCGAACACTTATGCACTGTTGTCTTGGTTTCAGATTACTGCTAACCAGAACTCCTAAATCTTTTTCGCAATCCGTAATATTAAGATCTACATGATGAAGAAGATTGGGTACCACCAGAACCCTTCTATGTATACTGAGAACATCATCGCCCCCAACTAGGGAGAAATCTTATATAACAATCTAATGTAAAAATTATGCTATTTACTATGGCTGGACACCACCTGTAAGAAGCCATTGTCACGTAATTCTATAAACGAGATTCGCTGCCTGACCACGGTAGTGTGCGGTAGTGCTCTGCACCCCTCTGCTGTGTGTAGGCGAGCGCCCTTGTCAGTTACCTGGCTGCAGTGGTGTGAAGTGGTGCTGTCACACCTCGGCTAACAACTTAGGTGCACTGTGATCGTCAAGATGGCGGTTAGTCTGAGACGAAGGATAAATACTGTAGGCATCGAGCTACTTAAAGGAACGATAACGACCAGTTCTGCGCAAGTCTTATTGCCAAAGATCATACGGGAGACTTATGGAGTACAAGATTGTGACTTGTATGGTGTAGCATTGAACGGAGGACAACGAATTTCGTCAAACTGCTATCTGCAACGGTTTATGAATCGTTAATCACCAGGTTTCAGGACGTGAGTCTTAACGTCACACCAGCTGTCACTGTAAGAATGATAGATGTTTCACGGTATTATACGTGGATCAAGTTACGCAACGTTCCCTTTGAGGCGGACGAGGCAGATATAAGGAAAGTTTTTGAGAAGTATGGGACGGTGCATTATGCTCAACATGGTACGTGGGCGGCAGGAGCCTATGCTGGTTTTCCAGAGGGTTCTTTCAACCTAAAAATATGACTTTGAGGCACCAAATACCATCCTATGTGTACCTACAAGATTTCAGGACGCAGGTAATGGTAATGTACCCAGGACAACGACGTACGTGCCGCCTATGTGGTGAGTATGATCACATAGCGGCGACATGTGACAAGCGAAGACATGTGCCTGGACCTGTGGTGGACGTCGCAGCCCTGCTTCAAAGGTGGCAGGTGAGGAACAAACATCGGATGGAGGGCGTGGTGTTTTGTGGAGCGAGATAGTGGATCGGGCACACAGGACGGTGTGTGAGTTGGAGTCCTGCCCCCAACTGCCTGATCAGGTGTCGTCTCCTGTGGATAAGGAGGAGCAGCAAGTACAAGAGAAGGTTCATGAGATTGAGGAGGAATTGGTGGAGGTGTTGAAGACGTTGTCACCACCAGAGAGGGAGGTTACATCTGAGCGTGGTGTCATTGGAGAATCGTCGCTTCCAGAAAGTCTGAGACATGATAATTTGGGACGTGATGGTGGTTTGGAGTCATCCATTGACTCATTACACCATTTCAGGTGGAGGTGGAGGTTCATCGAGAGGTAACATCTGATCAAGATATGTGTACATGACTGTCACGAGAAAGAGGGCGGCTACATCAGATTCTGATGACGTTCTAACGCCTGCACAAAGGCCTGGGAAAAAGACTGAGGTCAAGTGTGAAGGTAGTGGTGTAGGTGGTGGTAGCCATGATAGGAGGCACCGGAAGAAGGGGGGAGGGAAAGAGAGCACTCTGAAGGTGTTGAACGTAAATTCAAGCTCTGGAGTTGTAAAGAGTGATGAGAGGAAGCAGGGGTGGAAACTTTAATAGGCCTTAGGTGTATGTCTGTAAATGTTAATGGGTTATGTAGCGGTATGAAGAGAGATTGGTTTCGTAATTTTCTGAATAAATCTAGAGTGGATGTTGTGTTCCTGCAGGAGCACAATTTCAAAGAGGGTAGGGTGTTGGAGGTGGCAGGATTTCGGGTAGTTACCCTGCCATCTCCCCGTCTAAAAGGTGGTGTGGGAATTTTAATAAGGGAGACGAGCCCGTTTGTTTTGCAGAGAAGCGAGGGAGGAGGGGGAGGGAGGGTGTTGCGTGTGGATGGGTGGTGGATGGGTAAGCGTGTGTCTTTTGTGAGTGTGTATGCGCCGGCAGAAAATAACATAAAGGTAAAGAATGATTTTGTGTGTGAGGATCTTGTGTTTTTTTAAGTGCACTGCCAGAGGTGGCGATAGTTGGTGGGGACTGGAATAGTGTAATCAGGGTGGCTGATGTGGACCCAAGAGGAGCTGGATATATGTCTGTGGCTCTTAGGGATTTATTAAGGGATGTTAGGTTACGTGATGCCTTTGGGGGAGCGGTGTGGGAGACTGAATATACGTTTGTTAGGAGTGGTTTATGCTGCGAGACTAGATAGAGTGTACCTTTCTCAGGGAGTGAACGTGAAATCTTTCAGTACTGTTGAGACTACAATGTCAGATCATAGGGCAGTGGTGGTGGAGGTGGGGTGGGGGACGCTCGCGGACATATATAGAAGTTATTGGAAATTGAATATAAGTGTGTTAGGAGATGAGGAGGGGTTGGAGGGGTTTTCAGTCCTATGGAGGGAGCTTAGTGTGGAAGAACAGGGATGTGGATGGACATTGTGACATGGTGGGATAGTGTCGCAAAGGAAAGATTAGAAAGTTTTTATGTGAGAGAAGGAAAACGTATTAATAATTTAAAATATGGACTGGCTAACTATTTAGAGGATAGGTTAAGAGCTTGCTATGGGAGGGGGGTGGGTGGGAATAATTTTCCTATGGATGAAATAGCTGAAATAAAGGGGAGGTTGAGGGTGTAGCAAAATGAAAGGTTTCAAGCTGTAAGGATGCAGGCAGGGGTGGAGGAAGTGCTTTGGGGCGACAAGCCGTCAGCGTGTGTTTTGCGGCATCAAAAGCAAAGGCAGGCGCTGACGGCTATACCATGTTTAGAGGTAACGGAGATGGTTGGGAATTATAGAGTAGGGCAGGAGATACGAACCACGAAGGGGATGTGTGCGTATGCGGAGGCTTGGTACGAGAAATACTGGAACAGTGGGGGGGTGGGTTGACGGGGCTTTGGACAAGGTGTGTAGTATGTGACGTGTAATTTAGGAAATAGTGATCGAAAGGCTTAGGTGGGACGATTACGGCAGAGGAAATAGAGAATGCGTTAAGGGGAATGAGGAAGGGGACAGCTCCCGGTATTGATGGTCTCCCGGTTAGAATTTTATTTACAACATTGGGCGTTGATAAAGGAATTTATAGTTAGGTTATTTAATAGTATGAAGGAGAAGGGTAAGTTGGGGGAGAAGCAGGAAACAGCAGTAGTAGTGCTGGTCCCGAAGGTCAAGGGGCAGCCCACCCTTCGGGAGTACCGAGCCATATCATGATGTGTGCAGACTATAAGGTGTTTGCAAAAATTTTAGGTAATAGGTTCAAATGTGTAGTGGAGAGGGTGGTGTCAAAATCTCAGTTCGGGTTGCCGGGAAGGTCGATGATTGAAGGACATGGGATACTGAGAAGTTTTGTGGAAGCTAAGGGTGGGGGTGGAGGGGCGGCTTTGTTGGCTCTAGACTGGCAGGGAGCATATGATAGAGTGGAAAGGGGAGCTTTGCAGGTTATACTTAGGAGACAGGGTTTTGGGGAGGAAATAGTCGAGTGGGTAAATACGTTGTACAAGGGGGCGAAAATGAGGATACAGATTAATGGGTGTATGGGGAGGGAAATTGCAATGGGAAGAGGCCTTAGGACAGGGATGCCCCATGTCCCAAATATTGTTTTGCGTGTTTCCAGGACCCCTTTTATAGAATGGTTGACCGTAGCTTATGTACGCCATGTGCGGGAAGTGTGGGGGGTGGGAGGGCCTGGCCGGGGTTAATTGGATATGTTGACGACACCACTGTTCTCTTTCGTGCAGGGATGTCAATGAGAGTGTTGGACGAGGTGGTGCAATTATTTGGAAGTGCCACGGGTATGCAGGTAAATAGTGCGAAGTCAAGGTGCATGGGGTTGGGTTCTTGGGTGGGGGGTGTGGGGGGGAGATGTAATGTTGTTAAAGAATGGGCGGTGTCTTTAAAGATTTGTGGTATTATTTATAGGGATGACATGGTTGCGGCGCGGGAGGAAAATTCGGATAGGTTATTGGAAAGGATCGTGGGGCGTCTAGGTGTTCTGAGACCCCAGCACCTAACTCTGATACAGCGAGTGATAGTCGTGAACATTTTATTGTATAGTAGGTTTGGCATGTTGCAGCTGTGTTCCCAATTACAGGGACAGCGATTGCGGGGATACTAAGACGGGTGTACAAATTTTTATGGGGTTCACGTTGTGATTGGTTACGGAGGGAGGTTGTAATGTTACCTGTAAGTCAGGGTGGGTTGGGGTTTGTTGGATTTGAGACGGAGGGCTAAATGGTGTGTTCATTAAATGGGAAGTGTTGCGTGAGGGTGTGAACGCGGGGCGTTTGGGAAGGATACACGACAGGCTGGGTATGTGGTATCGAGGAATGGAGTTGAGGGAATGTGAAATAGTTTTGAGGGCTGTGATGTTGGTTAGGGAACTGAGAAAGGTTCGTATAAGGGTTTTGTGTAGGTTACTTGTAGGTAGGTGCGTTGTCCCAGTTGAGGGTTTGTTCCCCATGTATGCGTGGAAGAGTATTTGGTTTAGATTTAGTAAATTGAAGTTAAAACCTCGGGCGCGTGAGGTGATGTTTCGTTTTCTGCATGGGATCCTTCCGTCTGGTGAGATATTACGAAAACAGACAGGTTGTAGAGGGTGGGGGCGTGGTGGGTATCTGTGGAGGGGATGAGACAGCGTACCATGTAGTTTACTTTTGTGAAGGGCTAGAGGAGGTTAGGTGCTGGTTAAGTAGGTTGGTACAGAGGGTGGGGGGCCGTGGGGTGTCGGTTTTGCGTGCTCTAAGTCTAGATATGGGTGGGTTAGACGAGGGTGTCATAAGAGCTTTAGATTATATCATGGTAGATTATATATATATGTCGTGGGTGATGAGGGGGAGAGGGGATAGTGAGGAGAGAAGAAAGGTTCTTGCGGTAACGTTCTATAGTACGAGGTGTCGTAACAGAGATTTGTATGGGAGGAGGTGGGATCAGGCTTTTCTCAGAGGGGTTTTAGAATGCTAACGTTAGGGATTCTCGTAAATCTGTGATTGGATATGAGTGAATGAAGGGGTTTTCATAGGTTGGAGGGAGTCAGGGGGCAACAGCGGGCTCGCCTCCCTGGGGGGGGGGGGTCGTGAGAGTGTTGTGAATGTGGGTTTGGAATGGTTTCCTGGTTTTCATTGGGACTTTATGCATCAAGTGTGGATGTAGAGCTCAAGGTCTCGTTATGGTAGATATAACACTTTTCAGAATGTAGGTATAATATAGTAGATTTTTTATGTATAATTATGATGTGTATCAGTCTTGTATAACATGATTCTTGAGAAATAAGTTATTTGCGACATGCAGTGTGTTTTAGTTTGTATTTATGTTACGTGCTGGGTTTTTGCACGATGAGAGATACTTATATCCTGTTTTGCATTGTGCATACAGTGCATATGATTAATGTGATTTTGTGAAAATTTTTGTGTACGTGTGGGTGTGTGTGTGGATGTGGGTGTGGGTGTGTGGGTATATGTATATATATAAATATATATCTCTTTCTATTGTATTGAGCCTTTGTCATGGGTCAGACGTTATGTAATACTTTTATACGCTGATTGATTCTTTTTAAAGTTTATATTAAGGTCTGTACCCTGATACCGGTTTGGTGTTCATGCAAGTTCTTGATGTTAAGTTTTAGTCTGTATGGTATACAGACATATCTAGACAGTTTAGTGACGTAGTCCATTTGTCTGAAAGTTTTATATGGATGTATTGTAACAGTATAGAGCTTGTTATTGTGTTCTAAGCTGTATTCTTTTCTGTTTATTTGTATGTTGGGATATGTTCAGCTGTATTGTTAAGGATAAGTATGTAGATTATCTAGTCAGATTATGATGTTAGGTTTTGGTTTTTTTGATTAATGTGAAGGATGGATTTAACTGATATAACTTTTTGTATATTTTATGTTCAAGTGTATTGAACCTTTGTCAGATGTCATTTATATGTACAATTTATATATATGCAAGGTTTTGTATATATGTCAATTCATGACCCTGTGACATGTAATTTTGTTTTTAGTTATGTTCTTGATGTAAGTTTTTGTTGTAATATCTTGCGAGCATGTAAGTACAATCCGTTTGTCAGTTAATTTGATTAGGTTCCATACTGTTTCTTTATTTTTATGTTAAACTGTATTGGTTTTAAATAAAATATAAAAAAAAAAAAAATTCTATAAACTGGCCAGAAAATTATTGCCTTCATTGTCGCATGAATATCCGTTGTGCAATCGCAAAAAAAAAAAAAAAAAAAAAAAAAAAAAAAAAAAAAAAAAAAAAAAAGCAATTACAACTTGTAGAATTACTACCAATTCAGAGTCATATACTTATATATCTGTTATATCTATGTGAATCTGGTGGGTTAGTATTATACCCCTTAAAGAATATCTTATCATTTCACATACACTTTTTAAATTACACCAAAGTAGTTGGGCCACTTACCTTTTATATCCTACCTCTCTCCCCCCTCCCACCCTTTTCCAATATTTCTATCCTTACCCATCCTTCTTCCTTACCCATCTTACCAAAGCTCTGGTCATAAGAAGAAGAAGAAGAGGGAACATAGCTCTGAATCACGGTTTGGAACGCTGAGCCGTTGTTGATAATGCAGGGGGTCACCGGTGGATGTGACGGTTGGCACTGAGTCTACAGTGTTCCCAGATGACAAGGGAGTGGGGGGATGAACACAGGTGGAAGTGACTGTTGACACTGAGCAGACAGTAACCCCCAACACGAGTAGAGATTCTGACGAACAGAGGCACTGTGATCCTCTGACCGCCACAACACTTGTGAAGCAGTTGAGTTGTCATTAAAGAAACACCATGAAACGCTGGTGGAGTTCTAACTGGGTGGTCGGCTACGTGTGGAGGGGGGACCAGTGTAGGTAGAGATGTCAAGACTGACTCTCAGATCTTGTCAAGATCTATGCTGCCTTTCTGTGTCAAATGATCCGAGCCGACAATCAAGGCTAAAAGAAATACAAAATTACACACCAGTCTAGAAATCACTCACACGATAGGCATACAGCCTTTAAAAGAAATGGTGAGGATTAAAAGACGACATAGCACTAGGTAAGTTCAAACCATGACAGGAATACTAGGCAGAATAAAACCCTAAATAAGAATGAAGCTCTTATTGAAACTAACTTCACCCAAACATATAATAACTTTAATATATACAGGAGTGCAACGAATACTTACAGGTTTGATAGAAGCCGCAAGTCAAGTGACTGACCACCGTTCGGAGAGACATTTGTCACCTCTCACCCGATGCACAAGGTGGGGGGGGGGGGTAGCGAGAAATATTCACCCACCATAACTGAGCAAGCATACTGTCCAACAAACTACAACCACCATTCATTCCTACTTCCACCACTATCTAATGAACTTTTCCCTCACAGAAAGCGTAATCCATATGCCATTGTATAAGGGCTAGACATAGGGTCCTGTGAGCCTCGGTAGGTAGACATTGCTTGTTTGTAGAGTGTGGCCCGGTGGCCTGGTAGCTAAAGCTCCCGCTTCACACACGGAGGGACCGGGTTCGATTCCCGGCGGGTGGGAACATTTCGACACGTTTCCTTACACCTGTTCACCTAGCAGCAAATAGGTACCTGGGTGTTAGTCGACTGGTGTGGGTCGCATCCTGGGGGACAAGATTAAGGACCCCAATGGAAATAAGTTAGACAGTCCTCGATGACGCACTGACTTTCTTGGGTTATCCTGGGTGGCTAACCCTCCGGGGTTAAAAATCCGAACGAAATCTTATCTTATCTTAACTTCAGTCTGGCATTTGCCTTCTTTACTGCACTGTTCCCTATCAATTCTCCTGACATGCATGGGTCAAAGGGGATTCCCAGATATTTTACTGAGGAAACTGAAGTGATGGGTTCCCCATTACACTGGACATTACAGTTATTTGCCCTTCTCAGTTTATGTTTCGTGCCAAAGAGTATAGTTTCCGATAGTTTGTTGTCTACTATCTGCTGCACGACTCCAGTTTCAGTGTTATTACATTAGCTATATCTTGTGGGTCTTTACCTGACACTAACAGAGCATTGTCATCTGCATACAGTAGGAGTTTGCACTTGACACTGATGGGCATGTCGTTTACATAACTTAGGAATAATAAGGGACCCAGGCATTTGCTGCTTGGTTGGCGGCGTGGGCAGACATGTGTGTGACGCTCCCAACCAATTACACTTGGGTAATTGGTAGTGTAACATTATGGCATCAGGTCTGCCCAGACGTGTGAACACTGTTGGCATTGAGCTGCTCTGTGGGGCCATCACCCCAGAGGTATTGCAAGTGTTACTGCCGAAAATCATCCGGAACACATACGGAATTATGGATAAACAGTTGTACGGTGTTGCTCTAAATGGGACAGTTCAACTATTTGTGAAGTTACTTGTTGCAACCCCTGAATGGGTTGCAATGATTATTATCTATATATATATAATTATTACTTTTTCATTTAATTTTATATTGCTTATATTTGCGATAATAGCTAAATCGTAAATGTATTGCTTTATATTGTTATTTGACGTAGTTTCCTTTGTTTCTGTGTCGCAGTTGCTTTTTATATTGCTATTGAGCTTTAGCATTCTTTTTGTTGTTCAAGCAGACTGTTCTGGTTGCCAGTCGGTCAAGAAGTTAGTTTATTTGAGGACTTTGTCAGTCACTTGTTTAAGTCTAGTCGAGTCGTGAGACATAGCGAACTACTTAGAGCACTTACACGCATACACAAACTTGTACTTATTTGTAATATCTTATTAAATGTTAATGTACCAGACGGTACTTAAGAATTATAAATGTGATATGTGCTTTCAGCACAATAATATTGTACTCGAGAGATTGATATTATTTTGATTATTGTGATTAATTTAATTTAAATTTAATTTGAAATATACCTTAGATTTAATAAATTTTTTAAATTTTAATTTCTTAGTTATACCTCCTTTGTATCCTAAGCACTTTTGAATAATTGAATTTATGGGAAAATTGGAAAAGGTTACTGATATTTGTTACGAAAACCCCAGAAACGGGCTGGATGCTAAAAGGGGGAGCCCTTTCTAGTATTCTGGAGATCTCAACTTTTGAATCGCGTTTTTTGTAACTTACTATCGACCAATGTACGAGGCTTGTGGAACGGTTTAAGACTCGTAATGGGAAATTACTGACGTTGTTTGGTAGTCTGAAAGATGTGTCAAACCCCACACCCGGTTTAAGTTGAGGAAGTGCCATTTGAGGTGGACGAAATGGATCTCCGACAGGTGTTCAGCAAGTATGGCGTTGTGTATGTGGCGCAACAAAGGAAGTGGGTTGATGGTGCTTATGCAGGTTTGCCAGAAGGAACTTTCTCCCTCAAGATGTCGTTGCATCACCCTGTGCCTTCCTGCGAGTTCCTGTCTGACTTTCGTACACAGATAATGGTGAGGTATGTAGGACAGTGCAGCATATGCACGATTTGCGGGTAGTACGACCATGTGGTAGCAGAGTGAGGTCAACCAGAATATCCCCAGGGTGTGTACAGGTCAGTCATACTGGAGAGGGAGAGTGTAGTACAAGAAACGGAACTGCATGGTAGACGTGGAAACGGTAGGTTGTGGAGTGATGAGACAACTGTCTCGAATGATAAGCTGAATGGAGATCTGACTGAGAAGGCTGAGGAACTTTTGAACGTGGGGCTTGGTTGTTAGGTAAGACACATATGCAACAGTTAGGTATCTTTATTATGAAACGTTTCGCCTACACAGTAGGCTTCTTCAGTCGAGTACAGAAAAGTTGATAGAAGCAGAAGATACTTGAAGACGATGTAATCAGTCCATCACCCTTAAAGTTTTGAGGTGGTCAGTCCCTCAGTCTGGAGAAGAGCATTGTTCCATAGTATGAAACAATATGGAGATGAAGTGACAGGATGGAGCTTTATATAGCGCCAAGAGGTGAGACGTAGGTCACTAGAAGAGGTAAGAACTCAGATGTTGAGAGGTCAGGTCCCTCTCAAATCCAGCCTCTCTCACTAGTGGAAGTTGTCGAAGTTGATTGCAGGTCTGTTTCCAGATACCCTTGTATTGCAGTGTCTGACAGATTGAACATTAAAATGGTATAAAATACCGACAGGTTGTTAGGTAAGACACATATGCAACAGTTAGGTATCTTTATTATGAAACGTTTCGCCTACACAGTAGGCTTCTTCAGTCGAGTACAGAAAAGTTGATAGAAGCAGAAGATACTTGAAGACGATGTTTAAACAGTCCATCACCCTTAAAGTTTTGAGGTGGTCAGTCCCCCAGTCTGGAAAAAGAGCATTGTTCCATTAGTATGAAACAATATGGAGATGAAGTGACAGGATGGAGCTTTATATAGCGCCAAGAGGTGAGACGTAGGTCACTAGAAGAGGTAAGAACTCAGATGTTGAGAGGTCAGGTCCCTCTCAAATCCAGCCTCTCTCACTAGTGGAAGTTGTCGAAGTTGATTGCAGGTCTGTACCAAGATATCCTTGTGTTGCAGTGTCTGACAGATTGAACATTAAAATGGTATAAAATACCGACAGGTTGTTAGGTAAGACACATATGCAACAGTTAGGTATCTTTATTATGAAACGTTTCGCCTACACAGTAGGCTTCTTCAGTCGAGTACAGAAAAGTTGATAGAAGCAGAAGATACTTGAAGACGATGTAATCAGTCCATCACCCTTAAAGTTTTGAGGTGGTCAGTCCCTCAGTCTGGAGAAAAGCATTGTTCCATAGTATGAAACAATATGGAGATGAAGTGACAGGATGGAGCTTTATATAGCGCCAAGAGGTGAGACGTAGGTCACTAGAAGAGGTAAGAACTCAGATGTTGAGAGGTCAGGTCCCTCTCAAATCCAGCCTCTCTCACTAGTGGAAGTTGTCGAAGTTGATTGCAGGTCTGTACCAAGATACCCTTGTGTTGCAGTGTCTGACAGATTGAACATTAAAATGGTATAAAATACCGACAGGTTGTTAGGTAAGACACATATGCAACAGTTAGGTATCTTTATTATGAAACGTTTCGCCTACACAGTACGCTTCTTCAGTCGAGTACAGAAAAGTTGATAGAAGCAGAAGATACTTGAAGACGATGTAATCAGTCCATCACCCTTAAAGTTTTGATATTGGGTTACAAGTATCTTTGGCAGGTTAAATCACCACCACCAGATGTAGACCAAACGAAATGTAAACTTTGTCAGATGGACTATTGTCACACATTGCGTCATTATGTACTGGAGTGTGATCAAATTAATGAATTTAGAAACAACTCACTCAGAAATGTTCAAGAAATGGCAAAGTATTTTATCCACAGTGGTATATTGCAGACCATTCTGGAGAAATACCCTGACTTTGCTAGCTGTAAATAAAGCATTACCACATGTGTGCATGTGTGTGTGTGTGTGTGTGTGTGTGTGTGTGTGTGTGTGTGTGTGTGTGTGTGTGTGTGTGTGTGTGTGTGTGTGTGGGTGTGTGTGAGGGTGTGTGTGTGTGTGTGTGTGTGTGTGTGTGTGTGTGTGTGTGTGTGTGTGTGTGTGTGTGTGTGTGTGTGTGTGTGTGTGTGTTGTGTGTGTGTGCGTGCATGTGTGTGGGTGTGTGTGAGGGTGTGTGTGCGGGTGTGTGTGAGGGTGTGTGTGGTGTGTGTGGGTGTGTGCGTGTGTGGGTGTGTGTGCGTGTGTGGGTGTGTGTGCGTGTGTGGGTGTGTGTGTGCGTGTGTGGGTGTGTGTGTGTGGGTGTGTGTGAGGGTGTGTGTGTGGGTGTACTCACCTATTTGTACTCACCTATTTGTGGTTGCAGGGGTCGAGTCATAGCTCCTAGCCCCGCCTCTTCACTGATTGCTACTAGGTCCTCTCTCTCCCTGCTCCATGAGCTTTATCATACCTCGCCTTAAAACTATGTATGGTTCCCGCCTCCACTACTTCACTTTCTAGGCTATTCCACGGCTTGACTACTCTATGACTGAAGAAACACTTCCTAACATCCCTTTGATTCATCTGAGTCTTCAACTTCCAATTGTGACCTCTTGTGTCTGTGTCCCCTCTCTGGAACATCCCGTCTTTGTTCACCTCGTCTATTCTGTGCAGTATTTTATATGTCGTTATCATGTCTCCCCTGACCCTCCTGGCCTCCAGTGTCGTCAGGCCGATTTCCCTCAACCTTTCTTCGTAGGACAATCCCCGTAGCTCTAGGACTAGTCTTGTTGCAAACCTTTGCACTTTCTCTAATTGTGTGAGGGTGTGTGTGTGTGGGTGTTGGTGTGTGTGTGTGTGTGGGTGTGCGTCCTTGTGTGTATGCATATATTCGTACGCTCGTGTGCACATGTCCGTGCATGCGCCCTCGTGTGTGTATGTGCGCGCGCGCGTAGTGTGGGTGTAATTTCCATTTAAATATTTGTATTTAAATTTTACAATGTGACCAGGTGGGGACGATCAGGGGTTTTTATTTTTTGTAATTTGCTCTGACTGTAACCTGTATAGGAGGGGAACAATTATTCCTCGAAATTGCCATGATTGTGACCAGTTTCTACTGGAGTTCATTACCTTTGTAATAGTTAGATCAAACTTTGGGGGCCAGTCACTGGCCCCTTATGTACCCTTTTTAATCTTTTGACTACCCCCCACAGGAGGGTATGGGGTGCATAAAGATTAAACTAAAGTGGGTGTGTGTGTGTGTGTGTGTGTGTGTGTGTGTGTGGTGTGTGGTGTGTGTGTGTGGTGGTGGGGTGTGTGTGGGTCAACAACAATATTTTCACCAAAACCACTACGTTGTGCTGGGTGTGGAAGTGTGAAGTCATTACTCTATATTTGTTATGATTGTAGCCATGTATAAACGTAATAACCATTCTACAGAATTCATTACCTTTGTAACTTGTGAGCTCATTACCTTTGTACCTAGTTCAGCTATCAAAACTTTGGGGGCCCAGTCCCTGGACCCATTACGTACCTCTGTAATCTGTAAATACCTTTGTAACTTGTCATGATTGTGACCAGACTTACCTGGAGTTCATTACCTTTGTAAATTGTGAGTTCATTACCTTTGTAAATTGTGAGTTCATTACCTTTGTAAATTGTGAGTTCATTACCTTTGTAAATTGTGAGTTCATTACCTTTGTAAATTGTGAGTTCATTACCTCTGTAACTTGCTCAGCTATCAAAACTTTGGAGTCCAGTCCCTGGACCAATTATGTACCTCTGTAATCTTTTGACTACCGCCCACAGGATGGGTATGGGGTGCATAATAAACATATTAAACTAACTAACTTTCGATGCTGTGTTATTTTCATACTGTTTCTGGGCCTCCCTCCTTACCTGTGCATATTCGTTCATGGCTCTTCGACTAATCTCCTTATTTTCCTGTGTTCTTCGCCTTCTGTACATTTTCCATGCTCTATTGCACTTGGTTTTTGCCTCCTTACACCATGGGGTAAACCAGGGGCTCGTTCTGGTCTTCCCATTATGTCTGTTACTCTTGGGAACAAACCTTTCCTCTACCTCCTTACATTTTGTTGTTACGAATTCCATCATTTCATTTACCGACTTTCCTATCAGTTCTCTGTCCCACTGAACCTCTAGCAGAAAGTTCCTCAAACCTATGTAGTCCCTCCATTTATAGTCTGGCTTTTCCCATTCATCTCCTGTTACCCTCTCCACTTGTAGCTCTACTATGTATGCAAAGCAAAAAACCACGTGGTCACTAGCTCCCAGGGGTCTCTCATATGTAATGTCCTCAATGTCTGAACTGCTCAGGGTGAACACAAGGTCCAGTCTTGCTGGTTCATCTTCCTTTCTCTGGTAGTATCCTTAACATGTTGATGCATGAGGTTTTCCAGTACCACATCCGTCATCTTGGCTCTCCATGTTTCGGGACCCCCGTGTGGTTCCAGGTTTTCCCAGTCGATTTCCCTGCGATTGAAGGGAGAGGTCAGGTGTAACATATCGACTTCTTTATTTTTCAACCGATTACGTTCATTTTTGGTGTACTATTAGAAGCTTATATTAAAGATCCTGTGCTGAAGTTTCAATCATATCGGCCAAAAAGGAAATGAAATATGAAAAAATTTACAAAAAAAATTGTTTTGGCAGGGGAAAAATTGTTTCTCAGTGGTATTTGGGAAAAAAGTGGTTTTGACATTTGCCCCGTTAGAACCCTTTTTTTTCCCATCACTGAAAGGGTGAAACCTATCTAAAATAAACCTTATTTCATGCTAAAAAAAAAAAGTTTCTTTTAAACTTTTTTAAACATTTGGGAAAGATGTGGGGTTTTTGGGTTTCCCACTAAATCTAAAAATTTTTTGGGTTATTTTCAAAAAGGGTTCACTTTACCTTGTAAAGCAATATTCTCCTATGTTTGTTGTGAAAATCAAGCCCAATTCAATCTAAATAAAGATGGGAGTCCCCCTAAATAGGTAAAAAAGTTATTTTCGAGATATAGGCCAAAAGCGGGGGTCCCCCCCAGTTTCCCCGGGGAAAAATCTTTTTTTTCCCCCGAAAAAATTCGTTTTATTGTTCCTTTTTGCGTGCCCTCCCGAGTGTTTTTTACATTTAAACCCATTTTTAAATTTTCTTTTTTTCTCTCATCACTTGAAAGAGTAACGAAACTTCGGGGGGTTTTAACCGATAGAAATTTTTCCCTCTTGGGCATCTTTATTTTGTATTTATTTTTTTTTTACGGTTGTGTTTTTTATGTTTATTTGCTATTATTATTTTGCTTATGTCATAATAGTTAAAATTGTGATAGAAAAAATAACCCTTTTAAAATTTGGGATATTAGCGGGGGGTAGGGGAATATTTTGTTGGCTGGAGGTGTCGGCCTTTTTGGGTACTTCCCCAGGGTACCTGAGGGTTTACTTGCCTATTAGTTTCCGCCCGCTCGGGGGGATCTCTGCCCTGACCCCACGCTCCCTTTGGGACCCTGACCACCACGTTATCTTGACACTAAACCACCACGTTCCCTTGACCCTGCCCAAAACGTCCCTTTGGGCCCAGGACAGTGAATTTGTTTTTATTTATTTATTTATTTAAAAAATTTGCATACAAAAAAAGGGGGTACAAAAAAATAAAAATTTTAAGAGCAGCACCCAAAAACCCTTATTGCTAGCATTAAGGCTGGCTTCAATTAACTTTTGATTAAATAAGCAATGGGGAATCAGTGAAAAAGCCCATTATTGAAAACGGGAAACTATAAACCCAAAAAATGGTATTACAAAAAACGGGTTTCATATGGTTGCATGCTTCTGTAATTCAGTAGAATGGAGTATTCTTTTGGGTTTGTGAAATTAAAAAAAAAAACCCCAAAGTTGGGTTTTAAACATTTGTGTGATAAAATTGTGAGTACTTTTTGGTTATACAATTTTTTTAGGGTTTCCCGTTATTCAGTATTTTTTTGGGGGTTTTGAGTGGTAAGTAAAACTTTGAGAAGAGACTTAAATTTTTAAAAACGGTAGTGTTTTTTTTAAAATTTACGGGTTAAAAATTCCGATTTTGGGGCCCCTTTTTATTTTTTACCGGGGAGTTTACCTGGGGGTGGGGTTTGGGGGGGGTCAACGCCCCCGCGGCCCGGTCTGTGACAGGCCCCTCCTGGGGGAAATCAGCGCCTGTTAAAACCAGGCTGTTGCGGGCTGGCTGCACGAAAACCCCAACGTACGGCCACAGCCCCGGGTGATCGGGAAAGGGAATTTAGGTGCTTGTCCAGTCCCAGCTTAAAAAGGACTCCCGGGGTCTGTTGGTAATCCCCCTTATGGGGTGCTGGGAGGCAGTTAAACAGCCCTGGGGCCCCCCGGGACACTTTTTTGTATGGTCTCTTAACGGGGCTAGTGAAAAACCCCTGTTTTTCTTTGGGGAGGATGGTGCATCGTTTGCCAAGTCTTTTGTTTTCTTTGGGGGTTGATTTTCGTGGGGCAATTTCCGGAACTAGCCCCTCTAGGATTTTCCAGGTTTATTTTAACATGTTTCTCCCCCTCCTGCGTTCCGGGGAAAAAGGTTTTTAAAAAAACCCTCAAGAGCCCCCAGAAAATTGAGGTTTTTTATCTCCGTTATGCGGGGCCTTTGAAAGTTCTCTGTACTTTTTTCTAGGTGGGAAAATTTTTTCCCTCCCTTAAAAAGGTTTGCTGTTAGAGTGCAGAAAAATTTTCCCGCCTAATGGGAACAAGTGACCTAAAAGGTGTATCATGGTTTGGGGCCCCCTAGTTTTGAAGGTTCCATTATCCACCCGGGTCATTTTTCTAGCAGATGGGGATTGATACAATGTTATGGTCCTTAAAAGGTGAGATCCCCCGGGACATAATCCCCCCCAGGTCTTTGACGTTGGTTTTTCGCTCTATTTTGTGGCCAAAAATTTGTTTTGTACTCTGATGAAAAATTTAATTTCCTCATGTTTCCCATATCTGAGTAATTGAAATTTTCTCTTTGAATTCCCATATTTTTTTTCTGCACCCCACTAAAAAGTTTTGGCTGATGTCCGCCTGGAGCCTTCCCGTGTTGCAAGGGAAAGACACTGTCATGCAGATTCGGGTTTTCATCGGGAAAAGGAAGACACGGGGTGTGGCTAAATTTCCTTTTTCTATGTCGGATATGAGGAGGGAGGAACAAGATGGGAGTATTTAACTGTGCCTTGGGAACAGAGCTTTTCCCCGTAGCTCCCTCGGCTTTACTTGTTGACGACTACTCTCTTTTGTTTTTTTGTGGGAAAATTTAGATCCATCGACCAAATTTTCCCGGGTTTTTCCCTTTTTGCGCGCATTTTGTGCGCTATTCGCCAGGGGTCACATTTGGGCAAAGGCTTTTGCATTAAAGTTTTGCAGCGTGAAATGGAACAAAGGAACAAAAAAGAGTGATCTGGGCCTTGTTTAGGGTAGTGTTCTGTTGGGGTTTGGGCGGGGAGATTTTTTGAGGGGAGGGTTAAAAATCAGAGTTAAGTGTTCTTTTGTATGTAAAAAAGGTGCAATAATAAGTATTTTGGGTTTTAAAGTAGGTTGAGTTTTTTGAATTTTGGTGGAGTGTGCTGCCTGTTTGAAAATTTTTTATCATTTTTAACTGCAGCCTTTTGTTGGGTAATTGTGGTCTGAGATGGTTATTGTTGTTGAGCCCATGCCAAATTTTCCATAGGTAAGATGGGGTAAAAAAGGTGTTTAGATGGCCAGGAGGGCTGATGGGAACTTTAGTCCCGTATTTTTCGATAGAAACCCCTACATTCTTGGGAATTTTCTTAGAAATTTTTTTGTTTATGTGTTGAAATTTGAGTCTATTATCGGGGGGGTTTCCTAAAAATTTTTCCCCTTGTTAGCTTTGTGATAGGTGACCCTTTTATCGTTATTTTAAGGGGTTTACACTGAAAGCTCTGCCCCCAAACTGAATCCCTGTATCCCCTTGTGGCTTAGGTTTTTTTTTATTTTAATTTTTAATACCAAAACGGGAATGAAGTAGGTTTTGTCAATGTTTGGGTGTAAGTTTGTTATTTCCTCCCCGGGTTTAGATATTTTCTGAAATTTCGGGTTTTACAGTTTGGCTAGCGTGACGGGGTCGGGTGAAAAAAGGGACGTTTTTGTGGGTTGTATCTCCCAAAAGTGGGGGTTTGATTTAATTTGCAAAAGCTTTGGTGGGGTCATTTATGTTTAGGGGGAAAGAGAAGAGGGCCCAAAGGGGCATTTCCCCGGGTGGGACCCCCAATTTAAATTGGTTTTTGGGGAAGAGTTCCCCCATTTGGGGTACCATATTGGTTTTTTGCTGGGTAAGAGGGGGTACTTGGGGAGTGCCCTCTAATACCATGTGTGACAATTTTACGTGGAGAAGTATGGTTAAAACCTGTATAAAAAGGGCTTTTTTTTAAGTCAATAAAAGATCCCCAAGAGGGATTTCTTTTTTTCAAATTGCAGTGTATATATGTTCTGGGCATGTGTAAAATAGCTTTCATTAGTATTTTTATTAGGCCTAAACCCAAAATTGGCAGGGGTTGGAATGTTATGGGAGTTGGGGGTTTTTTTGGAGAAAGATTGTTTAGGGAATTTAAATTTTCGAAGATTTTTGAAAAGGGGGGTTGAAAAATTGGTTTTTGGCCTTTGGGTTATTCAACTCTGTTTGGTCACCCCCTTTTAGGGAAATGGGGGTGACCTTGCTTTTTGGGGAACCCTGTGGGGAAGGGGGGAGGATTCAAGGGATTTGTTAAAGCGTTTTTTGGCAATGTTTGGTGATAGTACTTTTTGGCCGCTTTTTTGTTATTTTAAGGGGGGTAAGGTTTTTAAAATTCCTGCCTTTTTTTTTTTTTCGGGGGTTTCCCTTTGAAAATTAAGGGGGGATTCTTTGGGGTTAGTCGGGCTAGGAACAGTGGGTTCGGGGAGTTCCCAGTGTGGTGGGTTTTTGGGGGGGTATTTTGAGTTGGGGGATATTATTGGAAAGGTTTTTTTTACCTATAGGGGAAAGGAAAAAAATCTTGAGTCTTTTTGGGCTGTTTCTGTTGGTGGGATTTGGGGGGTTCATCGTTTTTGTAATTTTTATTTGGGCTTGTCGTGTTTTTTTTGGGTTCCCCAGAATTTTGTAGGGTCTTCCAGGGGCTTTTTTATATTCAACCCCGTAAGTTGGGGTAATCTGTTCTTATAAAACAATTTTTTTTCCCCTTCTTTTCAGGTGGGGAAAGGGGTTTAGAGTAACGTTTTGTTTGGTCTCTGGTTATGTGACCCCTTCTGTCTGTTTTTCATATCGGTGTTTTGTTTTTTTGGATTTTTAGAAAGCTGGGTGTTAGCCAGGGATGTTCCCGTTTTAGCTGTCAAACTGTTTGGTTTTTTTTTTGGGCAGTTTGTTTTAAAAAGGGATTGGGGGCTTTTTTAGAAAAATTTTTAAAACATTCGTCAATATCTGTAGGTTTCTAGCTCAGTGTGCCAGGCAATGTTTTTTATGTTTGTGAAGTTTTAATGGCTGCCCCATTGTGAAATCTGAAGGGTGACTTTAGTAGGGGTCTTGGGGGGATTTTACCAAAAAGTTGTTATGAGGAAAGGGGGTTTTGTGGTCTGTGGTTTATCGGGAAATTTTGCCTGATTTTAAAGGGGATATGGTGTTGGTTTAGGGTGTGGTCAAGTAGGGAAACAAATAGCTCTGTTAAAATTTGTAGGTTTTTTTACTGAGTTAATCTTTTTGTTTGTGAATTCAGTAACGTGTGGGTCCCGGCTTGCAGGAGATTTATATTGAAGTCACCCGGGTTTGTAAAATTTTTAAGTGATCTTTGTTCATGCGTGCATTTAGTTTGCATACTTCCTAAATTTTGACCCAAATTGGCTAATGTTTGATTTTTGGGGTTTTGTAGATGGGTTTTACTGTGAGGGGTCTTTGTAGGTAAATTTGGATTTGAATTTAGCCCATTATTTCATTTTTTCCCCGGGTTTATCCCCTTTTGGGGAAGTATTTGTTTTTACATTCTAGTTGGTCTGAGTAGCACATAGCTGGCCACCCCCTTGTTGGTCTGGGCCCACAGTTGTGTATGGCGTTTTTAACCGGAAAGGATAGACATCTGTAGTATCAGGGCTTTAGCCAGGGGGCTTTTTGTGTTTAAAGATGGCATATTGGCATGCAAGGAATTTAGTTTAAAGCTATGAGGTCCTCTAAAGGGGTTTCTTAAAGATCTGATATTGTAGGGTTTAAAAATAGTTATGTTTTGTTGGCTTGAGAAGTGCCTTTTTTTTGTTTTGCTGTGTGTTTTTTTACAGTAACTGGTTTTAATCATTTTTAAATCGTTAAATAAGAGGTTGGTTTCAGGATCAATGCTTGGGAATCATAAGATTTGTTTGTGAACTATAGGGTTTGAATTAAGTAAAAAATAAAGTAAAAATTCTAAAGCTAAAAAAAAAAAAAAAGACCTTTAAATTTTTTAAAAAATGTAAAAAATAATGAGTTAAAGGGAGTTTTTTAAAGCTAAAAAAAAAGGAAAACAATTTTAAAAGGGGGCTAAAATAATTTTGGCGAAAAAATAAAGTGAAAGATCAAATAAAGGAGCTTGGGAATATGATAGTAAGGGTTTTGTTACTTTAAAGGTTTAAATTTTTAAAGTTAGAATTATAATAAAAAAATTTAAAAAATTTAAAAAAGGGCTAAAATTTAAATTTTGTGGTGAACAATTTAAAATGGTAATCAAATAAAAGGGGGCTTTGGAGTTAATGGAAAATAGTGAAAAATTTTTAAAATTTTGACCTGAGAAAAAGCACCTTTATTAGTTTAACAATTGCGTATATTATTTAAGGTTGTTAAAATAAAGCTAAAAAATTAAAAGGGCAAAAAATATTAAGGGAAACAATTAAGTAAAGGTAAACAAATTAAATGGACAGATAGTCACTTTTGGGAAAAAATTATTGGTTTAGGAGTAAGATCTGATTTTTAATATTAAATAAATTGACCCGTTTATTTTCACAATTTAAAAAATAAAAAAAAAAATGGGTTTGGTTTTGGTATAGCTTGCAAAAGATAGTTTTTGGGATTGCAAAAAGTAATTGGAATATACACTTTTGCACACAGTAAAAAGGGACCCAAAAAAAAGTTTGTGGTAAACAAAATTAAATTTGGGCAGGTTTAAAAACAAAGGGAAAAATGGGAATGCTTGGTTTTTTAAAAATGATAGTAAGTGGGAAAACCCGGTTTCACAAAGGGCACAGGTACACAGGTCACAGGGGAACAGGTCCCCAGGGGCCCAAGGTTTAAAATAAAGGTTGGTGTTGAATTTTACAAACTTGAAAAATTTTTCAACAAAAAGTTATGGGGAAATATAAAATAATGTTTAATGTACAAAAATAAAAAATTTTGGGAGTAAATATTTGGGGTTTTTAATAAAATTTTTTGTAAGTAAAAATGATTTTCAAAAAAAGTGGGAAAAAAAATAATGTTTTTTTTCATTCAAAATTGCATGGTAGTTATACTAGAAAAAGGGTTTTATGGCGTACAAAAGGGAATTAAGAGTTTCTCTAAAAATAGTAAATTTTTTGGGGGATAAAACAGGTAAAGGTAATTTTGACAATTAAAAGGTTATTAAAAGTTTAAAAATGTTTAAAAGTTTTAATTTAAAATTTTAAATAAAAAAAGATAATTTTTTAATTTTAGTTGGTAATATCAAATGATAGTATTTAAAAAAAAAAGAGGTTAGTAATTTTGGACAGAGAAAGTATCAATTCAGCTAAGTTTAAGCAAAAAAATAGTAAATATGAAAAAATTTAAAAAGGTGACCCTTTTGCTTACTAGTAAAATAAAAAAATGGGTAGTTGATTATTTAAATACTGAGAGATTGCAAAAATGAAATTTGAACAAAAATGGAGCAAAAAAAATTTTCCCCTCACTACGTAAAGGTTTTAATTGGACAATTTTTTAGTTAAATTTTCGGGAAGTTTTGTATCCCCGAGAAAAAACCCTGATAGATCATTCTCGTTCGTGATTGTGTACAGTTGACCTACATTTTTTTTCCCAACAAGAATTTTCCCCTCCCCCTGTGAAGCTTTTGGGGGGGTTTTTTGTCGTTATTCTCCCCCTTAAGTTTTTGACTCAAAACAGGAGGTTCTGGAAAAGTTTTTTTGGGGAAAACATCGTTTTTGTATTTCCTCTTTCTTTACTTTAAAAGATGCAATTTAAATTTAAATCTTTTTTTCCCGTATGTGAGTGGAATTTTAAGTTTAAAACTTTTTTACCCTGGGGATCCTAGTAACCCGGCTTTTTTTATTTCAGGCTCTGGTACAAAAACACTTGTTTGGTCCTTTATGATCTGCAGAGTAATTTTTTTTTACTGTTTGTTTTGGGTTTATATCACTGGGGGAAGTGGACTGTTAACTATTACTGGGGTCCGATAGGGTTTTTCTTGTTCCGTTTTATTTTTCTTGGAGGGGCAAAGTAGTCGCCTTGAATGGTTTTTTCTAAATTGTTCTTCCATTCTTTTTACTTTCTTTTTTCAACCTTTGTATTAAGAGATATTATTTGTTGGGGGTTTGGTTTTTAAGACGTCTGGATGGTTTTTTCCACAGTTTGTCATTCCCGGGTTGATTTAAATTTTGTTTAAAAAACGAGGATTTTGTTCTCGAGTTGTGTCATTGGTGTTTTGTTTTGTAGGCGTCTCGAAGATTATTATTTTCAATAAAAATAAGTTGGAGATGCAAAGACCCTTTTGGGGGAAATTTGGGTCGTTGGTTATACCCGAGAGACAACTTGGTAAAAGGGTTTAAACCCGGGGGAAAAGAGGGGAGGATGGGTGGGTTTTGGGAGCCATTTTTTGTTTTTTTATTGTTTTGGTGTCGGGCCCTTTTGGGGGTTTGGGGAGTGGGGTGGTTGCTGGGGCCCGGGGCCTCCCGACTAAACTTTTTTGGGTTTGTTGATTTTTCGGCGTTTTCTTGCTGGCCCCTTTGGGGTGTTTCCCCTTAGATTGTGCCTAAAAATACAAGGGGAAATTTTTGTAGTTTGAAGAAATTGTTGTTTTACAAAGTTTAGGGGTTAAAGTTGTTGGCTGGCAGCAGGGTTTTTGGTTTCGGTTTGTGGGCAGTTTCCTTTGATTTTCTATTATGTTCGGGTTTGTAGGTTTCAAATGTTGGTGTTTTTTTGGGCATTTGGGTGCTATGTTGGGTTGTGCAGTTTTTCAGTAAATAGGTCTCTAGGAGCATTGGTAGCTTGAAAAGTTGGAGAAAAAATACGGAGTTGGGGTCGCTGGGTGCCCCTGCTGCTGCGCTATATTTGACAAAATTTTTTTAGACTTAAAGATATAAGAAAAAGATAAAAAATTTAAAAGGGGGAAAAAAAAAAGTAAAAAAAAGCCCCGTCAGCACTTCTTTAAAGGGAATATGACGCGTCGCGCCCGTCACCATGCCTGTTTTTAAATTTGGGTGTAATTCCTTTTAGAAAAATTGTACAAGGTAATTTAAAAAAAACCAGAGTGTAGCCCGAAAAATTCAGTATTTTTTTTGGTTAACCCAAAAACTCCCATTTTATATTTTTTCAAATTTTTTTTTTTTCTCCGCGGCTTTAACCCGAAACGCTCCCTGAAATCGCTCATAAAACAGCAACCCCGGGTCGAGTGAGCTCTTTTACCACCTAGGCAGTTTTGTCCCCCCATCGCTCTGTGTCTTGGGGGGTTTTGGGGTTTAAGGAAGGGGGGCGATGGGCTTGGATTCGGGGGATGTCCTGATTTCCGCTCAAAAGGGCCCGGGAAAAAAAAATCGGGGGGTGATGGTGGTCAAGAGTGCAGGGAGTGGAAAGCAAAATATGCAGGGAGCTAAAGACCTCACAGGGATGGGGCTTGGGGGTGAGGAGTAAAGTGAGCCATACCAGTAAGTGTCAGGCAGCATGGAAGACCATCTTAATTGCCGGCCTTCAGTGTATGACGATCAATGTGAATGGTTTATGTGTGACGGGAAGAGTGATTGGTTTGGGAAGTTTATATGTCGGTATCGTATGGATATTATATTTCGTCAGTTTTGTCCCAGGATGCGACCCACACCAGTTGACTAGCACCCAGGTACCCATTTTACCGATGGGTGAACATGGACAACCGGTGTAAGGAAACACGTCCGATGCCGATGTTTCCACCCTTTCACCAGGAATTGAACCCGGACCCTCACCATGTGAAGTGAGAGTTTTTGCCACCAGACCACTATAGCCATCGTTGGCTATATATATATATATTATATATATATATATATATATATATATATATATATATATATATATATATATATATATATAAATATATATATATATATATATATATATATATATATATATATATATATATATATATATATATATATATATATATATATATATATAATATATATATATATATTCATATTCTATACTAGTTTTACATTAATAAAATTGTTTATCTTCTGTTTTCATTGATTTTTCAACCCTTTCATTTCTATAAGGTCTGATAGGGCTGTTGAACCTTCAGACATCTAAAATAGAGAAGTGTAGCAAATAATGCTGTAGCAGAGATAACCCCAGGAGACAGCTCGCATGAAAGTTCACACACACACGAACTTTTAAATCTCTGCATTAAATTCACCTTAAACAGGCAAATAATAGAGCCAACAAGATTTGAGAATACACTGGATATTACAACCCAGGATTCCAAATGGCCTGTTATCCTGGGTGTAAAGGGAGCAAAATAAACACAGCAGATAAGTTTTGACTTATATTATCCTTCACCAATTTAGAACAGTATGTACACTATATACACTATGTACAGTGATAGGTATTAGTGCACTCCACGGTAAGCAAGGCAGAATAGAAGCCACTAGAGAGCAGATCGTGCTTCAACCAGCTCTAGAATGGGAATGACAAAGGCAGACAGGAGAGTGGTACCCACATAACCTCTGCCACTGCCAAAACCATCTTCTTATTGGCTGGAACCTGGGTACTAGTTGAACGACGGGGCCCCATCGTCAACTCTCAGTCACCTGGTTCGCTGGTTGGGGGAGATAGCCTGTAAATGAGGGTGTGTACATGCGCCGAATAAAGGTTACGTACTCTTTGCATGCCACATTGGACCTCATCTTCACTAACAATGATGATCTGATACGAAACATTACCATATAAGAACATAAGAAAGAAGGATCACTGCAACAGGCCTACTGGCCTATGTGAGGCAGCTCCAATTCTCCCACCAGCTTAAGCCAATGCCTTGACCTACTGAGGTCAGACACGTCACTTAAGGGAGAAGCAGTGCATCCGACCTAGTAGCACAAGCTAGTCAAGTCCAACTCACACCCACCCACACCCACTCATGTATTTATCGAATCTATTTTTAAAACTACACAACGTCTTAGCGTCTACGACGGTACTCGGGAGTTTGTTCCACTCATCCATAACTCTATTACCAAACCAGTGCTTTCCTATATCCTTCCTGAATCTGAATTTTTCCAATTTAAAGCCATTGCTGCGAGTCCTGTCTATGTTAGATATTTTTAGCATGCTATTTACATCCCCTTTAATAATTCCTGTTTTCCATTTATACACCTTAAACCTAACCCCCCTAATTCTATGCCTTTCTAGAGAGTGCAGATTTTTTTTTTATATCTTATATAAAACTCAGGTACAAAATAGATATGGGTGCATAAAATAATATGTCAACGAGATACCAGGCACTAACAAGATACATTCATTGTCTGCATCGCTCTTGGGCAGTGTAGACACCCTTGCCTGACGCTCCTCAGTAACCTGACAGCAGTGGTACGAGGAGGTGTTGTGTCTGTTGACACCGCTGGAAAATTACTGGTGTTAAGATGGCGGTTTGTCATCGCAGACGCATTAATACTATTGGTATTGAACTGCTTCGAGGTGCGATTACACCTAGTTCAGCTCAGATACTCTTACCCAAGATAATTAGGGAACATATGGCATTCAAGATGGTGAATTGTATGGGGTAGCATTGAATGGAGCGCATAGAATATTTGTGAAACTGCTTGCTGCGACAGTTTATGAATCGGTGGTTACGCGCTTTCAAAATGTGTGTTTTGACATTACGCCTGCTGTGCGTGTGAAACTGGTGGACGTGTCTCGATATTATACCTGGATAAAGTTGCGGAATGTCCCTTTTGAGGCAATGAAGCTGACATCAGAAACGTCTTTGAGAAATATGGGACCGTGCATTCTGCCCAGCAGGGTAAGTGGGGTTGATGGGTGCCTACGAAGGTATGCTGGAAGGTACTTCCAGCCTTAAAATGACGTTGCGGTAACCCATACCATCATATGTGATCTTCAAGATTTTAGCACGGTAATGGTTTTTATCCTGGGCAACAGCGTACGTGTCGCATTTGTGGGAGTAGGGACCACATAGCGGCGGCATGCGAGAAGAACAGACGCATGACCAACCTGTGCAAGAAGAGGTAGCCCCGGTCACACGTGGTGAAGGTGAGCATCGATCATCAGAGGAAGGGCGTGGGTCGTTTGTGGAGTGAGATGGTTTGGAACAGGCTTTTCGAAATGAGAGTGAGTCCCCCCCTTTCAGCTCCCTGCCCCTGAGTCGTTGCCAATACTATCTGCGGTTTGGTACCCCGAAATAACGTGTTAAAATATAGGGGAGGAATTGGACAAAGTTTTAAAGACCTTGTCACCACCTGTGGTGGAAGCTCCGCTACGAATGACGTAGCTGGAGACGTTTTGAGTCCAGATTGTAAACAATATGAGACTCAGCGGAATGACGATGAGACTGAGACATCGGGGGGACTTCATACCTCACTGTAAAGTGGATTTTGAGGTACACCGTGAGGCTTCCTCAGACCTTGACTTTGGAGGATAAGAACGTACGAGGAAACGAGCAGCTACGTTCAGATTAGATGCCCGTACTGACGCCAGCACGGAGGACTGGGAAGAAAACTGAGAGGATGGGAGGGGGAAAGGGAGTTGGAGAGGGGGGGGGGTCATGTGGGACCCCAAATCCCCAAGAAGGGAGGCGAATGGGACGGTACTGTAAAGAAAACCCATAGAAATAAAAAATTCAAGTGGTGAAAAACGAGAGGGAAGAGGAAGGGTGGAAAATATAGCAGGCCTTAGGTGTATGACTGCTAATGTTAACGGTTTATGTACTAGACTAAAGAGAGATTGGTTAAACAATTTTCTTAGCAAACATAGAGTTGATGTTATGTTCCTTCAAGAACACAATTTCAAAGAGGGGGAAGTGTTGGAGGTTGCAGGTTATAAAGTACTGACCCTGCCAACTATCCGTTTGAAAGGTGGTGTGGGTCTTTTAATAAAAGAGACGAGCCCGTTTGTATTGCAGAGATGTGAGGGGGTTGGGGGAGGGTGTTGCGAGTGGATGGAACTTGGATGGGAAAGTGTGTATCTTTAGTAAGTGTGTACGCCCCTGCGGAGAAATAGCAGAAGGTACAAAAGGATTTTGTTTTGTGAGGACCTTGTTATTTTTTGCGTCCCTTTCCCGGAAGTGGTGATAGTGGGGGGTGACGGAACTGTTTCATCAGGGCGGCTGACGTCGAACCCAAAGGGGCTGGGCAAATGTCTGCACCTCTCAGAGATTTGTTGAGGGATGTTAAGTTACGTGATGTGTTTGGGGGAGGGGTGTGGGAAATGGAACATACTTTTATCAGAAGGGGATATGCTGCAAGGTTGGACAGAGTGTATATTTTCAAGGAGTAGTTGCAAAGTCTTTTAATTACGGTCGAGACGGTCTTGTCAGTTTCATAGGGCAGTATAGTGGAGGTAGGGTGGGAGGGGATGGCGAAATTTATCGGCCTTATTGGAAATTAAATATTAGTGTGTTAAGTGATGACGAAGGTTTAGAGGGTTTTTCTATGCTGTGGAAAGAGCTTTCACGGGAAGTCAGGAGGTAGAAGACATTGTAACGTGGTGGGGCTCGGTAGCAAAAAAAAGGATAAAATCCTTTTACGTAAGGAGGGTAAACGTATAAACACTCTAAAATATGACTAGTAAATTATTTAGAGGATCGATTAAGAGGTTTTTATGGCAGGGAAAGGTTGGTGGTGTTTACCCCATGGACGATATTGTAGACATAAAAGAGAGCTTGGGGAACGTTGCATAATGAGCGGTTTAAGTGGTGCGGGTGCAAACAGGATTAGAAGAAATTTTTTGGGGAGGGCAAGCCCTCCGCGTGTGTGTTGTGCAGCAAAAGCAAAAAGCAGGCGCTGATGGTAATCCCGAGCTTGGAGATACAAAGAGACGATGGAATCCATAGAGCAGGTCAAGTGATAAGAAACACGAAAGCTATGAGTGCATATGCGGATATGTGGTATAAAAAATACTGGACTAGTAGTGATGTGGATGAAGTGGAATAATAGGGTGTGCACATATGCCAAGTGCAATTTGGGTCATGTGATAGGAAGGCTTTTGGGTGGGGATATTTACTGAGGGGGAAACTGAAATTGCTTTACACGGAATGAGAAAGGGCAAAGCCCCGGGTAGTGATGGTTTACCCGGGGGAATTTTATTTACAGCATTGGACGTTTATTGGGAAATTCATGGTAATATTATTAAATTGTATGAAGGAGAAGGGTACGTTAGGGAATAAGCAGAATACAGCCCAAATTTTGGTGCTGGTCCCCAAAGGCAAAGGGGCAGCCAGACCTTGAGAAGTATAGGGCAAATCGTTGCTCTGTGTAGACTATAAGGGTTTTCGCTAAAATTTTGGGTAATAGGTGAAATGCGTGGTGGGGAGGTTGTTTCACCATCGCAGTTTTTGGGGTTTCCGGGCAGGTCGATGTTAGAAGGTCACGGGATTTTAAGAAGTTTTGTGGAGTCAAAGGGCGAGGGGGAGGGGGCGGCTTTACTGGCCCTTTGACTGGCGAGTGCTATGATAGAGTGGAAAAAGGTGCACTGCAGAGTTACTTTGGAGACAGGGTTATGGTGAAAATAGTTGGATGGGTAAACACGCTGTATAAGGGAGCAAAGATGAGAGTACAAATAAATGGGTGTATGGGGACGGACTTTGAGATGGGTAGAGGTTTGCGACAAGGGTGCCCTATGTCACAGATTTATTTGCGTGTTTTCAGGATCCCTTTTACAGGATGGTGAGAACACAGTCAATTCCCGGGGGAGGGGGGGGGTAAAGGGGGAAGGGAGATGTTGGCCGGATTAATGGTTATGTGGATGATACGACTGTTTTGGTGTGTGAACGGATGTCTAGAAAGTGTTGGAAGATGTTGTGTGTGTGTTTGAACGAGCCACGGGTATGAGGTAAATAGTGAAAAGTTTAATGATCATGGGTTTGGTACCTGGAAAGGGGGGGGAATGGGGGCTGTAACGTGGTTAAAAACGACTGCGATGTCATTAAAGATTTGTGGCATTATTTATAGAGACGTTTGGATGTGGCACGGGAGGAAAATTCAGTAAGGACGTTGGAAAAGGTCATTGGTCGTCTGGGTGTTTTTGAGGCCCCAACATCTCACTCTGCCCAACGTGTGATCATTGTTAATGTATTATTGTATAGTAAGGTGTGGCACGTTGCGGCTGTATTCCCGCTTACAGGAACAGCGATCAATGGAATATTGAGATGAGTATTTACCTTTTTGTGGGGATCAAGGTTGTGATTGGTTAAAACGTGAGGTTGTTATGTTACCTGTACATCGAGGAGGTTTGGGATTGTTGGACTTAAAACGTAGGGTAAAATGTGTTTTTCTAAAGTGGGAGGTTTGGCGTGTGGGTTTTGATGGCAGGAAATATGGAACAGGTATATATGAGGTTGATAAAGTGGTATGGGGGAATGGAATTGAGGGAATGTGAGATTGTACTACGGGCTTTGGTGATGGTAAGGGAACGGAAAAACATTCGCATAAGGGTTTTAAGTAGGTTACTGGGGGGTACGTGCGCAACTCCAGTAGAAGGTTTGTTCCCCATGTACTCGTGGGAAAATATTTGGCTCAGATTTAGTAAGCTGAAATTAAGGCCTAGGGTGCGTGAAGTCATGTTCCGTTTTTTACATGGTATATTGCCGTCAGGGGCAATACTACGATCCAGAAGAGTCGTGGAAGGTGGCGGGTGTGGGTTTTGTGGGGAAGAAGACACGGCTTTTCATGTTGTCTATTTTTGCGAAGGTTTAGAAGATGTCAGGGGTTGGTTAGGTAGGGTGGTACAGAGGGTGGGGGGGGAGAGGGGTGCAGGTTCTGCGTGCGTTAAGTCTCGACATCGGTGGATTAGACAAGGACGTTAAACGAGCTTTAGATTATATTATCGTGGATTACATTTATATTTCGTGGGTAATGAGAGGGAAAGGGGTAAGTGAGGTGCGAAGGCGTGTCCTTGCAATAACGTTTTATCGTACAATGTGTAGGAATAGGGAATTGTATGGGATGAGGTGGGATAAGGGTTTTTCGGACGGTTATAAAAGGCTAACTATTGAAAGCCTTGTGAATTTGTGAATAATAAACGGGCATGCCGCGTAAGTTTCCGTGTAGGTCAGTGGGCAATAGCTGGCTCGTCTCTTGGAGGGAGGTGTGAGTTGCGTGAATATGAGATTGGGCATGGATGTATTCTAGTTGTTATGGATGTGTGTTTGTTGATTCTGGAGTTAGGGTTACTTACTATACCTTTTGTGTACAAAATGACAGTGGTGTCTTTACAGTATTTGTTATGTTTTTGAAGCTTTCCTTTTGTGTAAAGACTCGTTTTTTCTTGAGTCACAAGTTTTCTAAAGTATTTGTTTTTGATTGGTTTTATAGGTCCAGATATTTGGGTTTACAAGCCTGCATTATATTATATATATATATATATATATATATATATATATATATATATATATATATATATATATATATATATATATATATATATATATATATATATGTATATATATATTATATATATATATATATATATATATATATATATATATTATATATATATATATATATATATATATATATATATATATATATACATGCATGTTTTATCCCTTCCTGTTACTGTTCAATCTAGTCTGTGAGTCACTAAAGTATTAAAGGGATATAACATGTGTACATTACCCTGAGTCGTCCAAATATATCCTATAAATATTTCGTAATGTTGAGATTTGTGTTTGTGATTCAAACGTAGTTCATAGGTATTACCTGGAGTTTACCTGGAGAGAGTTCCGGGGGTCAACGCCCCCGCGGCCCGGTCTGTGACCAGGCCTCCTGGTGGATCAGAGCCTGATCAACCAGGCTGTTGCTGCTGGCTGCATGCAAACCAATGTACGAGCCACAGCCCAGCTGGTCAGGAACCGACTTTAGGTGCTTGTCCAGTGCCAGCTTGAAGACTGCCAGGGGTCTGTTGGTAATCCCCCTTATGTATGCTGGGAGGCAGTTGAACAGTCTCGGGCCCCTGACACTTATTGTATGGTCTCTTAACGTGCTAGTGACACCCGTGCTTTTCATTGGGGGAATGTTGCATCGTCTGCCAAGTCTTTTGCTTTCGTAGTGAGTGATTTTCGAGTGCAAGTTCGGTACTAGTCCCTCTAGGATTTTCCAGGTGTATATAATCATGTATCTCTCCCGCCTGCATTCCAGGGAATACAGGTTTAGGAACCTCAAGCGCTCCCAGTAATTGAGGTGTTTTATCTCCGTTATGCGTGCCGTGAAGGTTCTCTGTACATTTTCTAGGTCAGCAATTTCACCTGACTTGAAAGGTGCTGTTAGTGTGCAGCAATATTCCAGCCTAGATAGAACAAGTGACCTGAAGAGTGTCATCATGGGCTTGGCACCCCTAGTTTTGAAGGTTCTCATTATCCATCCTGTCATTTTTCTAGCAGATGTGATTGATACAATGTTATGGTCCTTGAAGGTGAGATCCTCCGACATGATCACTCCCAGGTCTTTGACGTTGGTGTTTCGCTCTATTTTGTGGCCAGAATTTGTCTTGTACTCTGATGAAGATTTAATTTCCTCGTGTTTACCATATCTGAGTAATTGAAATTTCTCATCGTTGAATTTCATATTGTTTTCTGCAGCCCACTGAAAGATTTGGTTGATGTCCGCCTGGAGCCTTGCAGTGTCTGCAATGGAAGACACTGTCATGCAGATTCGTGTGTCATCTGCAAAGGAAGACACGGTGCTGTGGCTGACATCCTTGTCTATGTCGGATATGAGGATGAGGAACAAGATGGGAGTGAGTACTGTGCCTTGTGGAACAGAGCTTTTCACCGTAGCTGCCTCGGACTTTACTCTGTTGATGACTACTCTCTGTGTTCTGTTAGTGAGGAAATTATAGATCCATCAACCGACTTTTCCTGTTATTCCTTTAGCACGCATTTTGTGCGCTATTACGCCATGGTCACACTTGTCGAAGGCTTTTGCAAAGTCTGTATATATTACATCTGCATTCTTTGTCTTCTAGTGCATTTAGGACTTTGTCGTAGTGATCCAATAGTTGAGACAGACAGGAGCGACCTGTTCTAAACCCATGTTGCCCTGGGTTGTGTAACTGATGGGTTTCTAGATGGGTGGTGATTTTGCTTCTTAGGACCCTTTCAAAGATTTTTATGATATGGGATGTTAGTGCTATTGGTCTGTAGTTCTTTGCTGTTGCTTTACTGCCCCCTTTGTGGAGTGGGGCTATGTCTGTTGTTTTTAGTAACTGTGGGACGACCCCCTTGTCCATGCTCCCTCTCCATAGGATGGAAAAGGCTCGTGATAGGGGCTTCTTGCAGTTCTTGATAAACACGGAGTTCCATGAGTCTGGCCCTGGGGCAGAGTGCATGGGCATGTCATTTATCGCCTGTTCGAAGTCATTTGGCGTCAGGATAACATCGGATGGCTTGTGTTAACCAAAATTTTGTGGCTCTCTCATAAAAAATTCATTTTGATCTTCGACTCTCAGTCTGCTTAGCGGCTTGCTAAAAACTGAGTCATATTGGGACTTGAGTAGCTCCCTCATTTCCTTGCTGTCATCTGTGTAGGACCCATCTTGTTTAAGTAGGGGCCCAATACTGGACGTTGTTCTCGACTTTGATTTGGCATAGGAGAAGAAATACTTTGGGTTTTCTTTCGATTTCATTTATGGCTTTTAGTTCTTCCCGCGATTCCTGACTCCTATAAGATTCCTTTAGCTTAAGTTCGATGCTTGCTATTTCTCTGACCAGTGTCTCCCTACGCATTTCAGATATATTGACCTCTTTTAGCCGCTCTGTTATTCTTTTCCGTCGCCTGTAAAGGGAGCACCTGTCTCTTTCTATTTTACATCTACTCCTCCTTTTTCTTAGAGGAATAAGCCTTATGCATACATCGAGTGCCACCAAGTTAATCTGTTCTAGGCATAAGTTGGAGTCTGTGTTGCTTAGTATATCTTCCCAGCTTATATCGGTTAGGGCTTGGTTTACTTGGTCCCACTTTATGTTTTTGTTATTGAAGTTGAATTTGGTGAACGCTCCCTCGTGACTAGTCTCATTATGTCGGTCTGGGGCTCCACGCATACATGTCTGAACCTCAATTATGTTGTGATCTGAGTATATTGTTTTTGATATGGTGATATTTCTTATCAGATCATCATTGTTAGTGAAGATGAGGTCTAGTTTATTCTCCAGTCTAGTAGGCTCTATTATTTGCTGGTTTAAATTGAATTTTATGCAGAGATTTAAAAGCTCGTGTGAGTGTGAGAATGTATAGAATGGATGGAAATTGCTGGCGATTAACATGATCGTCAATTTATATAATATTTATTATATAAATGAATTTGTGTTAGAGTAAATCATTGAATTTGTGTCTAAGTTGGAATTTCTATAAACAATTGTATATTTTGTATGCAAATTACATAAACTATTGTTTAAGCATTAATGTAACATGTTTGTATGATGTGAATGTAACTTATAATGGGTTTAGTGGGGTTTCCACCAGTGTTATATTTGTTGTGCAAACAGTTATATCTTATGGTATTGTGTGTGTTTAGTGAAACGTACGTATGTGTTTTATGGTGTGTTTGTCGTATATATCTATTCGTATTAGTTACAAAGATTTTTTCTGGTATTTATGATGTGAATCTTGTTGTACTCTATAGAATATGTATGGTGATGCTATTTAATTTTTAAGCAGCCTTGTATTTATGATGTTTTAAATAAAATATAAAAAAAAATTCTATGCCTTTCTAGAGAGTGCAGATTTTTTTTTTTTATATTTTATTTAAAACTCAGGTACAAAATAGATATGGGTGCATAAAATAATATATCAACGAGATACCAGGCACTAACAAGATTATTATTATATAATAAATAATAAATTCAAAGCACAGGAAAATATAAACACTATACAAATAAACAATGCGACAAAAACAAGCACACAGAATTACACACATACACAAGTAATCACGTATTATACAACATGATACTACATCTGGCATATAACTAGGCGTGGCTTCCGCCTGCCAACATACAACGTATCCAAGACTTAATCTAAGAACTCACATTCGCTGCCTGACCATGGTAGAGTGCGGTTGTGCTCTGCACCCCTCTGCTGTTTCTGGGCGAGCTCCCTTGTCAGTTACCTGGCTGCAGCGGTGTGGAGTGGTGCTGTCACGCCTCTGTTAACAACATAGGTGCACTGTGATTGTCAAGATGGCGGTTAGTCTGAGACGCCGGATAAATACTGTAGGCATTGAGCTACTTAAAGGAACGATAACGCCTAGTTCTGCGCAAGTCTTATTGCCAAAAATCATCCGGGAGACATATGGCATACAAGATAGTGACTTGTATGGTGTAGCATTAAACGGAGGCCAAAGAATTTTCGTCAAACTGCTATCAGCTACGGTTTATGAATCGTTAGTCACCAGGTTTCAGGACGTAAGTCTTAGCGTCACACCAGCTGTCAGTGTAAGAATGATAGATGTTTCACGGCATTATACGTCGATCAAGTTACGCAACGTTCCCTTTGAGGCGAATATAAGGAAAGTTTTTGAGACGTATGGGACGGTGCATTATGCTCAACATGGTACGTGGGCGGCAGGTGCCTATGCTGGTTTTCCAGAGGGTTCTTTCAACCTCAAAATGACTTTGAGGCACCCAATACCGTCCTATGTGTATCTACAAGATTTCAGGACGCAGGTAATGGAAATGTACCCAGGACAACGACGTACATGCCGCCTATGTGGTGAGTATGATCACATAGCGGCGACCTGTGACAAGCGAAGACGTGTGCTTGGTGGACGTCGCAGTCCCTGCTTCAAAGGTGGCAGGTGAGAAACAAACATCGGATGGAGGGCGTGGTGTTTTGTGGAGCGAGATAGTGGATCGGGCACACAGGACTGGCGGTGAGTTGGAGTCCCTCCCCCAGCTGCCTGATCAGGTATCGTCTCCTGTGGATAAGGAGGACCAGCAATTACAGGAGAAGGTTCTTGAGATTGAGGAGGAATTGGTGGAGGTGTTGAAGACTTTGTCACTGCCAGAGAGGGACGTTACATCTGAGCGTGGTATCATCGGAGAGTCGTCACTTCCAGAAAGTCGGAGACATGATAATTTGGGACGTGATGGTGGTTTGGAGTCATCCGTTGAATCATTAAACCATTCTCAGGTAGAGGTGGAGGTTCATCGAGAGGCAACATCTGACCAAGACATGTGTAACATGACGGTCACGAGAAAGAGGGCTTCTACATCAGATTCTGATGACGTCCTTACTCCTGCACAAAGGCCTGGGAAACAGACTGAGGTGAAGTGTGAGGGTAGTGGTGTAGGTGGTGGTAGCCATGATAGGAGGCACCGGAAGAAGGGGGGAGGGAAAGAGAGCGCTCTGAAGGTGTCAAACTTAAATTCAAGCTCTGGGGTTGTAATGAGTGATGAGAGGAAGCAGGGGTGGAAACTTTAATAGGCCTTAGGTGTATGTCTGTAAATGTTAATGGGTTATGTAGCGGTATGAAGAAAGATTGGTTTCGTAATTTCCTGAATAAATCTAGAGTGGATGTTGTGGTCCTGCAGGAGCACAATTTTAAAGAGGGTAGGGTGTTGGAGGTGGCAGGATTTCGAGTAGTTACCCTGCCATCTCCCCGTCTAAAAGGTGGTGTGGGAATTTTAATAAGGGAGACGAGCCCGTTTGTTTTGCAGAGAAGCGAGGGAGGAGGGGGAGGGAGGGTGTTGCGTGTGGATGGGTGGTGGATGGGTAAGCGTGTGTCTTTTGTGAGTGTGTATGCGCTTGCAGAAAATAACATAAAGGCAAAGAATGATTTTGTGTGTGAGGATCTTGTGTTTTTCTAAAGTGCACTGCCAGAGGTGGCAATAGTTGGTGGGGACTGGAATAGTGTAATCAGGGTGGCTGATGTGGACCCAAAAGGGGCTGGATATATGTCTGTGGCTCTTAGGGATTTATTAAGGGATGTTAGGTTACGTGATGCCTTTGGGGGGGGCGGTGTGGGAGACTGAATATACGTTTGTTAGGAGTGGATATGCTGCGAGACTAGATAGAGTGTACCTTTTTCAGGAAGTGGATGTAAAATTTTTTTCAGTACTGTGGGAGGCACAATGTCAGATCATAGGGCAGTGAGGTGGGGGTTGGGGGGGGAAACGCCCCCCGGGGACATATATAGAAGTTTTTGGGAAATTTTAAATATAAGGGGTGTTGGGTTGTTTGGGGGGGGTTTGGGGGAGGGGTTTTCAGTCCATAGAGGGAGCTTAGTGTGGGAAAAAAACAGGGAGTGGATGACATTTTTACGGGTTTGGGATAGTTTTTTGAAAAGGAAAAGGAAATTAAAAAAGTTTTATGGGGAGAGAAAGGAAAACTTTATTAAAAATTTTTAAAATTTAGGGGACTTGCTAACTATTTAGGGATAGGTTAAGGGGTTTTGCAATGGGCGGTGGGGGGGGTGGTAAAAATTTTTTCCCTATGGTTTAAAATTTTTTAAAGATGAAAAAAAAGGGGGGGTTTTGAGGGTTTTTGCAAAATAAAAGGGTTTTAAGCTGTAAGGGTGCGGGCAGGGGTGGAAAAAAATGCTTTGGGGCGAAAAGGGCCGGGCAGCTTTGTTTTTGAGGATAAAAAGAAAAAGGCAGGCGGTGACAGCTATCCCATTTTTTAAGGAAAAACGGAGAGGGTTTTGGGGAATTTAGAGCGGGCAGGAATACAAACCTACGAAGGGGATGTGTCGAAATGGGGAGGTTTTGGGTACGAGAAGTACGGGAAAACAGTGGGGGAAAAGGGGGGGGGGGGGGAGGGTGGCGTTGGACAAAAATGTGAAAACGTTATGTCCTTGAAATTTTTAAGGAAATATTTGATAGAAAGGTTTTAAAGGTGGGACTATTATGGCAGGGGAAAAATAGAAAATGCTTTTAAGGGGGGGAATGGGGGAAAGGGAAAAAGCCCCCGGCGTTTGAGGGTTTCTTCCTTTAGAATTTTATTTACAACATTGGGGTTCATAAGGGGATTTATAGTTGGGTTTTTTTTAACGTATGAAGGGGAAAAAGAAAAGTAATTTGGGGGGAAGAAGCAGGTAAGGTTTAGTAGTGTTGGCCCCGAAAGGCCCAAGGGGAAGCCCCCCCCTTCGGGAGAAAAAACCGAGCCATATCACTGTGTGTGCAGACTATAAGGGTTTGCAAAAATTTTAGGTAATAAGTTCAAATGTGTTGGGGGAAAGGGGGTCTTTGTCAAAATCTAAATTTTGGGGGTTGCCGGGAAGGTCGATGATTGAAGGACATGGGATACTGAGAAGTTTTTTGGGGGGGCTAAAGGTGGGGGCTTTTAAGGGGCGGCTTTGTTGGTTCTAGATTGGGGAGGGAGCATATGAAAAGAGTGGGGAAAGGGGGAAACTTTGGGAAAGGGTTTTACTTAAAGGGGACAGGGTTTTGGGGAGGAAAAAAGTCGAATTTTGGGTTTTAAAAACGTTATACAAGGGGGCCCCAAAAAAGGGGGGATCCCGATTAATTGGGGGTTTTGGGGAGGGGTTTTTTGCAATGGGTAAGGGCCCCTGACAGGGTTTCCCCAAATTTCCCCAAAAATTGTTTGCGTGTTTTCCCGGACCCCCCCGACAGCCAAAACCCCTTAAACTTTGTAATAAAAGGGAAATAGAATTACTGCCGGGGAAATTTTTTTTTATCAAGAAGTGTAAGCAAAGAAGTCCCGAGGGCTTACTGAGCTTTATACATCATTAGTAAGGCCTCACCCAGATTATGCAGATCAAATTCTGGTCTCCATATTACAGAATGGACATAAATTCCCTTAGAAAAAATTTAGCGTAAAGGGTGACTTTTAAAAATTTAAAACATTTGCATTAGAAATTTCCCCTTTTGAAGAAAAATTTTAAGAATCTTTAATTAATTCACTTTTTAGACGAAAAATGAGGGGAGAAAACCCGATCGAAATGTAAAGTGGGAAATTTGGGATTAAAAAAGGGGAATTAAAAGGTCCCTTTTAGGATATCTCTCCAAGAAGAACCCCCCAAATAATGGTTTAAAAATTTGAAAAAGTTTTTTAAAATTTTGAAAGGGCATAGGAAAAAATTGGGTTTTGGAAAATAGGGTAGTTGATGAGTGGAAAAAGTCCCACCCCTTTGGGTTATTGGGCCCAGGACTTTGGGTAGTTTTTAAATTTAGGTTGGATAAATACATTAGGGGGGAGGGGGTTGGATTTTAGTGGGACTTGCACATCGGAGCTTGTTTCTTGGGTGGCATTGAAGGTTGGGTTGGTCAAGTGTTTGTTAGTGGGATGAATTGTAAAGGACCTGCCTAGTATGGGCCAACAGGCCTGCTGCAGTGTTCCTCCTTTCTTATGTTCTTATGTTCTTTTATAGAATGGTTGACCGCAGCTTATGTACGCCATGTGAGGGAAGTGTGGGGGGTGGGAGGACCTGGCCGGGTTTAATTGGATATGTTGACGACACCACTGTTCTCAATCGTGAAGGGATGTCAATGGGAGTGTTGGACGAGGTTGTGCAATTATTTGGAAGTGCCACGGGTATGCAGGTAAATAGTACGAAGTCAAGGTGCATGGGGTTGGGTTCTTGGGTGGGGGTGTGGGGGGGAGATGTAATGTTGTTAAAGAATGGGCGGTGTCTTTAAAGATTTGTGGTATTATTTATAAGGATGACATGGTTGCGGCGCGGGAGGAAAACTCGGATAGGTTATTGGAAAGGATCGTGGGGCGTCTAGGTGTTTTGAGACCCCAGCACCTAACTCTTATACAGCGAGTGATAGTCGTAAACATTTTATTGTATAGTAAGATTTGGCATGTTGCAGCTGTGTTCCCAGTTACAGGGACAGTGATTGCGGGGATTCTAAGACGGGTGTACAAATTTTTGTGGGGTTCATGTTGTGATTGGTTACGGAGGGAAGTTGTAATGTTACCTGTAAGTCAGGGTGGGTTGGGGTTGATGGATTTGAGATGGAGGGCTAAATGTGTGTTTATTAAATGGGAAGTGTTGCGTGAGGGTGTGAACGTGGGGCGTTTGGGAAGGATACACGACAGGCTGGGTATGTGGTATCGAGGAATGGAGTTGAGGGAATGCGAAATCGTTTTGAGGGCTGTGATGTTGGTTAGGGAACTGAGAAAGGTTCGTATAAGGGTTTTGTGTAGGTTACTTGTAGGTAGGTGCGTTATCCCAGTTGAGGGTTTGTTCCCCATGTATGCGTGGAAGAGTATTTGGTTTAGATTTAGTAAAATGAAGTTAAACCCTCGGGCGCGTGAGGTGATGTTTCGTTTTCTGCATGGGATCCTTCCGTCTGGTGAGATACTACGAAACAGACAGGTTGTAGAGGGTGGGGGTGTGGTATCTGTGGAGGGGATGAGACAGCATTCCATGTAGTTTACTTTTGTGAAGGGCTAGAGGAGGTTAGGTGCTGGTTAAGTAGGTTGGTACAGAGGGTGAGGGGCCGTGGGGATGTCGGTTTTGCGTACTTTAAGTCTAGATATGGGTGGGTTAGACGAGGGTGTCATAAGAGCTTAAGATTATATCATGGTAGATTATATATATATGTCGTGGGTGATGAGGGGGAGAGGGGATAGTGAGGAGAGAAGGAAGGTTCTTGCGGTAACGTTCTATCGTAAGATGTGTCGTAACAGAGATTTGTATGGGAGGAGGTGGGATCAGGTTTTCTCAGAGGGGTATAGAATGCTAAAGTTAGGGATTCTAGTAAATCTGTGATTGATAATGAGTGAGTGAAGGGGTTTTCATAGGTTGGAGGGAGTCAGGGGGTCACAGCGGGCTCGCCTCCTGGGGGGGGGGTCATGAGAGTGTTGTGAATGTGGGTTTGGAATGGTTTCCTGGTTTTCATTGAGACTTTATGGCATCCAAGTGTGGATGTAGAGCTCAAGGTCTCGTTATGTTAGATATAACACTTTTCAGAATGTAGGTATAATATAATAGATTTTTTATGTATAATTTTGATGTGTATCAGTCTTGTATAACATGATTCTTGAGTAACAAGTTATTTGCGACATGAAGTGTGTTTTAGTTTGTATTTATGTTACGTGCTGGGTTTTTGCATGATGAGATATACTTATATACTGTTTTGCTTTGTGCATACACTGCATCTGATTAATTTGATTTTGTGAAAGTTTTTGTGTGTACGTGTGTGTGTGTGTGTGTGTGTGTGTGTGTGTGTGTGTGTTGTGTGTGTGTGTGTGTGTGTGTGTGTGTGTGTGTTGTGTGTGTGTGTATCCCTTTCTATTGTATTGAGCCTTTGTCATGGGTCAGACGTTATGTAATACTTTATATATGTATGATTCGATTTTTTTTAAAGTTTATAATTAGGGTCTGTCCCCTGATACCGTTGGTGTCAATGCAAAGTTCTTGATGTTAAGTTTTGTCGTATGTTATACAGAATTATCTGACATTTTAGGATAGTCCATTTGTGTCTGGTTTTTGTTAAGGGTTTCTTGTAACAGTTTTGCGCTCGTTTTTGTTTTCAAAGTGTATTTTTTTTCTGTTTTTGTATGTTGGTAATTAAAGCGTATTGTTAGGGATACGTAGTAGATGTTCTAGTAGATTTGATTTTTGGTTTTTTTTTTTTTTGTTTTAATGCGAAGAGGGGATTTAACTGAATAAACTTCTTTGTATATTTTATTTTTCAAGTGTTTTGGCCTTTGTAGTGTATGTTATATGTACAGTTTTAAAATGCAAGGTTTTGCATCAATGAATGTGTTATATGTCTTTTCATACCCTGGGGACAGTTTTTTTTTTAGGATGTTTTGCCGAAGTTTTTGTTGTATGTTTGGCGAAATATCTTGGGGCAAAAAGGTGAAACCCGTTTGTCATTTAATTTGAATGAGATACAACTGTTTTTTATTTTTATGAAAACTGTATTGGTTTTTAAAATAAAATAAAAAAAAAAAAAATCAAAGAACTGGGGCCCTTAAAGAGCAAAACAATTCGTTATTTGGGCGATACCACGGGGTTATTAATTGACTAAAAAAAGGGGCACTACGTTCAAAGGTGGAACGGATGACGCACAAATTCACAAAAATAAAAAATACTAATAACCAAAAGGATATTTTACATCTCAAAAAACAAATGCAAGCGCTGTAAGTGAACTTTAAAACGACGAATGCACACATTAAAAAAGCTGTTTTACATATAGTTCGCTCCATCACAGCTTACAGAAAAAAAGATACGTGATAGTAACAATACTATTTAAAAGCACACGAACAAGCATAAAGTTAAACGGGAAATAAAACTTCAACTGTGCTAGGAAGCACACCATATACAAAATGTACACCCCAAAGACTTTTAAATTGAGCAAAATGACGAGAAAAATTCCAAAAAATTTTATAACAAAGCACTTTAAAATTATCTCATCACCATACATAGGGGACGCACTAAACTCGGAGAACACAAAAAAATCCGTACTTTACAACACAATTGCAAGCTGCAGCCCGTTAGATTAACCCACCCCCCCCCCCCCCCCCCCTCCAAAATTTCCCAAAACTTTTACCAAAACTCTCTACCCCCTCATATACCAACCCCCCCCCAAAAATTTTTACATTTTGTCATAAAAGCCCCCCCCTAAAAAACCCAAATTTACTGTTACCCCCAACGTGCCTCATGCCCTGACACGAAAATTAATCGGCCCCAACGTACGACACCGCAATTTACACGCAAGTCAACCCCCCCACATCAAAACCAACGCCCGGGTACCCACAAACCTCCCCCCCTACCCCAAAAAGCAAAACCCTACTGAACCCCTCTGTACCATACCCAAAGCCCACAGAAAACACAAAGGAAAGCAGATTCCCCATCCCCCAAAGCCGGAAACCCCCTCTTCCCCCAAACGCCTATTATACACCCCCCCGGGTGGCAAGATTCCATGTAAAAATTTAAAAACCACTTTCCCTCTTGGCAGGCAGGCAACTGTGCTCCCTCCATAAATTCCCCACGCATAAATGGGATAATTCCTTAAACCGCCCATGATACCCCCCTACCGCCCTTTCAAAATACAAATTTTTACACAGGCAGTTCTCATGTTCAAAAATGCAAAGCATCGCATCGCACCAAATTAAATTCCCCCCTCTCCACCCCTGCGCGGTCGTGATACAATTCATTAACCCACCAGCTCCCCCCATCGGAGAAAAAGACCTTCCGTAACATGCCAGACAGAGCCTCTGGGAATGAGACCCAACCCCCCCTGATGCATTGGTGTCTCCCCCACTGCCTTGTGAGCCAAAACGCAAACCCGAACCCCCCAAAAAAACGATAAAAATCTATGCAAAAGACGTTTGACGTCCCCCTGCAACAGAGGATACAGTGCAGCAACGTGCCATACTTTGCTATAAAGCATGACATTAACGACCACCGCCCTCTGATGAAGGGTTAAATGTCGTGGCCGTAGACTGTTTAAGTGCCCCAAGACACTATGTACAACCCTCCCCGAATTGCACGCCCTCATCTGATCGACCTCCCGCATATAATGATTATTACATATAGTGATACGATCAACCACAGTCCACCCCTCTGCATCCATCCCGTCCCCCACCCACTCCCCCAACTCCATAATCTTCGATTTTTCTCTATTAGCACACATCCCCGTAGCCTTGCCAAATATGTCAACAAGTCTCCCAACAAAACCCAATTGCTCCCGTGAACGTAATAACACAGTAGTATCATCTACATAACCCACAAGGGTCGGTCGACCACTACTCGGACCCCACGATGTCTCTACTCCCCGCCCACAAACAGCCCAGTAAAAAGGGTCCTGCATACATGCAAAAAGCATTTGAGACATGGGGCATCCCTGACGAATGCCCTTGCTCAAGTGTACAAAAACACCTAACTTGCCATTAATTTGTACTTTGAATCCCGCTCCATTGTACAACGAACGGGCCCACATGATGACCTCATTTCCAAAACCCTGCCATCTCATAAATTTCCACAGAACCTCCCTTTCCACACTATCAAAAGCAGCTCGCCAGTCTTAAGCCAAAACACCACCCCCACCCCTCACCCCGCATTCCTCAACAAACTCCCTGATATTCCCATGACCATCATACATTGACCTACCTGGCACACCAAACTGGCTCTTATGGATTACCTTATCAAACACTTTCTTAATTCTATTCATCAACGTTTTCGCATATAGTTTATAGTCACTACACATCAACGATATGGGACGGTAGTCCTTAATCGCTAACGGCACATCACATTTCCTAACTAAGACCAACACTGCCGTACACTGAGACAGACCTAACACCTTCCCCTCCTTCATCGCATTGAGTAAACAAACCATGAAAATCCGTATTACCTCCAAATGTTTGATATAAAATTCACAAGGGATACCATCAATGCCTGGAGCCTTCCCCTTGCTCATTCCTTGTATTGCCTCCCACACCTCTGCCTCAGATATAGGCCCACCCATGAGAAGGCGATCATAATCATTTAACTCGCATTGTACTCCTCTCCCCAAATCCTGTATCGCATGCTCACTCACGTCTTCACTTTGCATCTGGAGCTTACTCCAAGTATCGACATAAAAACTTATCCCCTCAGTTGTTGTTAAGACCTGTCTCTCACTATACCCGTCAACTTCATCCTGCACCACTAAACTCACAATTTCAGTTGCTTTTCGCCTTCGTGTTTGACTTCGTAAGACACAAGCAGACGGCTTGTCACCCCACAAAGCCTCCTCCACCCCACTCGAAATGCGCGCCCCATCAAAAACCTTATTTTTCAATACTTGGATTTGTTCTTTAATAGCATCGATCTCATCCACTGGGTAAACCCCAGATGCCTCTCCCTGCGCATAACATTGTCGTAGATGACCCTCCAGGTACCTCTTAAAACCATACTCCAAGCGAGTGGCCTCCTTACCCCGATGCACATAAAAATTCTTAATTCGAGGCTTCACAACCTCATCCCACCGTCGTACTAAATCCCACCCCTCCCAGGAGTCTACTCCCATAGACGACCAGAAGTCCGCGAATAGTTCCCTATCCGCACTTTGTAGCATCCACGTATTCAGTTTCCAGTATCCCTTAAAACGATGCGGGAGACCCCCCAGTCGAGCTCTACAAAAACTCCCCAGTGGTTGGAGAAAAAGACATTCAATACACGCACATTGATTACGACCACCTGCCGAGACACATACGCCCTATCTAAACATGCCGCATAGCCCCTACGCACAAAAGTATGCTCAATCTCCAAGTCACGTCCTCCGTGTACAGCTACCAACCCCAACCCAGACAACAAATCACCCCAAACAAGCGAACAGGAACCCGCCCCCCTTGGTTCAATGTCTTTGCGGTGCACCACACAGTTCCAGTCACCACCGACCACTGTAATTTCTGGCAGGGACCTCAAATAATATACCAAGACATCTCTAACAAAAGTATTTTTAATATTAACATCATGTTCAGCCGGCCCATATACCCCTACAAAACTAACCCTTCTACTACCCCAATCCCCTGCAACTCACACCACGTGATCCTCCCCCCCTTCCTCCCAATGTCTCAACACAAACGGGCTGGTCACTTTTATCAACACAGCCACTCCACCTTTCAGACGTCTGGAGTGAGTCACATAAATGTCATAACCATCCATCTCAAACAAACTTCCTACCTTATGGTTATGTTCTTGCAAAAAAACACACATCCACTGCAAAGCGATTCAACCACTCACGCACCTGCACACACTTTCTGACAGATTTCAAACCATTAACATTAATAGTTACACACCTAACTGTGTTAAAGGTGGCTTTCCTCTAGGGGCTACCACTCCCTTTTTCTCTTTGCGCTGGCAAGCACCCAAGGCACTTCCCGCACCTTTGGCAATCCCCGTGATATTACCTGCTGTCCTGGACTCGCGCGACCTCCCCCCACATGTGATTTCCGACCACGTCTTCTTCCCTGAACATTGGCCAGGGGTCAAGACATCATCGGAGTCGGACGGGGTAGCCGCACGCTTCCTAAAAACAACATCTTCAGACATGTCAGTACTTGGAGTGTTCTCCTTGTGAATTTCTGCCTCAACAGTATGAGCTCTCGAACTCTCCAAATCTCGCACTTTAGCTATCTGATCAGCATCATCTGCACGTAATCTCCCCTCATCAGAACACTGCACAGAATCAGACTCATGCGATGCTAATAGGTCACTCAACGCAGATACAATGTCGGCCTCCATATCACCTGCCTCTCTTGCTAGAGGGATTTCACTGTTCACATGTTCCACCTCGTCAAGGGAGGCAGTCCCAGGTAGAGTCACACAAGATGACTCTAGTAGCATGGCTCGATCAACCTCAGCACTCCATGATGTCAGACGTGGCGAGTTCTCGACAACCTCCTCTTTCAGAGCCTGACGGGGTACCTCACTGTCAGGACGACGACCACGCCCCGATGGTGGCTGGCGCTGAACACATTGAGCCGCTATGTGATCCAAAGCACCACAGAGGCGGCAAGTTCTTCTCTGTCCAGGATACGTAACGTACACCTGGGAACGAAAATCCTCCAGTTTTACGGACGAAGGAATCGGCTGATGCAGGGACATTTTCAACATAAATGACCCCTCCTGAAGACCAGCATAGTGGCCGTCAGACCACCTACCCATGGTGACCAGGTGGATCTTCCCATAACGTTCAAAAACGTCAAGTATATCGACTTCATTGGCCTCAAAAGGTACGTTTTGCACACGTACCCACGTATAGTATCGTGAAAAGTCATGCAACTGGACAGAAACTGCTGGGGTGACTTGCTTACTTATATCCTGGTACTGGGTCACAATCTTCTCGTAAATCTGAGTGTCACAAAACTTGATGAAGATCCGTGAAGTTCCATTCAAGGGGACGCCACACAAGGATTCACATTGAATGCCATATGTATCACGAATGATTGCTGGCATTAACACATTTACTGAGTCGCTGGTGATAGAGCCCTGCATTAGTTGAATACAAACAGTATTAACACGCCGGCAAAAAGCAGTTGCCATTGTTGGTGATGTTGTAGAAACTCCTCCACCAGGTGTCGGGACTGAGGAGAAGCAGCTGACAACCGCTCAGCACAACGTCTGAGCAGAGAATGTACATCCCCTTTAATAATTCCTGTTTTCCATTTATACACCTTAAACCTAATCCCCCTAATTCTATGCCTTTCTAGAGAGTGCAGATTCAGGGCACTCAGTCTATCCTCATAGGGAAGATTTTTGATACATGGGATCAACTTTATCATCCTCCTCTGTACGTTTTCCAGTGCATTTATATCCATTTTGTAATACGGTGACCAAAACTGTGCAGCATAATCTAAATGAGGCATAACCAAAGATATATAGAGTTGAAGAACAACCTGAGGACTTCTCAAACACAATATTTTCAGATCACAACATAATAGAGGTACAGACTTGTATGCGCAGGGCCCCAGATCAACAAAATGTGATCAGTCACGAAGGAGCCTTCACCAAATTCAACTTCAATAACAAAAACATACGGTGGGACCAAGTTAACCATATCCTAAACAAAATAAGCTGGAAAGATATCCTAAGCAACATGGATCCAACCCTATATCTAGAAAAAATTAATTGTGGCACTCGAAGTATGCTCATGGCATATTCCTTAAGGAAAAAGAAGAAATGTAAAGTACAAAGAGAGGCGATCCATATATGTTACAAAAAACACGATATCTAATAATGATAGAGATCTCCAGTGAATACTAGAAAGGACTACCCTTCTAGCATCCAGCCTGTTACTGGGTTTTCGTAACAAGTAGTCCAATTATCCATTAGAATTTAGTAAGATTCAATAGTGCTTCAGGATTACAACTGGTAGGCTACTAACTAAAGAAATTAAAATTTAATAAGTTTAGTAATAACAATAAAGTTGTCTAAGTGTATAATATCAAAGTAATCAATTGAATATAATATAGGATACAAGTTTCTATAGTTCTCTCGTGTGCAGTAGTATTGTGCTGAAGGCACATATCACATCTTTATGGCTTTTAAGTACCATCTGATCCGTTATTAGCATTTAATAACATAATACAGTGGACCCCCGCCTTACAATGGCATCACGTTGCGTTAAATACGCCATACGATACATTTTAATGAAAAAAAATTTGCCTCCCCTAACGCTAAAAAACTCGCCTTACTTGATTCGTGCAGGACACGTCCCGTGTGGCCTCAGCGCCAGTGTTTACAAGCCAGCCAGTGCGGTCTCATCTATGCATACATTCGGTACATTTCACATTATCCCAGTGTTTTTAGTGCAAAATAAGTCACCATGGATCCCAAGAAAGCTTCTAGCGCCATCCCTGTGGTAAAAAGGGTGAGAATTAGTATGGAATTGAAAAAAGAGATTAAAGAAATGTGTGCAAAGTTGCTTGAAAATCACCCTCACACAGCTATTGCAAGCCGTGCTGGTGACTATTACAATGACAATGTTGTGAACCACTTTAGACAAATCATAAAGGAACGAGAGGTACAGAGCTCTATGGACAGATATGTTGTGCAACAGAGGTCCAGTGACTCTCAAGTTGGTCCTAGTGGCATTAAAAGAAGAAGGGAAGTAACCCCAGAAAAGGACTTGCTACCTCAAGTCCTAATGGAAGGGGATTCCCCTTCAAAACAATAACAACTTCCACACTCTCCCCTCCTCCCATCCCATCAATCATCACCAGATCTTCAATAAAGGTAAGTGTCATGTATTCTATTCTTAGTACAGTATTAACTGTGCATGTTTTCTTCAGTTTGTGTGTATTAAAATTAATATTTCATGTGGTAATTTTTTTTTCATACTTTTGGGTGTCTTGCACTGATTAATTGGAGTTCCATTATTTCTTATGGGGAAAATTAATTCACGTTATGATAATTTCGGCATACGATGAGCTTTCAGGAATGGATTAATATCGTAAGACGCGGGTCCACTGTACTAATATATACAAGTAAGTTTGTGTGTATGTGTGTAAGTGCTCTAAGTAGTTCACTATGTCTCAAGACTCGATTAGACTTAACCAGTGACTGACTAAAATTCCTCACATAAACTAACTTATTGGCCAATCTGGCAATCAGAACAGCTTGCTTGAACAATAAAATGACTGATAAGCCGAACAGCAATATAACAAGCAACAGCAACACAGAATCAGGAACAAGGAGATAATATAACGACACTAAGTAGAGACCATCTGCAGATCCTCCACAAAAGTCACAAAACTCCCATACTACTGAATCTAAGTTCAGCATTAGAAAATCCCCAACTGTGACAGTACACAGATACCAGCACAAATTAGGTCAGAAGCTACTGCTCAGGACCTGAGTTTCTCAGTGTCTATGAGACACAGAACCTCAGTACAACGTCGAAACTCACTAAGTCTAGGCTATGCTCTGTGAACAGAGTTATACAGAACCAACAAAAAGAAAGCGACAGAGACAATCTTCCAACAAGGGCCAGCAAGGAAGAGCTGGAGAGGGACATCTTGTTGGAAGCAACGTCAACCAGAAAAGAGTGAGCGAAGGCAAGGCAGTCTCTCACCCAGGTGAGGTGTGATCACCCCACCCTGATCACATGACTCTCCGTGGACTGCTGCTGCCCAGCAATGCAGAGAAGCCGGCAGCAAAACAAGCGGAGCGGTAGTTAGACAAGGCCGTCAGCTACTCAACACTCATGAACTATGAGCACTGAATAATATATAAATGTTACATCCTACCTAATAATATACTAAGTCAAATAATAATATAAAGCAATAAAGCAATATATTTATGATTTAGCTAATATCGCAAATATAGGCAATATAAAATTATATGAACAGGTAATATATATTATGTACATTGCGACCCATTTAGGGGTCGCAACACCCCCCCAGCATGAGAAACGGCCGCACTAAGAGTTGCATTAGTGTCTTTCACATTATTACTCTTGCAATGACTCATGTCACTTTAATAAACAATTTAATATCAACAAATCAGAGTCACTCTTGTGCCAAGCACTTCTTACATTTTACAGTGTCTATTTCACTATAAGTTATGCTCCTCGTACTAGGGTAGTACACAGCATATCATATCTCTACATACTCGTGGTTATGTACATCACTGTAGAGACAGGATAGTGTAGAAAGCCATGACACGTAGAGGCAAAGAATGAGAGTGGCTATAAGAGGCCAATATATCTGTAATATGAAGGGAGGCAATGGTCAGAGAAATAGCACATACTGAACTTAAGCTGAAGGAATCTTACAGGAGACAAGAAACACGGGAAAAGCTAAGCCATAAATGTAACTGAAAGCTCAAAATATTTTTTCTTATGCCAAATCTAAGCTGAGAACACCCAATATTGGGCCCCTACTTAGATGAGATGGGTCTTACACAGATAATGGCAAAGAAATGAATGACTTACTAGATTCCCAGTATGGCTCAGTTTTTAGCAAATCGTAAACTAGACTGAGTCGAAGACCTAAATGAATTTTTTGTCATTCACAATTTGGTAGATTCAAACTTATCTGATATTATCCTAACACCACATGACTTCAAAAAGGCGATTAATGTCACGTCCATGCACTTTGCCCCAGGCCCAGACTCGTGGAACCCCGTGTTCATCAAGAACTGCAAGAAACCCCTATCATGTGCTTTTAGCATTCTATGGAGAGGGACCTCTTCAATGAGGGGCTCCTTCGTGCGGTGAAGAGGCTCTTGGTCTGAGGAATTAGAGCTTTTGGTCTTCCTCAGACCGAACCTAAATCCCCCCAATCCCCCCTTCCCTATCCCATCCTCCTCATCCCCCCGTTTTCCCTTTGTAGTCTCTGGCATCATGGTTTCTAGGTAGGGGGAAGTGTGCTGGGGTTTATCCCACTCCCTGGGGTCCCTTGGAAGTGGTGTAGTTTGACGTGGAATCTGGATCATCTGGAGGTGCCCTGCTCCCTTCCTGGTTTTCCAGGAGGTTGGGCAGGGTGTCCTGCAGGTGATGGGCGTATCTCCGGAGGCTGCCTGTCGGTTCTGGGAGGTGGTAGCTGAGGGAGGTATGCTTTGTGGTGGGTGTCCGACTGCCCTCTCTTTTGTCCACTGAGGTAGCACAGTGGATGTGAGGTTGCTAATCCGGAGTGCTGGTTTAATGGTGTGAAGGGTAGGGTATGGTATAGGTTCCATGATACATCTGCGCTGCTGGTGGTTTTCAGGTTCTCTTGAATGAAGGGAGGAACTTATGGCCCTTCCATGCCTTCTAATAACTATCCCTCCACTGTCCCTTTCTTTTTTTTTTCTTAAAATAATAAGAAAGAAGTGCCACCATCATGGAGTCTTCATTCCATGGTCCCCTTCATCCTCCCAAGCCCTATTTGCTACTGTATCATGTTCTGACCTGGCTTCATTACTGGACCATTCTCCAGACTTTTCCCATTCCCCTGTACCTTCTGCTGGTGATGCTTCATCACCTGCTCCATGTGGTGAGGCTCCACCCATTTCTTCTAGTGCCTCTGCCCCTTGCACATCTTTAACTATGTGTCCGGCTTCCCCACATATGGTGCGACAGTTTTCAGGTCGCCCACCTGCCTCAGGTCGGGCTACCCATGGTCCTATGCCTAAACATTCCAGACCCTTTGATTTCTGCTCATTCCACCCAGAAATGGCTTACATGACACCCACTTCCTTTACACACCATGTTTACAAGTATACAGTGGACCAAATTCTTCTCCCTACAACCGACATCTCCAATTGATTATTGGTAAAGCTATTCTACGACAAGGTGGCTAAAATATATCCTTTCATGCTCTTCGGAGTGGTGCACGCAATATTACAGTTCAGAATGCAGATCAAGTTCTTGATCTTTCCCATCTTACTGCATACCATTGTACAGTGTAATTTTCTGTCTTGTGGTGATGATATTTTAGAGCAATTAGCCCTTCAGGACCTTCCGATTCTCAAAGTGGGTACATATGTCCTGCCCGCTCATGGGCGGAGGCACTTTCTCAGTAACATCACCCGCTTAACCTTTGACTGCCATGAACGCCCATCCTCTGTTAATATCGTGGGACATCGCCTAGGGGTCTGTAAAGTGGTCCCGACACCTCAAAAGTGTCAAAATTGTTGGAGCTTCGGACATCCCACTAAATACTGCAGGCCTGGGGAAGAGTGCCCGGTTTGCGGTGCCATAGATCATGCCGATACATCTTGCAGTCTTCCTCCCACTTGTCTTAATTGCAATGAAAATCGTTCTTCTTTTTCCTGCCGATGTCAGGCCAATCTTAATGAATGTGAAATCTGTTGTCGTAAAGAGAGTGAAGCCTTTACTTATGCTATGGCTGTCTCTCGGCTCCGCCTTCAGGGGAATCGGTCCAGACACTGTACCTGAATATTACAGAGGCACATAATGGGTCCAGGGACTGTACCTCAACATTAGAGTCAAATAATTTGTCCAGACACTGTACCTCTACATTTCAGAGGAAAATAGTGATTCGAGGGACTGCTATCCTCAACATTACAGAGGACATAATGGGTCCTAGACACTGTACTTCAACATAACAGAGGGGACATAATTTTATTTATTTATTGTATTTATTTAAATTGTATTTGATTTATTTATGTCTTTGGAAGACATTAATTGAGCTTATGTATTTACAATAGTGGGTTGACAATAATCAGAGAGAGCTCTTATGCTGCTTTATGGCCAAACAAATTATTGTCTTCAGACACTTAACACACTAAGGGTATATCATAGTTGTACATTAGGATATAATGTTCATAGATGTACAGTACTTATTAATTTAAGTGAATAATAATGTATATCATAAGACAAAAGACATATTCATATATTCAACAAAAACAGTATTTTGTGAAAACGTGATTCAAACATGCCTTTTTGTGAAAACAAAGGTCAATTAATTCCGACAACAATGACTAGTTTCAGTTATGATGTGGGAGAAAACATTAAGTGATAAGGTGTACTGACGTACTTCAGCATTAGTCTAGGTGAATAAGTGGCGTTTTGAGAAGAGTCTTAAATTGGTTTTCAGACTGGTTACTTAATATCTTTGGTAATGTAATTCCACTATTTAGGGGCCCTTTATGTGCATAGATTTCCTCACACAGTGTGAATAATGGACACGAGTATATCAAATAAGAGATTCCTGTGTACTGTAGTTGTGGTCACAAGACACAGATCTCTGTACCTCAGCATTACAGAGGCACATAATGGGTCCAGACACTGTACCTCAACATTACAGAGGCACATAATGGGTCCAGACACTGTACCTCAACATTACAGAGGCACATAATGGGTCCAGACACTGTACCTCAGCATTACAGAGGCACATAATGGGACCAGACACTGTACCTCAACATTACAGAGGCACATAATGAGACCAGACACTGTACCTCAACATTACAGAGGCACATAATGGGTCCAGACACTGTACCTCACATTACAGAGGCACATAATGGGTCCAGACACTGTACCTCAGCATTACAGAGGCACATAATGGGACCAGACACTGAACCTCAACATTACAGAGGCACATAATGGGACCAGACACTGTACCTCAACATTACAGAGGCACATAATGGGTCCAGACACTGTACCTCAACATTACAGAGGCACATAATGGGACCAGGCACTGTACCTCAACATTACAGAGGCACATAATGGGTCCAGACACTGTACCTCAACATTACAGAGGCACATAATGGGACCAGACACTGTACCTCAACATTACAGAGGCACATAATGGGACCAGACACTGTACCTCAGCATTACACAGGCACATAATGGGTCCAGACACTGTACCTCAACATTACAGAGGCACATAATGGGTCCAGACACTGTACCTCAACATTACAGAGGCACATAATGGGTCCAGACACTGTACCTCAACATTACAGAGGCACATAATGGGACCAGACACTGTAACCTCAACATTACAGAGGCACATAATGGGACCAGACACTGTACCTCAGCATTACAGAGGCACATAATGGGTCCAGACACTGTACCTCAACATTACAGAGGCACATAATGGGTCCAGACACTGTACCTCAGCATTACAGAGGCACATAATGGGACCAGACACTGTACCTCAGCATTACAGAGGCACATAATGGGACCAGACACTGTACCTCAACATTACAGAGGCACATAATGGGTCCAGACACTGTACCTCAACATTACAGAGGCACATAATGGGACCAGACACTGTACCTCAACATTACAGAGGCACATAATGGGACCAGACACTGTACCTCAACATTACAGAGGCACATAATGGGTCAAGACACTGTACCTCAGCATTACAGAGGCACATAATGGGACCAGACACTGTACCTCAACATTACAGAGGCACATGATGGGTCCAGACACTGTACCTCAGCATTACAGAGGCACATAATGGGACCAGACACTGTACCTCAACATTACAGAGGCACATAATGGGTCCAGACACTGTACCTCAACATTACAGAGACACATAATGGGTCCAGACACTGTACCTCAACATTACAGAGGCACATAATGGGACCAGACACTGTACCTCAACATTACAGAGGCACATAATGGGACCAGACACTGTACCTCAACATTACAGAGGCACATAATGGGTCCCGACACTGTACCTCAACATTACAGAGGCACATAATGGGTCCAGACACTGTACCTCAACATTACAGAGGCACATAATGGGTCCAGACACTGTACCTCAACATTACAGAGGCACATAATGGGTCCAGACACTGTACCTCAACATTACAGAGGCACATAATGGGACCAGACACTGTACCTCAGCATTACAGAGGCACATAATGGGTCCAGACACTGTACCTCAACATTACAGAGGCACATAATGGGTCCAGACACTGTACCTCAACATTACAGAGGCACATAATGGGTCCAGACACTGTACCTCAGCATTACAGAGGCACATAATGGGTCCAGACACTGTACCTCAACATTACAGAGGCACATAATGGGTCCAGACACTGTACCTCAACATTACAGAGGCACATAATGGGTCCAGACACTGTACCTCAACATTACAGAGGCACATAATGGGTCCAGACACTGTACCTCAGCATTACAGAGGCACATAATGGGTCCAGACACTGTACCTCAACATTACAGAGGCACATAATGGGTCCAGACACTGTACCTCAACATTACAGAGGCACATAATGGGTCCAGACACTGTACCTCAACATTACAGAGGCACATAATGGGTCCAGACACTGTACCTCAACATTACAGAGGCACATAATGGGTCCAGACACTGTACCTCACATTACAGAGGCACATAATGGGTCCAGACACTGTACCTCAACATTACAGAGGCACATAATGGGTCCAGACACTGTACCTCAACATTACAGAGGCACATAATGGGTCCAGACACTGTACCTCAACATTACAGAGGCACATAATGGGTCCAGACACTGTACCTCAACATTACAGAGGCACATAATGGGTCCAGACACTGTACCTCAACATTACAGAGGCACATAATGGGTCCAGACACTGTACCTCAACATTACAGAGGCACATAATGGGTCCAGACACTGTACCTCAACATTACAGAGGCACATAATGGGCCAGACACTGTACCTCACATTACAGAGGCACATAATGGGACCAGACACTGTACCTCAACATTACACAGGCACATAATGGGACCAGACACTGTACCTCAACATTACAGAGGCACATAATGGGTCCAGACACTGTACCTCAACATTACACAGGCACATAATGGGTCCAGACACTGTACCTCAACATTAACAGGCACATAATGGGTCCAGACACTGTACCTCAACATTACAGAGGCACATAATGGGTCCAGACACTGTACCTCAACATTACACAGGCACATAATGGGACCAGACACTGTACCTCAACATTACAGAGGCACATAATGGGTCCAGACACTGTACCTCAACATTACAGAGGCACATAATGGGTCAGACACTGTACCTCAACATTACAGAGGCACATAATGGGTCCAGACACTGTACCTCAACATTACAGAGGCACATAATGGGTCCAGACACTGTACCTCAACATTACAGAGGCACATAATGGGACCAGACACTGTACCTCAACATTACACAGGCACATAATGGGACCAGACACTGTACCTCAACATTACAGAGGCACATAATGGGCCAGACACGTCCTCAACATTACACAGGCACATAATGGGTCCAGACACTGTACCTCAACATTACAGAGGCACATAATGGGACCATTAACAATTATCTTCCACTGCTGTGACATAACATATAAACAAACACAGTTGAAAACCTATAAAGCCACCTTGAAGTCATTAGGTTTAAAACCTGAAAATCCACCAGAAGTTTTTATGGTGTTAAATAATTTATCCGAATAATTTGAGAAAATAATTTATTATATAACTAATTTCAAATTTGTTGTTTATAATTTATTAAATAATACAATATATCTGTGTGTAGTGTTATATTTTGTGTTTTATTTTGTTGGAACTTTATATTATATATTTTATATATTGTGTGGTGTGTGTGTGTTGTGTGTGTGTGTGTGTGTGTGTGTGTGTGTGTGTGTGTGTGTGTGTGTGTGTGTGTGTGTGTGAGGTCTTCAGTATGACAAATGTCAGCTGATGATTCATTCTTCAACTTCCATCAATTTTAAAGGGCTGGACTGGTAAGCCAGTGGAAGGTCTCAGTCAGATGACCAAAATCTCCAATGGCGGGTCATCATATGTCTGGGACCCGAGTCAAGAAACACTTGTCTTGTTTACTGACAAAGTAACCTAACCGCATCAACTTCAGTAAGGACCCAGGATGACTGATAACCTTCATCAACTTCGGTAAGGATGACTGATGGTTCAGTCATCAACTTCGTAAGACCCAGAGATAGTAGAACTCAGAGACCGATGATGAAACCTTCATCAACTTCGGTAAGGATGACTGATAGTTCAGTCATCAACTTCAGTAAGGACCCAGGATGACTGATAACCTTCATCAACTTCGGTAAGGATGACTGATAGTTCAGTCATCAACTTCAGTAAGGACCCAGGATGACTGATAACCTTCATCAATTCGTAAGGATGACTGATAGTTCATCATCAATTCAGTAAGGACCCAGGATGACTGATAACCTTCACCAACTTCGGTAAGGATGATTGATAGTTCAATCATCAATTTCAGTAAGGACCCAGGATGACTGATGGTTTACTCATCAACTTCAGTAAGGACCCAGGATGACTGATAACCTTCACCAACTTCGGTAAGGATGATTGATAGTTCAATCATCAACTTCAGTAAGGACCCAGGATGACTGATGGTACACTCATCAAGTTCAGTAAGGACCCAGGATGACTGATGGTACACTCATCAAGTTCAGTAAGGACCCAGGATGACTGATGGTACACTCATCAAGTTCAGTAAGGACCCAGGATGACTGATGGCACACTCATCAAGTTCAGTAAAGGACCAGGATGATTGATGGCAAAACTCATCAAGTTCAGTAAGGAACCAGGATGATTGATGGCACACTCATCAAGTTCAGTAAGGAACCAGGATGATTGATGGCACACTCATCAAGTTCAGTAAGGAACCAGGATGATTGATGGCACACTCATCAAGTTCAGTAAGGAACCAGGATGATTGATGGCACACTCATCAAGTTCAGTAAGGAACCAGGATGATTGATGGCACACTCATCAAGTTCAGTAAGGAACCAGGATGCTTAATAATTCAGTTATGCTTCACAAAAGCAGTGATCGTCAGTTCACTCAGACATGAAGTCGTAACATGACTGAGGAACGATGGATTGTTTGTTCTCCTGATGAAGGTGTTGTGGATATTGCGAAGGTGCAAAGGTCACCTTCCTGTAGAGCACCTGAGAATAACCCACAGGTGCCACATAAATAGGGGCTGTTGGACTACGATGACGCTGTCTTTCAGCCTTCAGATGTTGAATTTCGTATTCGTCAGATGCCCTGGTAAGATCTCCTGTTCCTCCGTCAGCGCCCCCAGGAGGTGCGACATGACTGATGTCTTGTTGCTGCTTTAGTCCTTAGGATATATATTGTATGAGTTTAGGTGTCGATGACTTGTTCAGTGAGACACTGCAGGTGCTGTGGTAGATCAGGGAGACACTGCAGGTGCTGTGGTAGATCTGAGAGACACTGCAGGTGCTGTGGTAGATCTGAGAGACACTGCAGGTGCTGTGGTAGATCTGAGAGACACTGCAGGTGCTGTGGTAGATCAGAGAGACACTGCAGGTGCTGTGGTAGATCTGAGAGACACTGAAGGTGCTGCGGTAGATCAGAGACACTGCAGGTGCTGTGGTAGATCTGAGAGACACTGCAGGTGCTGTGATAGATCAGAGACACTGCAGGTGCTGTGGTAGATCTGAGAGACACTGCGGGTGCTGTGGTAGATCTGAGAGACACTGCAGGTGCTGTGGTAGATGTGAGAGACACTGCAGGTGCTGTGGTAGATGTGAGAGACACTGCAGGTGCTGTGGTAGATCAGAGAGACACTGCAGGTGCTGTGGTAGATAAGAGAGACACTGCAGGTGATGTGGTAGATCAGGGAGACACTGCAGGTGCTGTGGTAGATCATAGAGACACTGCAGGTGATGTGGTAGATCAGGGAGACACTGCAGGTGCTGTGGTAGATCAGAGAGACACTGCAGGTGCTGTGGTAGATAAGAGAGACACTGCAGGTGATGTGGTAGATCAGGGAGACACTGCAGGTGCTGTGGTAGATCAGAGAGACACTGCAGGTGCTGTGGTAGATAAGAGAGACACTGCAGGTGATGTGGTAGATCAGGGAGACACTGCAGGTGCTGTGGTAGACCAGAGAGACACTGCAGGTGCTGTGGTAGATCAGGGAGACACTGCAGGTGCTGTGGTAGATCAGAGAGACACTGCAGGTGCTGTGGTAGATCAGAGAGACACTGCAGGTGCTGTGGTAGAGCAGAGAGACACTGCAGGTGCTGTGGTAGACCAGAGAGACACTGCAGGTGCTGTGGTAGATCAGGGAGACACTGCAGGTGCTGTGGTAGATCAGAGAGACACTGCAGGTGCTGTGGTAGATCAGAGAGACACTGCAGGTGCTGTGGTAGATCAGGGAGACACTGCAGGTGCTGTGGTAGATCAGAGAGACACTGCAGGTGCTGTGGTAGACCAGAGAGACACTGCAGGTGCTGTGCTAGATCTGAGAGACACTGCAGGTGCTGTGATTGATGTGAGAGACACTGCAGGTGCTGTGGCAGATCAGAGAGACACTGCAGGTGCTGTGGTAGATCAGAGAGACACTGCAGGTGCTGTGGTAGATCAGAGAGACACTGCAGGTGCTGTGGTAGATCAGGGAGACACTGCAGGTGCTGTGGTAGATCAGAGAGACACTGCAGGTGCTGTGGTAGATCAGAGAGACACTGCAGGTGCTGTGGTAGATCAGGGAGACACTGCAGGTGCTGTGGTAGATCAGAGAGACACTGCAGGTGCTGTGGTAGACCAGAGAGACACTGCAGGTGCTGTGCTAGATCTGAGAGACACTGCAGGTGCTGTGATTGATGTGAGAGACACTGCAGGTGCTGTGGCAGATCAGAGAGACACTGCAGGTGCTGTGGTAGATCAGGGAGACACTGCAGGTGCTGTGGTAGATCAGAGAGACACTGCAGGTGCTGTGGTAGATCAGAGAGACACTGCAGGTGCTGTGGTAGATCTGAGAGGCACTGCAGGTGCTGTGGTAGATCAGAGAGACACTGCAGGTGCTGTGGTAGATCAGAGAGACACTGCAGGTGCTGTGGTAGATCAGAGAGACACTGCAGGTGCTGTGGTAGATCAGAGAGACACTGCAGGTGCTGTGGTAGATCAGAGAGACACTGCAGGTGCTGTGGTAGATCAGAGAGACACTGCAGGTGCTGTGGTAGATCAGAGAGACACTGCAGGTGCTGTGGCAGATCAGAGAGACACTGCAGGTGCTGTGGTAGATCAGAGAGACACTGCAGGTGCTGTGGTAGATCAGAGAGACACTGCAGGTGCTGTGGCAGCTCAGACGATACACCTCCACTTATATATACTGTTGTGATGCTGACGTCTCATGACGTCACTGCCAGTTACAACATGTTGCAATATACACAAATATCCCCCGTAAGTCATTACCGGGCTCATGTATGGTATACATACACCTATACACACTCATACACACAATTTCAATGATTTTGTGTATTTAATAATAATTCATGAAGAGTAAAGGATGGATACACGTCTGGCAGAGAGTGTGTGGAAAGTGTCGTACTGAACAAGACTATACATGATCTTAGCCAACATGAACAAATCTGTAGATATACTTTTTTACCGTCTTGTGTGTGTTTGTGTGCGCCTATGTAATGTGTATGTCTTTATGTATGTATGAATGTATATGTATGTATGTATGTACTCACCTAGTTGTGGTTGCAGGGGTCGAGTCATAGCTCCTGGCCCCGCCTCTTCACTGGCCGCTACTGGCTCACTCTCCCTGCATCATGGGCTTTATCATACCTCTGCTTAAAGCTATGTATGGATCCTGCCTCCACTACATCGCTTCCCAAATTATTCCACTTCCTGACAACTCTGTGGCTGAAGAAATACTTCCCAACATCCCTGTGATTCATCTGAGTCTTCAACTTCCAACTGTGTCCCCTTGTTGCTGTGTCCCATTTCTGGAACTTCCTTTCTCTGTCCACCTCCTCTATATCTCTCAGTATTTTATATGTCGTTATCATATCCCCCCTAACTCTCCTGTCTTCTAGTGTCGTCAGGTCGATTTCCCTTAACCTCTCCTCATAGGACATACCCCTCAGCTCCGGGACTAGTATTGCTGCTAACCACTGCACTTTCTCTAGTTTCCTTACATGCTTGGCTAGGTGAGGGTTACAAACTGGCACTGCATATTCCAATGTGGGACTGACGTACACAGTGTACAGGGTCCTGGATGACTCATATACCCATATGCTGCAGCAGTAATTTGGTTGATGTGCGCCTCAGGAGATGTTCCCGGTGTCATACTCACTCCATGATCCTTTTGCTTGAGTGAGGTTTGTAGGCTCTGTCCCCCTTCCCAGAGTGTACTCCGTCTGTGGTCTTCTTTGCACTTCCCCAATCTTCATGACTTTGCACTTGGTGGGGTTGAACTCCAGGAGCCAGTTTCTGGACCAGGACTGCAGTCTGTCCAGTTCCCTTTGTATTCTGCCTGGTCTTCGTCCGACTGAATTCTTCTCATCAACTTCACATCATCTGCAAACAGGGACACTTCGAAATCTATTCATTCCGTCATGTCGTTCACAAATACCAGAAACAGCACCTAGGACTGATCTTTGTGGCACCCCTGTCGTTACCGAGACCCACTCTGACACCTCGCCACGTACCATGACTCGCTGTTGTCTTCCTGACAGGTATTCCCTAATCCACTGTAGTGCCTTCCCTGTTATCCCTGCCTGGTTCTCCAACTTCTGCACTAATTTCATGTGTGGAACTGTGTCAAACGCCTTCTTACAGTCCAAGAAAATACAATCTACCCACCCGTCTCTCTCTTGTCTTACAGCCGTCACTCTGTCATAGAACTCAAGTAGGTTTGTGAAGCAGGATTTTCCATCCCTGAAACCGTGCTGGCTGTCGTTGATAAGCTCATTCCTTTCTAGGTGCTCCACCACTCTACTCCTTACAATTTTCTCCATGACCTTGCAAACTATACACATCAGTGACACTGGTCTGTAGTTCAATGCTTCATTTTTGTCTCCTTTACTATGTATGTATGTATGTATATGCATGTATACATATGTATGAGTATCTATCTATCTATACATATATATATATATATATATATATATATATATATATATATATATATATATATATATATATATATATAATATATATATATATATATATATATATGGAGCCGAATAGGTAAAACTGGTCACTTAGCAAGAACATGAGTTTCTTGGTTTCATTTTATATCATTAGCTATTTCATAAATTTTCGAGGTTTCTTAATCTAAGAATTCTGGGCAGCAAATACATAAAGTTCTCAAAAACATTGATGGGAATACAGACAGTTCAACTTTATCTTGATGTAAAGAATAATAGTATACATAGGAACAGTTATTTGTTGGTTTTCTGTAAATTTAAAATTTAAAGTAAAGGCAAATGATTTACTTTGCTCAAATTTAACAGTAAATTTTATGGAATGAGCTACATCATATAACTTAACAAGGAAATGGTTTATATCTATATTTTTATGCATATGACATAAAATATCATCATCATGTCTATGCCACTTAACTCTACTAGGAAGGATTTTGTTAAGTAATCTTTTCTCAAAAGTATTCCATATGCAAATTACTAAGGGCAGGTGAGAGAGGATTTCCCATTGCCATACCAAACTTCTGAGTGTAAAACTTGCCATTAAACACAAACTCTGCATCAATAATGCAAAGTTTAATAAGTTTAATGTTAGTAGGGAGTGGCAATGGTAAATCGCAGGTCGCTCCTGTCTGTCCCAACTACTGCACCACTATGACAAGTTCCTAGATGCTCTAGAAGACAAACAAAATGTAGACATAATTTACATAAACTTTACAAAAGCCTTTGACAAGAGTCACCATGGTGTAATAGCGCACAAAAATGCATAATAAAGGAATAACAGGAAAAGTTGGTAAATGGATCTATAATTTGATAACAAATAGAACACAAAGAGTAGTAGTCAATGTAGTAAAGTCCGAGGCAGCTACGGTGATAAGCTCTGTTTCACAAGGCACAGTACTCGCCCCCATCTTGTTCCTCATCCTCATATCAGACATAGACAGGGACATAAGTCACAGCACCGTGTCTTCATTCGCAGATGACACCCGAATTTGCATGACAGTGTCCTACATTGAAGACACTGCAAGACTCCAGGTGGACATCAACCAAATCTTTAAGTGGGCTGCAAAAAGCATTATGAAGTTCAATGATGAGAAATTTCAATTACTCCGATATGGAAAACGTGAGGAAATTAAAACTTCATCGGAGTATAAAACAAATTCTAACCACACAATAGAGCGAAAAATTAATGTCAAAGACCTGGGGCTGATCATGTCAGAAAATCTCATCTTCAAGGACCATAACACTGCATCAATCACATCTGCTAGAAAAATGACAGGATGGATAATAAGAACCTTCAAAACTAGGGATGCCAAGCCCATAATGACACTCTTCAGGTCGCTTGTTCTATCTAGGCTGGAATATTGCTGCACACTAACAGCACCTTTCAAGGCAGGTGAAATTGCTGACCTAGAAAATGTACAGAGAACCTTCATGGCACACAAAACTGCGATAAGCCACCTCAGTTACTGGGAGTGTTTGAAGTTCCTAAACCTGTATTCCCTAGAATGCAGGAGGGAGAGTGTGGCATGCAAAGAGTATGTACCCTTTATTCGGCGCATGTACACTCTCATTGAAAGGCTATCTCCCCCAACCAGCGAAACAGGTGCTAAGGGTTGACGATGGGGCCCAATCGCTCGATCAGTACCCAGGTTCCAGCCAATAAGAAGATGGTTTTGGCAATTGCAGAGGTGCTGTGGGTACCACACACCTGTCTGCCCTTGTAATTCCCATTCTAGAGCTGGCTGAAGCACGGTCTGCTCTCTAGTGGCTTCTATTCTGCCTTGCTTACTGTGGAGTGCACTGATACCTATTGTTGTACATAGTGTATATAGTGTACATAATTTTGTTCTTACTTGGTGAAGGATAATATAAGTCAAAAGTTTTTCTGCTGTGTTTATTTTGCTTACACCCAGGATAACAGGCCTTTGAATTCCTGGGATGTAATAGAGAGATACATGGTTATATACACCTGAAAAATCCTAGAGGGACTAGTACCAAACTTGCACAAAACTCTCACTCCCTACGATAGGGATTACCAATAGACCCCTGGCTGTCTTCAAGCGGACGTTGGACAGGCACCTAAGAAGGCACGAGGTCAATCTTGTTCTTCTTCTTCTTGATTCTCCGGTATTCTCCCGGCCCGGGCCATTTCCAAGTGGTGGCTCGGCCTTGGCTCCCTGTCTAGGGAGTGTCTGAGACCTAGGTCTCCCATGGGAGGAGGCATAAGTGCTCCCTCATCTTTGGGACCAACTGTCCCCAGGCCTAGCCACATTCCCCGCCCTCACGGGGCTTGTAGGGAGAAGCTAGGCCTCTCTGATCTGCCATCTCCACCCCAAATCAAATCAAATCAAATCAAATCAAATCAAATCAAGTTTATTCTCTATAAGGGTTACAATGTGGGGTTTACAGGATTTGGATATTGTGTGGTTTACATGTTATAAAATACTAATTACAGAGTGGGCCACTAGGACACCTAGCCTGGCTAGGCATTTCGAGCAGACTTAGATTAATTCTTAACATTAAATCCTTACAGATTATGGAATTAAGGCTAAGTGACTACATTATGATTTGTGAGTTTAGCAATGTGAATGCTTTTGTTTTAGCACAATACAAAGTGTCTATATTGCAGTATCATAGGCAAACTTATGACTAGTTAGGATTCATTATTTTAAGATTAAGATTAGTATTTCTGTGTTTATAGTCAGTGGGTGAGTGAGTGTAATTGTGAACCACCAGGTGGTTATCATGTAGTTAGTTGTCTGGGTGTATCAGGGAGATAAGATGTTTTCTAACTGTAGTTTTGAAAGTGATGAATGTGTCTGCAGTTCTAGAGTGTTCTGGTAGGGTGTTCCAGATTTTAGGTCCTCTGAAATACTTTGAATTTTTGTAAAGGCTTAGTCGAACACGGGAAATGTCATAGAGATGTTTGTGTCTGGTGTTATGCCTGTGGATCCTGTCACAACTATCAAGAAAGCGTTTTAGGGCAAGGTTAATATTGGAATTTAAGGTCCTGTAGATATAGATTGCACAGTAGTAAGTGTGGATGTACTGAACAGGGAGTAAGTTTAGATCTATGAAGAGTGGGGCGGGGGTGTTGTCAGGGATGGGATTTAGTGATTATTCTTACTGCGGCTTTTTGTTGGGTTATTATTGGCTTTAGGTGTGTTGCTGCAGTTGAACCCCAAGCACAGATAGCATAGGTGAGGTATGGATATATAAGTGAATGGTATAGTGTGAGAAGTGCAGTTTGCGGCACGTAGTATCGTATCATGGAGAGGATCCCCACCGTTTTGGATACTTTTTTTGACTCAAGAAATCGTAATGACACGATTGCAAATAAACCATACCCCCGGCCGGGATTGAACCCGCGGTCATAGAGTCTCAAAACTCCAGCCCGTCGCGTTAGCCACTAGACCAGCTAGCCACAATAAGATTCATCTAACTAGGTGTATTTCTACACCATAGGAAAGTTAGCACAGGTAGAAATATACCTAGTTGGATGAATCTTATTGTGGCTAGCTGGTCTAGTGGCTAACGCGACGGGCTGGAGTTTTGAGACTCTATGACCGCGGGTTCAATCCCGGCCGGGGGTATGGTTTATACTTTTTTTGTTTGTGTTGGATATGGGTGCTGAAATTTAGGTTGTTGTCGAGGTATAGGCCAAGGAATTTGCCCTCATTATGTCTGTCACTTAGAGTGTTGTCGATCTTAATGTTAAATTGCGCAACACCTGCTTTGCTTCCAAACATAATATAGTAGGTTTTGTCAGTGTTAAGTGTAAGTTTATTGGCTGTCATCCAAGTCGATATTTTGAGCAGCTCCTCGTTAACAATGGTGTTGAGGGTGGCAAGATCAGGGTGGGAGATGACATACGTCGTGTCGTCAGTAAAGAGAATGGGTTTCAGGTGTTGGGATATGTTTGGAAGATCATTGATGTAAATGAGGAAGAGCAGGGGTCCAAGGACACTTCCCTGCGGAACCCCAGTATTAAGTGGCCGTATTGATGAGGCTGTGTCTTTAATGGTGACATACTGATACCTATTAGAAAGGTAGGATTTGAAATAAGCAAGCGCATGGCCTCTTATACCGTAATGGTCAAGTGTGTGGAGTAGGATGTCGTGGTCTACTGTGTCAACAGCTTTTCTTAGGCCAATAAAAATTCCTAGCAAATATTCCTTATTTTCCAATGCTGTGTAAAGCAGGTCTAGCATTTTTATAATTGCATCATTAGTGCTATTATTTTTCCTGAATCCAAATTGGCAGGGGTTGAGTATGTTTTGTGACGTTATAAATGAATATAGTCTCCTGTGCACGAGTTTCTCGAAGATTTTGGATAGCAATGGTAAGTTTGATATTGGCCTATAGTTGTTTACGTCTGTAGGGTCACCACCTTTATGTATTGGTGTAACCCTTGCTGTCTGGAGTTTACCTGGAGTTTACCTGGAGAGAGTTCCGGGGGTCAACGCCCCCGCGGCCCGGTCTGTGACCAGGCCTCCTGGTGGATCAGAGCCTGATCAACCAGGCTGTTACTGCTGGCTGCACGCAAACCAACGTACGAGCCACAGCCCGGCTGATCAGGAACGGACTTTAGGTGCTTGTCCAGTGCCAGCTTGAAGACTGCCAGGGGTCTGTTGGTAATCCCCCTTATGTATGCTGGGAGGCAGTTGAACAGTCTCGGGCCCCTGACACTTATTGTATGGTCTCTTAACGTGCTAGTGACACCCCTGCTTTTCATTGGGGGGGATGTTGCATCGTCTGCCAAGTCTTTTGCTTTCGTAGTGAGTGATTTTCGTGTGCAAGTTCGGTACTAGTCCCTCTAGGATTTTCCAGGTGTATATAATCAAGTATCTCTCCCGCCTGCGTTCCAGGGAATACAGGTTCAGGAACCTCAAGCGCTCCCAGTAATTGAGGTGTTTTATCTCCGTCTTGAGTAGTGTCAGGAAAGTGCTGGTTTCTAGTGACTTGTTAAAAAGTAATGTAATAGCATGCGAAAGGACATGGGCTGCTCGCTTGTACAATAATGGTGGGACATGAGACAGATTCCCAGAGTTATTTTTAAGTGACTTTATAATCGCGGTGACTTCTGTGGGCTCAGTTGGTACAAAATAGAAGGAATTTGGGAAATTCCCATCTAGGTAGTCCCCGGCACGGGCATTGGTATTTTACTGGCGAGATTAGATCCTATGTTTGAGAAGAAGTCGTTTATCTTGTTAGCTGTATCAGTGGGATGCAGTGGTGTTTCATGAGGTTTAGTTAGGACAATATTCTTGGTTTTTTTTCAGTTTGTGGGTCCCCAGAATCTGGGAAAGTGTTTTCCAGGTCTTTTTTATATCTCCTCTTATGTCAGTGAATCTGCTGGAGCAGTACAGTTGTTTGGCTTTCTTTTTTACTTTGGTGAGAACTGATTACCTGGAGTTTACCTGGAGAAAGTTTCGGGGGTCAACGCCCCCGCGGCCCGGTCTGTGACCAGGCCTCCTGGTGGATCAGCGCCTGATCAACCAGGCTGTTGCTGCTGGCTGCACGCAAACCAACGTACGAGCCACAGCCCGGCTGATCAGGAACTGACTTTAGGTGCTTGTCCAGTGCCAGCTTGAAGACTGCCAGGGGTCTGTTGGTAATCCCCCTTATGTGTGCTGGGAGGCAGTTGAACAGTCTCGGGCCCCTGACACTTATTGTATGGTCTCTTAACGTGCTAGTGACACCCCTGCTTTTCATTGGGGGGATGTTGCATCGTCTGCCAAGTCTTTTGCTTTCGTAGTGAGTGATTTTCGTGTGCAAGTTCGGTACTAGTCCCTCTAGGATTTTCCAGGTGTATATAATCATGTATCTCTCCCTCCTGCGTTCCAGGGAATACAGATTTAGAAACCTCAAGCGCTCCCAGTAATTGAGGTGTTTTATCTCCGTTATGCGTGCCGTGAAAGTTCTCTGTACATTTTCTAGGTCCGCAATTTCACCTGCCTTGAAAGGTGCTGTTAGAGTGCAGCAATATTCCAGCCTAGATAGAACAAGTGACCTGAAGAGTGTCATCATGGGCTTGGCCTCCCTAGTTTTGAAGGTTCTCATTATCCATCCTGTCATTTTTCTAGCAGATGCGATTGATACAATGTTATGGTCCTTGAAGGTGAGATCCTCCGACAAATCACTCCCAGGTCTTTGACGTTGGTGTTTCGCTCTATTTTGTGGCCAGAATTTGTTTTGTACTCTGATGAAGATTTAATTTCCTCATGTTTACCATATCTGAGTAATTGAAATTTCTCATCGTTGAACTTCATATTGTTTTCTGCAGCCCACTGAAAGATTTGGTTGATGTCCGCCTGGAGCCTTGCAGTGTCTGCAATGGAAGACACTGTCATGCAGATTCGGGTGTCATCTGCAAAGGAAGACACGGTGCTGTGGCTGACATCCTTGTCTATGTCGGATATGAGGATGAGGAACAAGATGGGAGCTAGTACTGTGCCTTGTGGAACAGAGCTTTTCACCGTAGCTGCCTCGGACTTTACTCTGTTGACGACTACTCTCTGTGTTCTGTTAGTGAGGAAATTATAGATCCATCGACCGACTTTTCCTGTTATTCCTTTAGCGCGCATTTTGTGCGCTATTACGCCATGGTCACACTTGTCGAAGGCTTTTGCAAAGTCTGTATATATTACATCTGCATTCTTTTTGTCTTCTAGTGCATTTAGGACCTTGTCGTAGTGATCCAGTAGTTGAGACAGACAGGAGCGTCCTGTTCTAAACCCATGTTGCCCTGGGTTGTGTAACTGATGGGTTTCTAGATGGGTGGTGATCCTGCTTCTTAGGACCCTTTCAAAGATTTTTATGATATGGGATGTTAGTGCTATTGGTCTGTAGTTCTTTGCTGTTGCTTTACTGCCCCCTTTGTGGAGTGGGGCTATGTCTGTTGTTTTTAGTAACTGAGGGACGACCCCCATGTCCATGCTCCCTCTCCATAGGATGGAAAAGGCTCGTGATAGGGGCTTCTTGCAGTTCTTGATGAACACAGAGTTCCATGAGTCTGGCCCTGAGGCAGAGTGCATGGGCATGTCATTTATCGCCTGTTCGAAGTCATGAATAGTGTTTAAGAATATCTTTGTGTATTAAGCCCTGTCTATATTGCTTTTCATATTGGCGTTTCTTATCAATGGATTTCAGAATGCTGCTGGTTAGCCATGGGCAACCGAGCCGTTTATTCGTGATCTGTTTCGTTTTTATAGGACAATGTTTGTTGTATAGTCTAAGTATTTTGTTAAGAAAAATGTCTGTCCAATCGTCAGTACCATCGGCATTGGAGAATTCTGTAGGCCAGTCAACAGTCTCTAGGTCTGCTGTGAAATTCCTTATTGAGGCCTAAATGAAACTTTGTTGTATTCGAGTGGTGGCTTACTAATGTTTGTTAAGAGGAAGGTTGGGTAGTGGTCAGTAGTGCTGTCAGTGATTATCCCTGATTTAAGGGGGGCTAGTATATTGGTCCATATGTGGTCTATTATGGTTGCACTTGTCTCAGTCAGCCTGGTTGGTTTAGTTATTGTTGGTATGAGAAGTGTGTTGTTCATTTTGTTGATGAAATCAGTTACAGTCTGATCATCTGGTAGGCCAAGGTTGATATTGAAGTCTCCAGCTAAGAGAAGGTGGTGCTTGTTCATTTGTCTGTTTGTGTGACTTTAGATTCTCACTGAAGTTTGGGATGTTTGTGTGGGGTATCCGGTATATGGCACCGATTGTTATAGGCGTCTTGAGGTTTTTTACAGTAAAATTAGCAAAAATGCATTCTCAATATTCATCACTAAAGCAATTGGTGCTAATACAAGATAGTTGGTTAGAGTAATAGATTGCAGTACCACCCCCAACTTGGTATGGTCTGCTGTTGTGGATTGCTGTGTATCCTGGTAGTGGGTAGATATCTATTGTGTCCTGCTTAAACCAGGTCTCAGTAAGAATAATGCAGGAGAAGGGTGTCTTTAGTGACTCAAGGAGTGCCAGGAGGTCATCATAGTGTTTGCTTAAGGACCTGATGTTGTAGTTAAGAACTGATAGACTTTTAGCATTGTTTAGGATAATGCTGGCTTGTGATGCTGTGTAATAAAGGCAGTTACTTTCCAAAAAGTTTTGATTGTGTGTTAGATTATGGAGGTTGGAGTTGAATATACAAACTTGAAAGTTTGGCAACAAAAGGTTAAGAAAAGTATAAAATAAAGATTAATGTACAAAAGTAAAATTGACTGGTAGTAAATATAGTGTTTAAAAAATTTTTAGTAAGTAATAATGATTACAGAAAAGATTAATTAATAAAAATAAAATGAAAAAGTAATGTTTATTTCAAGTATTAAATTTTAAGAACAGTTATTTGGATTCAATATTGCAGTGGTAGTTATACTAGAGGTTATTTGTCAGTACAAGGTAATTAAGAGTACTCTAAGATAGTAAATGTGATATTAAAACAGGTTATGGTAATTAGACAAGTAATGGTAATTAAATGATGTCAAAAATGATAAGAGTAAATTGTACTGATAGTAAAAATGGTATTTAATTGTTAATTTTAGTAAGTAATATCAATTAATAGTATTTAAAGAAGTATGAGGTTGTGATATGGACAGAGAAAGTATTAATTCAGCTAATATTTAAGCAAACAATAGTAAATAAGAAAATTATATAAGGTGACTTATGCTTACTAGTAAAATCACATAATGAGGTAGTTGATTATTTAATTACTAAGAGATTGTACTATGAAATTTGAACAATAATGGAGCAAAACATACACTACACTACGTAGGCTTTTAGGTTGGACATTGTTTAGTTATTCTCTAAGATTATTATCCCTGAGAAATCGTGATAGATCATTTTTTTTTTTAGTTTAATATGTTTATTATGCACCCCATACCCATTCTCGTTCGTGATTGTGTACAGTTGACCTACATTTGTTTTCCTAATAAGAATTTTCCCATCCCGTGTGAAGCATTGGTGTATTGTGTCATTATTCTCCCGCTTAAGTCTTCTGACTCTATACAGGAGGTTCTGACGTTTTTTGGAGAGACGAGACACTCATTTATGTATACATCTTTCTTTACTTTAATAGACGTAATAATTAAGTCTTTTTTCCTGTCATGTGAGTGGAATCTAAGCATAACACTTTTTCTGCTATGGGATCTGTGAAAATTTGTCTGGACTGCCTCCAAGAGAGTCGCCTACCCTGGCAAGCTCTGTTGACACCTAGCTCTGAGGTCGGTACCTCAGCCTCACAAGTGGCTTATAGGACAGATTTTCATAAATGACTGATGTTGCAAGAAATCTCGCCTGCATGCACGCGTAAAGGACTAACTTACTTGAAGTTGCAGCATATATCCTGATCTTCAACCTCCCTAAGCTTAGCCCCTTTGGACTTCCCCTCAGAAACCACGTGCAACCGGGAGCCTTAGTTCCTGCAATATTCAGTCGATATTAGTGACCTGCCTGCACCTCCGAAATTCCTATTTCCAAGGGGGTGCGTATCCCCTAGTATAACTATGCAGGAATGGACACTAGCTTCTAGGTTGACAAGAGACACTGGTATGTACTGTTCATGCACTGCCAGCTGCACAAAGGCCCACAGCTCAACTCACTCGCAATTTTCCCCAGACACTGGCCAGAAATCCTAAGAAAAAGTGGAGGTCTTGTCTTACTGTACGGGCCTGACAGAGGAGGTCATCTACGGTACATCGAGGTGCCTCCACCAGATTTCCCCAGGTCTCATATGTGAAGACACGTGGGGGCGCCACCTGCTGATCACGGCACATGTTGCTCAGATGGTGTCTGGTCATAGAAGAAAGCACGGTGGTCTCAAAATCCCGTGCCCCAGCATTCAAAACTTGGGCTGCCAGTTCTCCCTGACTAACATAACCTAGTGTTTGCCTACATTATCGGCCTTTTACTACCTATGTTAAGGTCTTAGGTCTACATTATTATTATCTACAGTTGCCTCAATAATCCTAATATTAGTGTACTACTTCTTCGCTGAAGGGTAAATCTATAAATTAAGAAGTACCTTCCATCCACCTCCGCCAACCCGGGTGAGTGTGTTTGTGTTTTTGGGTGGGTGTAAGGGCCCTCGAACAGTGTGTTTTTCCCCGTTGGGACTTCTCGGACCGAATAAGTTCCAACAGGAACCTAGTAACCTGGCTCCCTTTATTTCTGACTCTGGTACTGTAAGTTTTGTTTGGTCCTTTTTGATCTAGAGAGTAATTTCTTTACTGTTTGTTTGGTTCATATCACTGGGAAAAAGTGGACTGTTTTATCTTCTTGGAGAGCAAAGTAGTCACTGAACTGGTTATCTAAGTTGTTTTACTGCTTCTTCATCCTTTGTATTAAGAGATATTATTTGTTCTGTATGGCTGTCTATGACTGTTTGGATGGTCTTGCCATAGTTAGTCATTCCTGGTGTTGATAACTTTTGTTCAAGACTGAGAATTTTGTTCTCAGGTTGTGTCATCCTGGTGTCTTGTTTTGTTAGCGTCTCTCGAAGATTCATATTTTCAATAACTAAGGTGGAGATGCATGACTTTAGGGTATCTGGATCGTTGGTCATACCTGAGAGACTACTTGGTAGGTTGAATCCGGGGAACAGAGAGGTGGTTGGGGTAGAGGCAGCCATGTTTGGTGTTATTGTTGTGGTGTTGCCTTGAGCGGTGGTGAGAGGGGCGGTAGATGAGCCGGCGTTGTCCTGGGTACACTTGTTGAATAGTTGATTTTTCGGTGTTTTCTTGTTGGCCTTGGTGCTGTTTCCTCTGAGATTGCGCCTCATAATACTACAGGAATTGTTGTAGTTAAGAAGAAGTTGTAAACCATACCCCCGGCCGGGATTGAACCCGCGGTCATAGTCTCAAAACTCCAGCCCGTCGCGTTAGCCACTAGACCAGCTAGCCACAATAAGATTCATCCAACTAGGTATATTTCTACACCATAGGAAAGTTAGCACAGGCACCTCTGTGACCACAAATGCAAGTTTTTACAGACGAATCTCCAGCTAGCGTGGCCGTGACGAACTCTAGCTCAAGTCCCTTCACTGCCGTCAACATGACTTAAGAAATCGTAATGACACGATTGCAATCGTGTCATTACGATTTCTTAAGTCAAGAAGTTGTAGTTATACAAAGCTTAGGGTTACGTTGTTTGGCTGGCAGCCGAACAACAAAATTTAGTGTATTAGAAGGAAAAATAGACAGAAAATTAAGAAACAAACAAAAAAAAAAAAGAAATAAAAAATTCACCTCGCACTCATGCATATATTTACCTGGCGGGTCATTACCTGACATTTTTCAAGTAGCTATAATTTGCTTTATAAACATTCTTATTATCTCAAACACCACCAAACAAGTGCATGCACTGCACTAAAGTATGCAAGAAAAACAGAAAAGACACCTTATGTAAAATGTGTAAGGGATGGGTGCATGATGGTTGTATGTACAATTATAGTAATGGTGCCAGAATTCATTTTATGTGTAACAAATGCACTTTGGCACAGTTACCCTTAAGCAATGATGACATTAATTTACCTAATTTTAATACAAATGACCCCTTGCCATATATTGATGATTATAATTTTTTTATGAAAACAGGCCTTCACTTTATTCATGTCAACGCAAGATCACTTTTTCCAAAACTGGCAGAGATTAGGATTCTAGCTAACAGAACTAGGGCGGCAGTTATATCCATCTGTGAATCCTGGTTGGATGATATGGTGACTGACGACGAGGTCAAAATAGAAGTTTGGAAATTTGTCTGGACTGCCTCCATGTGAGTTGTCTACCCTAGCAAACTCTGCTGACACCAAGCCCTGAGGTCAGTACCTCAGCCTCATAGGACAGATTTCCATAAATATAGGACAGATTTCCATAAATGACTGATGTTGCAAGAAATCTCGCCTGCATACATGAATGAAGGACTAACTTACTTGGTATTGGAGAATGTATCCCGGTCTTCAACCTCCCTAAGCTTTAGCCCCTCTGGAATTCCCCTCAGAACCATGTGCAACTGGGAGCCTTAATTCCTGCAATATTCAGTCGGTATTAGTGACTTGCCTGCACCTCAGAAATTCCTGTTTCCAAGGGGGTGTGTACTCCCTAGAACAACTATGCAGGAAGTGACACTAGCTTCTAAGCTTAACAACGAGGAAACGCCGGCACTTACCGATCATTGGCCGTCCAACTGCACAAAGACCCACAGTTCAACTCACTTGCAAATTCCCTCCAGAAACTGGCCAGAATACTGAGAAAGAAAGGGAGGTCTTGTCTTACTGTATGGGCCTGATGGAGGAGGTCATCTACGGTACTTTGAGGTGCCTCCACCAGATTTCCCCAGGGCCTAGTATGTGTAGACACGTGGGACGGTGTGCCTCGTTCAGAGTTTCGACAAAGAAGGAGGCACTGTGGTCTCAAAACCCCATGCCTCAGTATTCAAACTTGGGCTGGCAATTCTCCCTAACTAATATAACCTAGTGTCTGCCTATATTACTGGCATATTACTACATATGTTAAGGTCTTAGGTCTACATTATTATTATCTACAGTTGCCTCAATAGTCCTAATATTAGTTCACTAACAGTATAAACTACCTATCTCTTCCTTGAAGGGTAAATCTATCAATTAAAATGTACTTAAAATGTACTTTAATTGTATTGGACTGATGAAGCCACTGTGTGGTGAAACGTTTCTTCAATAAAGATTCCCATGTGTTGTATAAGTGTCTCAATTCTTCAATTAAAGTGTACCTTCCAACCACCTTCGCCAACCTGGGTGTATGTGTGTGTTTTGGGTGGATGTAAAGGCCCCCAACTCAGCCGTTCCATCTGTGACATGTTGGGATCTTCGTACAATGCATCTGCACTGTGGAACTTTTTAGGACCAAATAAGTTTCCACATTCTCCCGCCGACGATGCTAGGTGATAAGTTTACATCAAGCTCTTCTTCCACAGGCTTCCACAGCGGACCCTTGACACGAGTGCCGTCTGGCCACTCTCGTCGAGCAGACTCTGGTCTAACTTCAACCATCCAGTTTTCACCAAGTGGACCTCTGGGGGTGTAAACTTGTTGGTTCCAGTGGTCTTAGCACCCTTTCCTTTAACTTTAACATCTTTCGTATGTCTAGCCTTGACTGAATGGCTCCGTACTTTCTCACCCAGTGGCCCACATGCCCTGGTAGCCTGTCCTCCCACTGATACGAGGTTCCCTGGATTTAATGGCAATCTATGTCCCTCTTAACATACCCCATAAAAGTGTTTTCCCAAGGTGGCTGTGTTTGTCACTCCCTACCTGGTTCAGCTTACCTAGAGGTTCATCTTGTATACTGATATTCATTATCACTACCCCCCCCCAGCTATTATGGGGATGCCTTCTTCCCTCTCTGGCGTGGCAGGGAATTTAGGTGGAATCCTGCTGCCTATGATGTATCCTACTGGGGATCTGTATAAACCAATTCCTTCCCTAAATGTCCGTCGTGTAGACAGGAAGTCACCTACCTGGTTGGCTCCCACCAGGATACCTACATTTCTAACTGTGTCAGTGGTAATTCCCTGGTCTGCCAGCTTCACGCCAAGGTCTTTCAATCGCTTGGCTGCTGCAGCAAGACCTCTCGCTGTAATTGCAGAGGGTAATGTCTCTACCATCAAGGTTGTAATGTTTACCTGGAGTTCACCTGGAGAGAGTTCCGGGGGTAAACGCCCCCACGGCCCAGTCTGTGACCAGGCCTCATGGTGGATGAGGGCCTGATAAACCAGGCTGTTAGTGCTGGCTGCACACAATCTAACGTACAAGCCACAGCCCGGCTGGTCAGGTACCGATTTTAGGTGCCTGTCCAGTGCCTGCTTGAAGACAGCCAGGGGTCTATTGGTAATCCCTCTTATGTATGCTGGGAGGCAGTTGAACTGTCTTGGGCCCCTGATACTTATTTTGTTGTCTCTTAGCGTGCTAGTGACACCCCTGCTTTTCATTGGGGGGATGTTGCATCGTCTGCCGAGTCTTTTGCTTTCGTAGAGAATGATTTTCGTGAGCAAGTTTGGAACTAGTCCCTCTAGGATTTTCCAGGTGTATATAATCATGTATCTCTCCCGCCTGCATTCCAGGGAGTACAGGTTCAGGAACTTCAAGCGCTCCCAGTAACTGAGGTGTTTTATCTCAGTTATGCATGCCATGTAGGTTCTCTGTAGGCAATTCCACCTGCCTTGAAAGGTGCTGTTAGTGTGCAGCAATATTCCAGCCTAGATAGAACAAGCGACCTGAAGAGTGTCATTATGGGCTTGGCATCCCTAGTTTTGAAGGTTCTCATTATCCATCCTGTCATTTTTCTATCAGATGCGATTGATACAATGTTATGGTTCTTGAAGGTGAGATCCTCCGACATGATCACTCCCAGGTCTTTGACGTTAATTTTTCGCTTTATTGTGTGGCTGGAATTTGTTTTATACTCTGATGAAGTTTTAATTTCCTCATGTTTACCATATCGGAGTAATTGAAATTTCTCATCGTTGAACTTCATGTTGTTTTCTGCAGCCCAGTGAAAGATTTGGTTGATGTCCGCCTGGAGCCTTGCAGTATCTGCCATGGAAGACACTGTCATGCAGATTCTGGTGTCATCTGCAAAGGAAGACACGGTGCTGTGGCTTCCATCCTTGTCAGAAATGAGGATGAGGAACAAGATGGGAGCGAGTACTGTGCCTTGTGGAACAGAGCTTTTCACCGTAGCCACCTCAGACTTGACTCTGTTGACGACTACTCTTTGTGTTCTATTTGTGAGGAAATTATAGATCCATCTACCAACTTTTCCTGTTATTCATTTACCGCGCATTTTGTGCGCTATTATGCCATGGTCACACTTGTCGAAGGCTTTTGCAAAGTCTGTGTATATTACATCTGCATTCTTTTTGTCTTCTAGTCCATGAAGAACCTTGTCGCAGTGATCCAGTAGCTGAGACAGACAAGAGTGACCTGCTCTAAACCCATGTTGCCCTGGGTTGTGTAACTGATGAGTATCCAGATGGGTGGCGATCTTGCTTCTTAGGACCCTTTCAAAGATTTTTATGATATGGGATGTTAGTGCTATCGGTCTGTAGTTCTTTGCTATTGCTTTACTGCCCCCTTTATGGAGTGGGGCTATGTCTGTTGTTTTTAGTAACTGTGGGACGACCCCCGTGTCCATGCTCCCTCTCCATAGGATGGTAAAAGCTCGTAATAGGGGCTTCTTGCAGTTCTTGATGAACACGGAGTTCCATGAGTCTGGCCCTGGGGCAGAATGCATGGGCATGTCATTAATCGCCTGTTCGAAGTCATTTGGCGTCAGGATAACATCAGATAGGCTTGTGTTAACCAAATTCTGTGGCTCTCTCATAAAAAATTCATTTAGATCTTCGACTCTCAGTCTGGTTCGCGGCTTGAGTAGCTTACTCATTTCCTTGTTGTCATCTGTATAGGACCCATCGTGTTTAAGTAAGGGCAAGCAGTCATAGTACTAGGGGGAGAGAGCACAACTTTGTAGTACCCACAGTCAGTGGCCAGGCTTCAAACGCCTTTTTTTTATATTTTATTTAAAACATCATAAATTACAAGGTAGTATAAAATATTAAATGCCACAATAATACAGGATCTGGACAAGATTACGAAGAATTATATCACAAGTGCAAGAGAAAAAATTTTGAAACACGCAAAATACTACACACCATTCACTGACACACATTATACAAAATGATAATATATCTGACACATACAAAACAAAACTGTTGGAGGGGACCCCCCCCATGAAAACTCGTCTATAAATACACCCACATCATTCACACACGTATTGATCGCAGCAGTGATCAAACATAAATTTTTGTAACTTTATATATACATGCAACTGATTATGAGATTTAACTTAAGAACAAAGTCTGGTAATTATCCGAAAACATTACCCTATAACAAAAATAAGCATTACGCAAAATTGCATAAGCGTATAAAGCATCAACAACTGCAAGATTTTTACAGCATACGTTGCATCAGCATCGAAACTTAATAACATTACAAAAGTGATGGAAAACAAATTATGTAAAAACAATTATAAACCCCATCTAAGAGGAAAAAAATTCCCTACAAAATTACAATAAAAAACTGCGAAAATACATACCAGAAAAATTATCTTTGCAAAAACTGGTAGACTAACATGGACAGTGACTTCTATAACTCTTTTAATCACAAGGACCTTTTTTATACAAATCTTGGGCTAATCAAAATCTTGCACACAAAACTTACATGTCAACACAGCACCACTCAGTACATACCTTCCCGACCCTCACATTATTTCGCAACTCCTTTACCTCATACACTCTCCCTCCGAAAAACTAATGGCAACCCGCTTATAAAGGAAACCAGTCCCTTTACGCATAAATACTAGCCAACTAAAATGAGGCCATTGACCTAAGTTTGCAGTAGTCTCCGGAAAACGTGCCCTCCCACTGTCCCCCGTAAATAAGTTTGTTTCTGCAAACCATTCTAATATGCCCCCGCAATTGCCCTAATCTAATTCTTTCCCCTCCGTGTCCTCATCCCCCAGAAAAAATACAGGAAATCCACCACTACATACATAATCCGCCTTTTTTGCTTCTCTGGAGAACCTGTGTACTTCTAATGTTTTAAAGGGTCGCAGGGGCTTTTACATTACCCCCACTCATCAACCTAAAATCCTTCGCTAACCACCCCTTACCTCCCTCAAATCTTCACAGAATAAACCGCATGAAAAGCTGTTTCCTGTTCCCCACAGTGATCGCAGTCTGTTCCCTCACCAAATCCCATTGAACACAAAACAGCTTCGATGCTAAATCCCCATTATAAAACTATATACAACTCCCGTACTCTCGGCATTAACTTAAGCTTTCGAAAGTCATTCCAAATCATACCCCAATCATACAAGGGATAAACCGATACCCCCCTGTATGATTTCCGGCCTTCTGCTCATCGTCACCAAACCCCCACCCTAAGTTTTTCCACCTCCCTAATCCAATAACAATAACCTCAGCATATCCTAGCATTCAATTAATTCTTTTCTGCTCCACCCTCTCCGCACATCCTCCATCCTTTCCCCACTCTAACCCCTCTTTCCCCCCCCTCCTAACAAACCTCTGTTTCACAATTTAAAGGGCCCTTTTCTCTCGGCCCCAACGCTAAAAGGGCCCACTCCTCCACTGCGTATATTCGACATCACCACCTCCTTGCTTAGTCATGCCCTCCCGAAACCAAAAAACATAACGTAATGCCCTCCTCTGAATCTCGTGTACTCTGGAGTCCGCAGTGGATGCACCACAGCCATACTCCACACTTTACTATAAACTAAAGGATTTACAATTATCCGGCCCCCGTGTTGTAAGGTGACGTCCCCCGCCCGTAAACTCCATAACCTTTTTACTGCTTTCTCCACCACCAACCTCCGAATTCACCTGCCTAGCCTCCTGCGCATCTGTCCCTGTATATAACTCCACAAATTTTTAGGGCCCAGCCACTACTTCCCCCAAACTCCAACCCCAAGCCCCCCCCCACCCAGGCACCCACCTCTAGTAAAACTTGATTTTGCTCTGTTCACCCGCATGCCAGATGCCCTTCCGAAAAGCTCCAACACACTTTCCACCGTAAGCAATCCCTCCAACCCGGCTTTCAGAACAGTGGTATCATCCACATACCCCACCACATCTAAAACACCCATCCTTCCCCCCATTTAAAATCCCCCTCCCCTCAACGACCCATAAAATGGATGCTGCATACACCAAACAATATTTGAGACAGGGGACACCCCTGTCTCAAACCCCTCTCCATCCTTACAGGCCTTCCCCAAACCCGCCATTAATTTGTACTGCACCATTTCAGATGAATACATTGTATCAACCCACCTCACCACTCCCATGCCAAAACCGATGTGCAACAAACTAGCCCTCAGAAAGTTTCTATCCACAGAGTCATATGCATTTTCCCAGTCAATGCCCAAAAGCCCTCCCCCATTGCAACCCTCCAAAAAATCCCTAATGTGGCCATGCCCATCTCTCATGCTTTTGCCCAGAATACCCATCTGCCCCTTATGAATAACCCCACCTAACACCTTCTTCATCCTATTGCCCAGTATCTTCGCGAAAATCTTGTAGTCGGCACACATTAGCGAAATAGCTCTGTACTCACTCAATACTCTTCCCTCTTGCTTTTTGCGTACTAATACGACTACACCCGTTCGCTGAGTCTGTCCTAACTGTCCCTCCCGTCGCATACAATTCATGACCCTCACCAGACAGTACTTAATGTGCTCCCATTGAATTCTATAAAAATCATTTGATATCCCATCTATACCCGGTGCCTTGCCAGTACTCATATTGAACACAACCTCCTCAACTTCCCCCATGCTAATCTCACCTCCCATCCCCATGCCCTCCTCTCCACATGACCCTAAACCTCTCCCCCCCCACACCTCCTCAATAGCATCGCCCTCCTCCCCCTTTCCCCACTTCTTTTGGAACCACAAATCAGCATAATTGCTCATGCCTTCTGTAGTATTCAGTACCTGTCCCTTGTGATAACCACCTATATCCTCACTTACCTCCAAGTTTAAAATAGTCGAATCCTTCTGCCTTACCCTAAAACCTCGCAAAACACTTCCCGAAGGTTTATCACCCCACAGCACAGCCTCCATTCCCGCCCTTACAGGTACTGCATCAAATCTACCATTATGTAACTCTGCCAACCTGTCCTTGAGTTGCACCATGTTTCCGTACTGCCGCCCCCCCCCCACTTCCTCATAACACCCATTTAGGTGATATTCAAAATAATTTTGCAACCCATACCTCCACCCTGCCTCTTCCCTTCCCTTCCTCTTATAGAAACCTGCTATACCCGGCTTAGCGTGCCTTTCCCACCATTCTAAGACACACGACTCTACCTCTCTAGAATCCCAAAAAGTTTGCCACCATTCCCCATAAGCCATACTCACCTCCTCACTCCTCACGAGTCTTGCATTTAATTTCCAAAAACCCGATTGTATCCTAACCATACCTTCCCAATCAAGATCTGCTATAACTGCCCTATGATCAGAAAACCACACATCAAAAGTCCTAACTCCCAACACACGTACAGCTTCCGTTGCATAGATCCTATTTAATCTTGCAGCATAATCCCGTCTGACAAACGTATACTCAACCTGCCAACCACCCCTCCACACAACATCCAAAACCCCCACGTCTCCAAACACATTACGTAACATGCCCAACATACATCCCGACCCCCCTCGGTTCCACATCCCCACCCCTAATAACACAATTCCAATCTCCCCCTATGACAGTGACTAAAGGTAAACCCCTTAAATAGTACATCAAAAATTCCCTCACAAAGTTCTCCTTAACTCGTGCGTTGCCATCTGCCGCATATACACTCCTATAAAACAAACCCTCGTTGCACCCACTCCCCCTCCACCCTCACGACCCCTCCCCCCTCCTCCACCCCAAAATACGCAATGGACTGGTTGCCACAGCAACCCTACCTTTTAACCTCAAAGAGCCACTCACATACAACTTATATCCTTTCAAAGACAACTCACAACCAAACTTATAATTGTGCTCCTGAATGAAACATATATCTACATTAAATCTCTTTAAAAACCATTCCACCCATACTCTTTTAACCTCGGGTCTCAGGCCATTAACATTGATCGTTACAACCTTGAATTATGACAGTAAAGGCGGCTTGCCCCACCGCCTTGGAATGGCACCCGCAGACCTGTTGCTGACAAGAGCCCCGTTGTCACCTTGTCTGTCCAGTCCCCCAACCCCCCCCCCCTTATCCTTTGAACCTTTCAGTACTTCAGCACTGTTACACCCACTCTCCGGGGGATCCAACCTGGGCTTCCAAACTTCTTCCCAGGTCTCTGACCGGGCGTTAAGACGTCATCCATATCAGACGTCCCAGCTGTTCTCTTTGTGTGAACCTCTGTCTCCACATGTAACCTCCTTTTCCATGCACCTCTGTGCACCTAAAGCCACTACCGTGTGCTTTTTCCCCCTCATTGCACACGGTCTTCCCACATCCCGATGAGACTGTATCTCCTCCAATAGCGTCCACCTGCTCTCATCCCAGACTCTCCTCCACCTCACTCGGGAAAGGGTTTATTCAAAACCTCATCCAACATTCCCCGTTGCATTACAGGCTCACCGTCATCGTTCGTCGTCGTCGTCTGCTCAGGCCCCGTCCCCACAGGTAACGTAGCACATGAGTCTGTCTCCGCCTCTGCTTTATCCACTTCCTCACTCCAACTGCACGATGCTGCCTTTCGGCCGCACTGTCTCCTGCACCACAGGACCCAACTGCTGATCCCCCGGGTGTTGGTTCTGTTCCCTCCGTCCTGGTTTCCTATGGCATTGGGCTGCCATATGGTCAAATGATCCGCACAGCCTACAAGTCCGGCTCTGTCCTGCATAGTATACGTAGACCTGCGTTCGGAACTCTTCCAGTAAAACATACGAAGGAATTGATTGCCGTAACATCATCTTCAGATTGAAGGATCCCTCGGGCAGTCCCACATAAGGCCCATCCTTCCACGCCCCCAATTCCGCAACATGAATCTTGCCATAACGACGAAGACCCCAACCCCCATCATACTCTGTTGCTTCAAAGGGCACATTCCTGACTTTTACGTATGTCACATAGGGAGACATCATGGGAAAACATACCTCCACTGCTGCATTCACGGCCATCCCTTTCTCTGGGACTTGTCAACTATGCTTGAGTAAAATCCAGCATTTATAAAATTGATGAAAATCCTCGTAAACTCCGTTAACAGCCACACCATAAAGCTCTAAATTGGGGATCCCATACACATCACGAATAATCGTAGGGAGTAGCCCCCTGCATTGTAGAACTCTTAGGGCACCACGTACTAGTTCCACACAGTATTCCCCACGTCTGCCATGCCTATCCCCATGTTGATTGCTCAAACAGCAACTGTGCAGAAAATCAACTGAATCGGAGCCCTGCGCAGCACGTCCAACGACCCCGAAGCGATGAGGACAATGATTCAAACACCTTTTATGGTACATATTAAAGAGGGAACAGACTGCCCGCACATGTCCAAAGCCAGTCATAGCATGAACCAGTTCAAAAAGATACCAAAAGGTGTCTGATGAATGTAGCCCACAGAAAGGAGGGAAATGATTTTTTCATTTTTTAGCTAACACACGTGTAATTTTAACTTAATTCCTAGTTGTGACGGAAAAGTAGGCGTGAGTGGGGTTTAAGGGTTTTTCAGGCAACCAGGAACCATTAGCGATTGCGTCGCGCAACCCCCCCCTCCCTCCTCTGGCAGGCTGGGGCGAAACTAGTTCTTGGTGTCTGATTTGTTCAAATTTCTACTCCTGGTAGTATTGACCTTACCTGGTGTGGGTTGAAGTTTGGAGAGTCGCTTCCCCTCCACTCTTCTCCTAATCAGGTAGGGTGATCTACCAGGAGTATTACTGTTTGTTCCTTTCTTTTGTTTGCTGGTTACCAGTAATGATTTTGGCATTTATCATTCTTTTCCATTCTTAAATGTTATATTATCATAACCATTGGTAACCAGTTTATTTTTTCTCATTACCAGCTCTGTTCCTGGCGTGGTCATCCAGGATAGACGCCAGATAAAGGAGCAAGACATTTGTTAATGGGACTTATTAACATTATTGGACTACTACTGGCCTTTACCTGTTCTACTTATGGTTCTCCAACCAAGTGGTAGAGGAGATTCCAAAACATCGGACTATCACCATCCGCCCAGGATAACCTACATCATCTTTAATATCAGAAGATCTGTCCAGGGCCTTACCTACTCCTGCCCAACTACAAGAACCAAAGGCCATTTTTTTTTATTATTTAAATTTTAAGTAAAATCCTCAAAAGTCATTATTCTTATTTTTCCTAGTCGTTTCTTTATTTATTTTTCCATTAGTTTTTTGTTCAGATGGAAGGCGTTCCACTGACACTAGTAATGACCCTCGTATTGTAAATAGTCTTAGTGACCCTCGTGTAGTAGATAGTCTTTTTAGTACAATAAGATGTTATCTTCATTATAGAATAATAAGAAAAATATTATAACCTTCATATTATAATAAGGTAAAAGGACCCCAATGGAAATAAGTCACTGTCTGACTTTTTTGGGTTATCTCAGGTTCTCTACACATCTGCTGCTATATATGATAATCTATGTAACTGTATTTGCTTATACCTGAATAAACTTACAATACTGGATGTTGTTCTCGACTTTGATTTGGCATAAGAAAAAAAGTATTTAGGGTTTCTTTCGATTTCATTTATGGCTTTTAGTTCTTCCCGCGATTTCTGACTCACACGAGCTTTTAAATCTCTGCACAAAATTCAATTTAAACCAGCAAATAATAGAGCCTACTAGACTGGAGAATACACTAGACCTCATCTTCACTAACAATGATGATCTGATAAGAAATGTCACCATATCAAAAACAATATACTCAGATCACAACATAATTGAGGTTCAGACATGTATGCGTGGAGCCCCAGACCGACAAAATGAGACTAGTCACGAGGGAGCATTCACCAAATTCAACTTCAATAACAAAAACATAAAGTGGGACCAAGTAAACCAAGTCCTAACCGATATAAGCTGGGAAGATATACTAAGCAACACAGACCCAAACTTATGCCTAGAACAGATTAACTCGGTGGCACTCGATGTATGCACAAGGCTTATTCCTCTAAGAAAAAGGAGGAGTAGATGTAAAATAAAAAGAGACAGGCGCTCCCTTTACAGGCGACGGAAAAGAATAACAGAGCGGCTAAAAGAGGTCAATATATCTGAAATGCGCAGGGAGACACTGGTCAGAGAAATAGCAAGCATCGAACTTAAGCTAAAAGAATCCTTTAGGAGTCAGGAATCGCGGGAAGAACTAAAAGCCATAAATGAAATCGAAAGAAACCCAAAGTATTTCTTCTCCTATGCCAAATCAAAATCGAGAACAACGTCCAGTATTGGGCCCCTACTTAAACAAGATGGGTCCTACACAGAAGACAACAAGGAAATGAGTGAGCTACTCAAGTCCCAATATGACTCAGTTTTTAGCAAGCCGCTAACCAGACTGAGAGTCGAAGATCAAAATGAATTTTTTATGAGAGAGCCACAAAATTTGATTAACACAAGCCTATCCGATGTTATCCTGACGCCAAATGACTTCGAACAGGCGATAAATGACATGCCCATGCACTCTGCCCCAGGCCAGACTCATGGAACTCTGTGTTCATCAAGAACTGCAAGAAGCCCCTATCACGAGCCTTTTCCATCCTATGGAGAGGGAGCATGGACACGGGGGTCGTCCCTCAGTTACTAAAAACAACAGACATAGCCCCACTCCACAAAGGGGGCAGTAAAGCAACAGCAAAGAACTACAGACCAATAGCACTAACATCCCATATCATAAAAATCTTTGAAAGGGTCCTAAGAAGCAAGATCACCACCCATCTAGAAACCCATCAGTTACACAACCCAGGGCAACATGGGTTTAGAACAGGTCGCTCCTGTCTGTCTCAACTACTGGATCACTACGACAAGGTCCTAAATGCAATAGAAGACAAAAAGAATGCAGATGTAATATATACAGACTTTGCAAAAGCCTTCGACAAGTGTGACCATGGCGTAATAGCGCACAAAATGCGTGCTAAAGGAATAACAGGAAAAGTCGGTCGATGGATCTATAATTTCCTCACTAACAGAACACAGAGAGTAGTCGTCAACAGAGTAAAGTCCGAGGCAGCTACGGTGAAAAGCTCTGTTCCACAAGGCACAGTACTAGCTCCCATCTTGTTCCTCATCCTCATATCCGACATAGACAAGGATGTCAGCCACAGCACCGTGTCGTCCTTTGCAGATGACACCCGAATCTGCATGACAGTGTCTTCCATTGCAGACACTGCAAGGCTCCAGGCGGACATCAAACCAAATCTTTCAGTGGGCTGCAGAAAACAATATGAAGTTCAACGATGAGAAATTTCAATTACTCAGATATGGTAAACATGAGGAAATTAAATCTTCATCAGAGTACAAAACAAATTCTGGCCACAAAATAGAGCGAAACACCAACGTCAAAGACCTGGGAGTGATTATGTCGGAGGATCTCACCTTCAAGGACCATAACATTGTATCAATCGCATCTGCTAGAAAAATGACAGGATGGATAATGAGAACCTTCAAAACTAGGGAGCCAAGCCCATGATGACACTCTTCAGGTCACTTGTTCTATCTAGGCTGGAATATTGCTGCACTCTAACAGCACCTTTCAAGGCAGGTGAAATTGCCGACCTAGAAAATGTACAGAGAACTTTCACGGCGCGCATAACGGAGATAAAACACCTCAATTACTGGAGCGCTTGAGGTTTCTAAACCTGTATTCCCTGGAACGCAGGAGGGAGAGATACATGATTATATACACCTGGAAAATCCTAGAGGGACTAGTACCGAACTTGCACACGAAAATCACTCACTACGAAAGCAAAAGACTTGGCAGACGATGCACCATCCCCCCAATGAAAAGCAGGGGTGTCACTAGCACGTTAAGAGACCATACAATAAGTGTCAGGGGCCCGAGACTGTTCAACTGCCTCCCAGCACACATAAGGGGGATTACCAACAGACCCCTGGCACTCTTCAAGCTGGCACTGGACAAGCACCTAAAGTCAGTTCCTGATCAGCCGGGCTGTGGCTCGTACGTTGGTTTGCGTGCAGCCAGCAGCAACAGCCTGGTTGATCAGGCGCTGATCCACCAGGAGGCCTGGTCACAGACCGGGCCGCGGGGGCGTTGACCCCCGAAACTCTCTCCAGGTAAACTCCAGGTAAGTTCAATGTTTGCTATTTCTCTGATCAGTGTCTCCCTACGCATTGCAGATATATTGGCTTCTTTTAGCCGCTCTGTTATTCTTTTCCTTCGCCTGTAGAGGGATCACCTGTCTTTCTATTTTACATCTACTTTTTTCTTAAAGGAATATGCCTTGAGCATACATGTACACCATGTACAATATGTACAGATGGAATAGTAAGTGCACATCATGGTGACAGATGACAAAGCAGAAGCCAGGGAGTGTGCACCATACTCCACCAGTAGCTAGCCAAGTTTGTCAATTCGCTTACCACAGGTGAACCACATTGCTTCTGATTGTTAAACCCTTAACTCCAGGTTTGCTGGTTGGAAGGCAGCCTATATGGGAGTGTGACATATGCTGAATAAATTGTAACATACTCTTTGCATGCCACATCTGCTAAGCGAAAATCAGGGACCGTTACTTCATTATCCCTACTATCATACTTCCATTCAGTGCTATAAGTCGCCTGCACCGAGTTCCAGTGTAATTCCAATTTCCTTATTTGCCAGAACTGTCGAGAAGGTTATTTCCTCTTGAAGGTTCTCTAACAGACTGCTTTAAAAAACAATCCTAAACTACCTATAAGAAGTCGTTAGACTCTAAATTCTCAGTCAAGGAATTCCAATCAATCTGACTAAAGTTGAAGTTCCCTAGAATTACCACATTATCGTGCCTTGTGGCCTTAACAGTTTCCTCTCACAGTAGTCTCCCTTGGTCCCTATCCAAGTTTGGGGGACGATATATCACATCTAAAATTAAATTTTTCATGTCCCTCTGAAAATTCTACCCAGACAATGTGTGTATTTTCAGACTTTATACCAGTTTTTAAGCAGCACTTCAAGTGATCTCGGACATACAATGCCACCCCAGCTACATTTCCGATGTTGCTATGTACATGGAACAATTTAAAACCTTGAATGTGACATTCAGCAGGAATGTCTCCATTTTTCATATTAAACCACGTCTTTGTTATGGCAAATACGCCAATGTTACCAGCATTTGCAACTAATCTCCAGGCTCGTGTCCTTGTGACAAAAGTTCTCGCTTCACAAGATGAGGTTCTGGGTTCGATTCCCGGCAAAGGGATGGAAACATTGGGCGTGTTTCCTTACAGTGGTTGTCCATGTTTACCCATAAGTAAAATAGTTACCTAGGTGTTAGTGGACTCGTGTGGGTCGCAACTGACCTAATTTACCCGAAATGCTCTGCATAATAAATGGCTTTCTGTATATAGTAATATATCATTAATGTCGGCTAGGTTTGTGTACCTTGTTCATGTACTTGTAGAAATAAAGATATTATAATATTATTATGATTTTATTATTATTATTATTATGTCTAGCTCTACGACTATTTGTATAATTTAAATTTAGAAACATTTCCTTCTCTTTTTCCTACCTGCTCAATTCTGTTCTTCCACTATATTACTCACATTGTCCACATCGCTCTTGGGCCGTGCGGACAGGCTGCGCAGTAGCTCCCGAATCATCTGGCTTTCTGCGCAGTTTTCATATTCGTCTCTCAACTCTTGAGTAGAGAGGACGTACTTGGAACTGCGCTCTGACCCCTGGTGGCAGGTGACAGTTTTTTTCATCATGGCGGAGAGTGGCCGCAGACGCGTGAACACTATCTGTTTGGAATTAGTGAGGGGTGTGCTTATTGCCCAGAATACCAACATGTTGCTGACGGCGATATTGCGGGATACATACAGTATTGCTAATGAAGATCTTTATGGAGTCTCACTGAATGGTGTGGCACTCATTTTCGTCAAGTTTCGGCTGAGCAGTACATATGACAACATGGTGGCCAAGTATCAGGACGTGGTTAAGACGGTTACTCCTGGCGTTAGTGTCCGTCTTCATGACATATCAAGATTCTACACCTGGCCCAAGGTGCGTAATGTACCTTTCGAGGCGGATGAAAGTGATTTACGGCAGGTGTTTGGATGATATGTGACGATCCACATGGCGACATTGGGACTTTGGCGAGATGGGCCACTAGTTGGCTTCCCTGATGGGACGTTTTCCCTGAAAATGTCCCTAAGGCATCCTATTCCATTTTATATGGGAATGGAGGACTTCTGGACTCAGGTGTACGTAACATACTCAGGTCAGAAGCGTACGTGCCATATGTGTGGGGCGTACGACCACATAGCGCCGACATGTCCAACGAGATGTGGGAAACCTGAAGCTGAGGTGGGATCTGATGGTACTATGGACGAACTGACGTATGCAATGGAAACGCAACGTAAGCCTTTGTCATGGGAGGCATGGAGTGTGGAGGTGGAGAGGGAGGAGACGTCGTAGCCTGAGTATGTGACACTCACTGGACTTGACGAGGACGTAGGCTTGGTGTCGGCGAAGAGTGGTGAGGAGTCTACAATTGCACACCATGTTTTGGAAGCTTGTTATGCAGGGTTCTGCATGACATCGTAATGTACATATAGCGGTGAAGTGTGCCATAATAATATGAATATTGTAGTTGTAAGGAATAATTTTATAATTGATAATGTGCATTTAGGGGTACTGTAAAGTACTCTAACTGTAATTATAAAGAAATTGTGTTAATGATTTATTTTCCAAGGATGTTTGGGTACGCAGAGTAAGCGTGGGGAGGGAGTCACGTGACGTTAGCATGGTGTGTAGAGGCTGGCGTCGGAGATGCTGTGCATTTAAGTTAAGTTTGTAGTTGTACACTCATTTTGTTTATCCAACTCAAGCCATAGGCTTTCATATGGCTTACCTGTATGTTCACCCAGGCTCTGACATGGTCAGGGTGCTGTGGGATGAGTTGTTGAGAATTTTGGCCTTACCTGCTGTGTTTATTATAACTATATATAATGAACACTTAGCTGATAAATGACAGCAAATCGTCTACACAGCCGCCCCTGCAGACGAGGTCTAGAAGCTGTCGAAACCATCACAACAGTGGGCTGTCAAGAGATACAATTTGTAAGTATAAATTACCCCTAGGGGGTGTTATGTCAGCATATTTCATTCGATGATGGCTGACGGAAATACTTACTGATTTTGGACGCAAAAGAAGTATACACCCTTACTGTGATTATAGGTTGATTAACAAAAACTCCCTTGTGACTCAAGAATTGCGCAATCCCGATCTACAAGAAATTCGTAACAACCTTGCTCTTTGTAACGTGAGCTATGGTGTTCTCAAACACCCTTCGACAGATATCGGTGGACTTGTTAGGAAGATGAAGTGTCCTTGGGGGATGTCCACGTCTTCCATTGTCTAGGGAAACCACACTGGGTACACTTATGTTCCACAAGATTTTTGTCTTTATTGTTCACAATGTATCACAAGAGAAGCTGATCACACCTCTCTTTATGTTTATCGTGTTTTGTGAGACACTTTGTCCACACTAACGCACAGATTAGGTGTTCTTTTGTTGGTTATTCCTGGCTGTCAGTGTCACTCTCTCTAGAGGCAAAGATAGTCTGCCAGTCGCTACAGAGCTCCATGCCGTTCACAGCCCCCCGCACAAAAAAAAACGCTGACTAGTACCATTGCATCCTTGTCACTCCTCGATGAAGCCCATAGCAGAATGTTTGTTCTTGCTGTCTTACATCATAGACAACATGTACATAGTTTTACTAATGGTAATAAAGTGGGAGCAGGATTTTCCTTAATTGTCCTGCTAAAGTAGAGATGTACTGTCTCTTATTAAAAATACACGTTGCAACACCACTGCAAAGGAGCAGAGGTCATTTGACTACGTGGCATAGCATTCTTGGATCAATTACTAACTCTAGCAGTAAACAAGACGCTCGCCCCTTTGAGTGGCCCCTCAGGGCTGAATGCTGAAGGGGGCTCTGAGGGGGCTGATTTGATACCCCCTCCTGGAGAAATTTCTCCACACTGGGGGGCGGCGGAGGTTCGCTGCAGGTGAACTATTCATCACTTAACATTAATTTGATTATCTCACTCTCTCCACTGCTGCTTGTCTTTTCTGAACAGCTTTAGTCTGTGTGGTTTCTGGAGAATCATAATTTTGTTTTCAAAACTCTGTGTAATTCTAACGCACTAGTTTATTTATTGTCCGCTTATTCACTACACCTTTGCTCAAAACTTCAACTGTCCTGATGATTCCTTTTGCATCGGATATATGGTCACAATTTTTCCAATGTGGCCATTGTGACCTCGGGACCAACATTGTCGATAATCACTATGTCTCCAGGTCTTAAGGACTTATGATTTTCAGGAAACCAAGCTCCATAGAAGTGTTCTCTAATGAGGTGAGATAGTCGTCTCGCCATATTTTCTCCCAACGTTCAATCTTATTAAGGTGTTTGAATTTACTTCTGAGTTGTTCAGGTTCGTAATATGTAGGATCCTCTATGATTTCTTTATCATTCATGGGAGGAACAGTGTTCGAGCCTTTTGCCATGGTGGAGTAAATGAGATGGACTTAACACTTCTAAATTGTCAGGATCATCAGAGTAACATAAGTTAGTAGGTCTGTTGTTTGACTCTATTTTCTATTCAGTACAACTGTACGGAATTCTTCTAGGTCTATTCTCTGACGATGAGAGTCTTCCTTAAAACAACGTTTTAAATGCCGATCATTCTTTCATAAATCCGCCGTGCATGGTGATTTTGGAGGAATGATCTCCAACGACATCTGTGTTGATTCTGCATCTGTTTGTATTCTGGTTGATCAAAGATCTTGCTATATAAGCAGCACCAGCAACAAAGTTCGTTGCATTATCTGAAATCATCAGTCTGGGGACATGCCCTTCTGGCTGCAAACCTTCTGAATTAATTGATAAAAGTTTCAGCAGACTGCAGTGGCTACTTCTAGATGTACTGCTCTAGTGTGCACAATGTGAACAAACAGATGTACACTTGATTGGGATCTTTGTCAACTGTTTTGGTTAAAAATTATTGGTCCAGTTGTAATCTACACCTGTCACCTCAAATGGAGTTGTGATATGACAAACTCTTTCAGAGGGATATGGAGGTGGCCGGATACTGTCATTAACTCGCATATGTAGTGACGACAAGTAATACAGTCCTTTCTTTATTTGTTTTTTCACACTTTGTCGACCTTGAGGTGTCCAGGTAGGATTGTCCGTATATGACAGTGTTGTCAGCTACCCCACCATGTAACGCGTTACTGTGGGCGTTTTGCACAATCAGTTTTGTTAGCCAATGATTCTTGGGGATCAATATTTTGGGATGTTTGGCTTTATTTAGGTAGTGAATAATTATGAATTCTTCTTCGACATCTTATAATCTTTTCTGAGTCGAGATAAAGTAATAAAGAATTAATCATGACAGGTTTCTTTGGGGATTTTTTTCTAGTGTTTCTAGAAATTTATTATTCTGTAGAGAACACATCTTTCTGTATTAGTTTCCACCCAGTATTTAATGGGTTCAAGACATCATAATCAGGTTTCATTCCTCTTAATGAATTTAAAGACCAAGAGCTGTAACTCTTAAGAGTTTACCCAAAGATGAGTAATTAGATCCATCAAATGACTATTTCTGTTGTGTCTGCAGTATTTACACAAACTTATTTCTGCTGTGTTCAAGCAGACTGTTTCTTCTTGGCATTATTTGGGAGCCTTTTTTGCTGAGGACCAGTTATTTTCATCAGAGAGCCTGTTCGGTCCGTTGGAGCCATAATTTAATCCACAATTTCTTGAGGTTGGGACACAGTGGAACAAACATGTCAGCTGGGATTCTCCTTGGGTGAGACGTGAAGAAAGAAGATAATCTCTCTGATCTCTTTTATTTCTGCTACTCTGTCTGTACATAGACAACTTACTCTATTATTTCTTAACCACTGGAGAAACTGCCTCATTATCACTCCAGATCACGGTTTTCTCAATAGTGAGATGATCAAGTACTTGTTGAGATGAAGCTTATTGTGTACCTACATAGAGTGCTGTCAGTTCCAATTGTGTACTGTTCTGCCTTCAAGGGATGCTACCCTGGCCTTTGAAGTAATTAGTGCACTTCCTTCCAGCATTACTCATGTAAGCTACAGCGCCATAACCTCTAGTTAGACGGCTTCCACAAAAGAAACACATGTATGTGTACTTGTTTCCCTCTTGACCTATTTGTCTGGGAAATTTTAATGATGAGTTGGTTTTAAAATCCGTGGATTTTCATAAATGCTTGACTATTTCTAGAGGCAAGTTCTATCCCATCAATTTTGAGTTTCCATGCTCTTGCATAAGATTTTACCTTTTATGGTTATTGGTGAGACGGAGTCCTAGTGGTTCAAAACATTGTGATTACCTCTGACAGTTAACACGTTTAGAGAGTGTACTGGCATGATTTATTGTTTATCTTTTTGAGTCTCAGAGTATCTTCCTGTGTGTTCCAATTAAGTCCGCATATTGTTGCAATCAGGAATTTCAGTAACAGGGAAAATCTTCTTTGATAAGTTCCTTAATTGCTTGAATTTGTATTCCACATCTTTGAGGCTTATTTGCTTCTTTCATCTCCTTGTTAGTTCTCTGTGTAAGGATTTCAAATCCTCTCTATATTCACAGACTTGAAGATTGTCCACATAGAAATTTTCTTTAAGATTTCTTTGAGGACTTTCAGATTTCTTCAAATGTGTATTTGTGTAGCTTCTAGTAAGAATGGAGAGGGATGTTGACACCAAATAATACTGATTTGAAACGATAAGTTTTCACAGGGACTTTGAGGATCTGTGGATTTTCAGGCCACAAGATCGAGTATAATCTTATCATTTCTCTGTAGTCTACTCTTAAGAAAGAAAAAAAACCCTGGGATAATATAAGCCGTTTGTAGGCTTAGGGGTTTGTGCGACAATTTTCATAAGCACGTCTCCAAGCTTTCTCAGTTAGTGAGGGTTCCGGTCATCAGGACAGTCTTTAAGTCTTGCTACATCTTTATTTGCACGTGCGCTGCAAATTATATACAACACGTAGTGGAGGTGGTTTCAGAAATCTTTTTGAATCAATGGTGCGGGAGATCAATGAGCGTTTGTCTTCAACTTATCTTCGACTATTTCCTCAATTGATTTTATTGTCCAACTGTTCTTGTATGTTATTATAATAGACAGTCAAAGTAGCTCTGGATTCTTCCTGAGGCCTCATTGTATGTGTGCTTCATCTGTCCGAAAGCCATGCGATAATTGCTAGGCCAGATGTGGTGGATTTAATTTCCTTGTAACTAAACCAATACTGTCCAATCTTTTTATTGACAGTGTCCAAATATTGGTTTATAAGTCTGAGACTCTTGTGGGCTTGGTTTTATTTACATCAATTACCTATCGCATCTAAAATCCAAACTTATCAACTGGTTTTCATTTCTTCCAGTAATGATAATTTTTGCTGTGGTACATGATCAGTTGTGTTATTCTCGTAACTAGTTACTTTTTCACTGAATCAATATCAGCTTCTTTCCCACTTTGTGAGGGAATGCGGACCACATATCATGTGGCCTCCTTGCTGTTTTCAGCAAGTGAACATCATGTTTACTTACTATATTTTGCACAAAACAGTGATAATAATCACTTACAATGATTAAATCATTTGGGACCAATTGTGTCCGTTCTGTATTGTCAGACAGGCTTAAACTTGACCTTAGTGCTTAAGTGCTGCAACTGTTTCTTTTAAATCCCTGGATCTGACAGACTTAGGCAAAAATCATCTACTACCACAGCTTTACTGTCTTGTTCCTGTTTCCTAGGACTACAGTGATTTTGGGTTAGGGTCATATGTCTGTTTACCAGGATTATGGAAAAAACCAGGCTAATATCTAACTGTATTTTGGCATAGGGTTGCTGTCTGACCATTTAGTTTCTGCAAACACTGTTCTTTCTTTGAAGGACCTTTGTGTGCCTTGATCAAATAGTGTTAGCACATTGTGTTTTGTGTATTTATTTAGATAACTCAACTAGAGCTATCGGGGCGAGAGGCAGTTGCTTTAAAACTTATCTCTAAAATTTTAATGCTGTTGCTTTTGACTTCCTGATCTGTGACTTGCCTCTGCTGCTGTTCAGCAAAAAGTATATGGGCAAATGCTGTATGATGCATTACCCTTGCATTTTAAACACTGTCTTCAGTGAGCATTTTCCTCCCTTGTGTTCCTAAACACTTGATGCATCATTTCAGCTGTGTAACACGTTGTTTAAGTGCCTCCATTGATGTGTATTGAATACAATATGTGCCCAATGTGTTCCAATCACAAAGTACACATTTTGGAGTACGTTTATTTGTGACAGTCTGTTTACTGTCTATTGTATTCACAGCTTGATTAATGCCTATATGGGATTTCCCATTATGGTGGTTTAGTGGAGTAGTTATTACTCTGTTATACTGAGTTGAAGGTTTATTATCCACGGGGATTTGTGGATTTTTCATCTTGTTCGTTTGCTTGCATGCATGAAATATTGTTTGTATAAACATGATAATTTCTCACAATAGTGAAATAGCGTTTATGAACATAATATTTAATCGTTCAATAGTTTGTGGTTGAAACTTATCCTGTACAATACCACTGATAAACCAATCACATTGTCTTACGGTCATATTTAGCACCTAGAGATTTGAGACTATTGTCTAATGGATTCTAAATGCCGTAGTCTGATAACAATGTTTGGGTGGCTTCAAGCTTGATATTAAGACTGCATATCTAACTCTAGCCTTGTCGCATTTCAAAGTTATTCGTCTGCTTAAGACACCGTAAGGCTAGTGATATTGCCTTTGACCACCGGAAATGGACTTAATCAGTTATAGGGTTCTCCCTTAACAAGACATTTAAGGTAATTGACTTAGCAATCTCATCGATGGTCAGTTCGGTGAATTTACTATGGATTGAAAACCACTAATGACATTTCTTCATAATTATGACCTTGGAATATAGGTTTGACATGTAGGTAACGTTTTGGTAATGGGACATTGTTGTTGTTACAGGTGGTAACAGGTGTTTGACCATAGTAGTAGTTAGGTCTCTGTGACAGAAGTTTGCGGCAGATAGCCTGTGTCCTGTCACCTTAATGGTTGATCACTAAAAGTATCCAAAACATTTTTAATTTCATCCTAGATGGATCGGATTCAAGAAATTTATTTTCATAATGTGTATAGTCTGAATTAATTATCCAGACGTTGTGTAAATAATTCTAACTTGACCTCAAGATCATCAAAATCTTGTTTGTATCTTGAGTTAATCCTAGGACAGACTGAATAAGATTTTTAATCTGTTGTTAATCTTAGTCTGTAAAAGACTGATGACTGAGTAGTTTTCAAAACAAGCATTTTAATGGTATACTGTGAAAATTCTAGCACCACACTTAGAGTATTTATAAAAACACTGACTGCTATAAACAGCTGAGTTTTGTTATGCTTAAGTCAGCACTAATCGTCGTCTCAGACCACTACTACCCACTATCTTAACCTCAGGGTCAATGACCATGAAGGGTACGGGTACATGTTGTATGGGGTTTAAGGCTTAGGAGTTTGTTTGCTGTGTCAGTTGACCACGGATGATTAATAGTAAATAACGATGTATCACTTCATTCACTATACACTATAAAAATGTCACTGTATAATGTAAATCACACGTGAATATTACTTACCACATATATAAAATTTCCTGTTAATATATATTTGAAAGCTTAACATGTTATATATAAGTTCCTTTAATATAACGGTAGATCTATAAGAAAACAACTTTAACACATCTTGTCTCTTAATTCTGTCTATAAACATTATAAACACTTGTGTCTATACACTCAGACAAACACATCACTGGGTTGTTCTTAATCAGCCAAGTTCTCAGATTGAGATAGTTGAAGGAGGGTGCAGGATACCCATCCCCCGTTCTTCTTGTTGGGTGAGTACCCAGCCTCACGTTTCGTTGGGTGAACGTGGGTGGAGCGCCCGTTTTTTTTTGGCAGCCCATTCTCTGTGATTGAGTCTGGAGGGACTCATTTATACTGATTCTTATATTGTAAAACACTAGTTTTACAGCTTTTTTCGAAGGACCTGGTCATAGTTATTTGTACACTGTAGCCCCTTACAACATATTCGGACCACAGTGTGGTCTTTATCGGTTCGAACACGACAAAACTCTGTTGAGAATTTTGGGCCTTACCTGCTAGTGTTTATTATAACTATATATATGAACACTTAGCCTGATAAAATGACAGCAAATCGTCTACACAGCGCCCCTGCAGACGAGGTCTAGAAGCTTTCGAAACCAATCACAACAGTGGCGTCAAGAGATTCAATTTGTTAGTATAAAATTCCCCTAGGGGGGGTTATGTCAGACATATTCATTCGGATGAGGCTGGACGAAATACTTACTTGTTTGGACCAAAAGTCCACACTTATGCCGTTATAGGTTGTTACAAACTCCTTGTGACTCAAGGAATTGCGCAATCCCCCGATCTACAAGAAATTCGTAACATACCTTGCTCTTATGTAACGTTGTGCTATGGTGTTCTCAACACCTTCGACAGATATCGGTGACTTGATAGAAGCTGAAGTGTCCTTGGATGTCACGTCTTCCATTGTCTAGGAAACGCACACTGGTACACTATGTTCCACAAGATTTGTATATATTGTTCCACAAATGTATCACAAGAGAAGCTGATCACACCTCTCTATGTTTATCGTGTTTTTGTGAGACACTTTGTCACACTACGCACAGGATCAGTGTTCTTTGTTGGTTATCTCATGGCGTCAGTGTCACTGCTCAATAGAGTCAAAGATTGTCTGCCAGATGCTACAGCGCTCCATGCCGTCACTGCCACCAGCTCAAAAAAAAACGCTGACCTAGTACCTTGCATCCTTGTCACTCCTCGATGAGCAAAGCAGAATTTTTGTTTCTTGCTGTCTTAATCATAGACAACAATGTACACTAGTTTTACTATGGTAATGAAGTGGGAGCAGGATTTTCCTTAATTGTCCTGCTAAGTAAGAGATGTACTGTCTCTTATAAAAATACACGTTGCAACACCGCTGCAAGGAGCAGAGGTCATTTGACTACGTGGCATAGCATCTGTGATCAATTACTCACTCTAGCAGTAAACAAGACGCTCGCCCCTTCTGAGTGGCCCCTCAGGGCTGAAAGGGCTGAAGGGGGCTGAAGGGGGCTGATACCCCCTCCTGGAGAAAATTTCTCCACATGAGTGATGAAGTAAGAAATGAGGTTTGTAGTGTATTGACGGCCTGACACTGACGGAAGCCTAGTGTTATGGTGGCTGAACCTCCAGCCAGCTGTGTGTACCCTCATTTGGGCGTTTAGAATTAAGGTTCTTATGTTATGGTGATTAAATAGATATATTTTCCTAATTGGGATTTTTGCCTAACCCTCTGTTAACCAAGCCCTTGAAGTAACACATACTGGTTTAGCGCTTTCTGTTTTGACTGAGATAGCCCTGGGTGGACGGTTTGGGCTTGAGATGTGTGTAACCTTTACCTTTGCCCTTAGACCAGGCTCAAGCCCCCAGCTATCCCACATTTTTGCATAACATGGGGGCCTGTGTATGGGAGAATTATCAAATTTTATGTGGTAATTTAAGTTTGCAACCTGGAAAGTCAATAATCAATTTTTACTGGGTTGGTCAGAGGAAGCATTCACTATAACACTCACACTAAAATAATAATTTACCTTTCTGTATAATATTGCTGGATTTTAGGGTGTTATTATTAATTAATACCCTGTGAATAATTTACCTTTCTGTATAATATTGCTAGTTTTTAGGGTGTTATTATTAATTAATACCCTGTGAATAATTTACCTTTCTGTATAATATTGCTAGTTTTAGGGTGTTATTATTAATTAATACTCTATAAATCATTTACCTTTCTGTACCATATTGTTGATTTTTAGGGTGTTATTAATACTTGATATTTTGTGCATAATTTACCCTTGCAGGTACAATCTTGCTGATTTTTAGGGGGTTATGCTCACCTAAATTTCTGGAAATAATTTACCTTTGCAAGTGCAGTAGCTCTTATTTTTTTTTCTGCCAGGGTTTTCTTTTTGTGTGCAATCCTGTTTAATTTGAGGGAGTCACATGACAACTCCTTGTGAATGTACTACTTCAGTATATGTACCTTGCTGTGTGCTTTATTATTTTATATCAGTAAGTTCTGTGGCTGGTAGTAAGATTTGGTGCTATTATTTCTCAAAATGGCTGACACTGGTAAAAATTCTGAGGATGACATGCATTTGGAAGGTGACATTGAATCAAATCCCCATGATAGGGACCTGGATAAGGAAGTAGTAATTTTACAAATGAAATTAGCCCTAGTAGCAGAAGAAAACGAACGGTTAAGGATTGAATGTATAAAGATCCAGGAACAGAGAGCCTTAGAGGAGCTTAGGCCTCAAGAAAGAGCTAAAGAGAGGCAGCTTGCTTCTCACCCAGCCACAGACTCAAGAGTAGATGTTTTTCATTTGGATAAAGCCATAAAATTTGTGCTCAAATTCCTAGAGAAAGACCCAGACCAGTTTTTTCTGTTATTTGAAAGTACGGCCAAATCCCAAGTTTGGCTGGAAAAGGAATGGGCGACATTAGCAAGAACCCAATTAGTTTGTAAAGGGTTACAGGCTATTAGTTCTTTAGAAGGATCTGCCTTTTCTGATTATCATAAGCTAAAAGAGGTAGTTTTATTGGCTTATCAAATGTTGCCGGAAAGGTACAGGCAGAAATTCAGAGGACTAAAGTTTTAGTCAGGGCAGTCTTTGGTGGAATATGGTAAGGAGAAGATGTCACTTCTAAATAGGTGGTGTCGCTCAAAGGGGGTGGTAGGCAATTATGAAGGTGTAATTACCTTAATTTTGTTAGAGAATCTAATGGGAAATGTTCCTTCTGACCTTAAGGCATATCTTGAGGAGAAGGATCTTGATGATTTTAATAATGCTTTAGAGCTGGGTGACAGATTTTTAGCTAACCAAAAATTTGGTAGCAGTTACCACACCCCACATACTAATAATGGTAAGTTTTCTCCACCCACCAATAGGAATAAGAAATTTCAGAAGTTTAAGCCACCCATTTATCAGCCTAATAACCACAAGGGTTTTAATAACCCTAATTTTCCAGTACCCACTCGAGGAGGTTTTAAGTCAGCTGTCACAGGTCCAGGACTACAAGGAACAGGTGGGACGAGCCCAGTTCCCCAGAACCAAGGGATCCAACCTAGGTCAGATGGGCAGGGGGCCTTTAAACCTTATCACTGTACATATTGCAATAAACAGGGCCACCTGCAGCCATATTGTCGAAAGATGCTTAGGGACCAGGCTGTGGCAGATGCTTCTCCAGAAAATACACCGATTACACATGATGTGGCTTGCATTGCAGTCTTGCCCCAAGGTATCCAAAGAAGACCAGCTGTCTTTGACCCTCGGATGAAGGTCTATTCAAGTAAGTCTACTGTGGCCTTACACCAAAATGAAGGTAGGGTCATGGGTGCTATGTCTTTGAGGGACACTTGTAGCACATACACCTTGCTTCGCAGGGGTGTATTGCCAGTGTCGGATGACACCTACACCGGATTGGACATTTTTCTTAAAGGGATAACTGGAGTCCCTGTCAGGACTCCAGTGCACAGGTTATGGATAGAGTCTGAGTACCAGTCTGGGTACCTACCTGTAGGTATTGCAGAAGATGTACCTTTTGCAGGAGTTGACCTTCTACTAGGCAACAACGTTGTGGGACTCCTCAAAAGTGAGGAATGTTTGGTTTTGCAGGACCCTGCTTTACAAGGTGGTAATGACCTAATTGGAGCAACGGTACCTGAAAAATTTTCAATGTGCTTTCGGACTAAACAGGGGAAGAAGGCAGGAGCTGTGCCTCCCTGTGACCCTTCTGCACACTGTGGTGATGGTTTGGGCATGGGGAGCCTGTTCATTGAGTCTGACCTGCAGGAGACTCTGAGCAGTGATGAACCGGCTCAACCGGAACTCGGTTGGAGAAGTGGTCTTGGTGCTGATGTGGGAAAAAATACCCTGACTCTGCAGCAGCTGCGTGAGGCCCGGGAAGGTTGTGACCTCCGGAACGCTATTCATTTATCAGTTGTCGCGGAGGATGTGGTTCCCAAATTTACTAAGTGTTTATTTTGCAGAGTTGATCAAATGAGCAAGACTCTTTTTAAGAGGACCTGTGCTTACGTGGACGTGGCAGAACTATTAAAGTGTCTTTGTCAGTATTTTTTACAGATTCTGAAGGAATGGCATTTCAGTGTTAAGACGGGAGAGCTAAATAATCAGTGTTTATTAATAAATTCCTTTTCTAACAGGTTACCAGAGTCTGTATCCTTTCTGAATAATTTTGTGTGTGTGGGTTTTGAGATTTCTGGTGAAACATTTTTGTCTCTTAGGCTTTGCACAAATCACCCAGACGTCATATTTTATGAAATGTCATGTAGTTTTGAGAGGCCTACTTGAGGTTAAATTTACCAATGTATATCATCCTAGGAGTCAAAGAAAAGCTCCATGGTTTTCCCAGTCTCTCAGGGCAATGCATATTTGTTTTCCCCAGTACCAGAAGGACTGGGAGGAGGGAATTCCCCTCCCTTTCATTACCGTGTGGGGAAGCACTCTGGAATCATTAAGTCATGTGCTACGTGAGGATGGTGATGTTTCCCCAGCTGTGTTTTTTCTCGGTTTCAGAAAATTCTTGGCCAAGATGAGGTCGATGGCACTAGTGCACCAGTCTGCCAGTCCGCCCAGGATGACGTGGGACTATGAGGTGGTGCTACACATTCTGGAAGCTGGAGAAATGGGATTGGCATTGGAACCGGGTCCTGGGAAGGCTATGATGGAACTGTGTGGTGACTTGAAAATGATGATGGATAAAGTCCCTGAGAAAGATAATGTAAGCAGGAAAATTGTAAGAGATTGTGGAAGATCTGGATCTTCTGAAAGACTGGTTGAAGTGTTGGCTTAGCCATGGTGCACCTTAGTGAAAGCGTTTTGGGATGCTGAAAAATGGGGCCATGTTCAACCCCATGAGGTAGAGGTTTCCGACTTTGTGAAATGTCAGCAGGCCTGGCATGATGTAAGCTGGGGTGAAATAGGTTCCTTGAAGGAAGTGAAGTGTTTATTTCTAGAGACTGTTTGTATCCAGCGAGAGTCGGTGGACGTTGTTTTTTACTGGTCTCACACTAGGTGATACCTTGAAAACGTGCACTGACTGCCGCCAGGTACAGTTAAAAATAAGGTTTTGTCTCCTCTTTATGAACTACATGCAAATTGTGTGAATGAACAGTGGGTGCGTCATCTGCTTACCACGACCATGTGTGCCAAGGACACACCCGTATTTGTAACTTTAATATCTCTGTCCATGTACCTTTTGTATGCCATTAACCCTCAAGATCTTTTATGTGTAATCCTGAGTTACCCACCCCGGGTTTTGCAAAATGATACAGAGGTTGGGTCAGTCTTGTTGCAGGGTAGAGCAGGAGAAGTAATGCCACTCGGCCGCTTCTCAGCAAAAAGTAGCAGGCACCAAAGAAGTTATACCTCCATAGAAAAGGAGGCTTTTGCCTTAGTGTTGGCCGTGCAACATGTTGAGGTGCATATATCTTTATCAGTTCACCCTATAACTGTGTATAGTGACCATATTCCTTTATGTTTCCTTCACTTAATGAGGAACCACAATCAGAGACTTACGAGGTGGGCCTTGTTTCTCCAACCTCTTAATCTGGTGATTCATTATGTGAAGGGAGCGGAGAATGTGGTTGCTAATACCTTTTCTTGTGTTTAAAGTGCACAATGTAGTGTATAGATCACTTATCTATTCTTATTTTGCAGTGATTTGCGGTAGACGAGTAGATGGAACTCTGGACCACCCAAAGGAGAAGGGCAGGTTGAGCTGGAGCTGGAGGTCTCAGGATTCCCTAGCGTGTGTGTATTTAGGGGGGTAGTCACATCAAAGACCATGCCTAGGTAAGGTATGCTACGTTTTGTAGGTGTTGGCTGGAATGCCTCGCCTCTGTTTTATGTTGGTATAGGGACTGTTGGACCTAACGTTTTAGTGAATGTGGGGCTGGCGGTGATGCCCTCCACTGTTTGGGTCATGTGTTTTGACCCGAGGTGTTTTGGTTCTCCAGGACTCTCTTTCAATTTTTTCTTTTTGGATCACCACTGGGGTGACTCCAGGGTCCTTGGAATGACATGTAGGTGGTGGCCTGGGAGGTCCACCTTTTGGGGGTCTTCAGCGATGACTCCAGGGTTTTACGGCCGCAGTCCCACCAACAAGTTTTATGTGCCTATCCACCCGTTGTTTTTGGGGGCCTGATATTTTCCCCTCTCCTGTGCTCTCCTGGTTCTCGCAGAGGTGTGTCATGGGGAACCAGTTTTGTTTACTAAAGATTGCTGTGAGATGGGAGTGATAATGTGATGTTGTTTTCTCTGTAGAATTTAACATGTAACATATGTTTTTCTTTTCTTTGAACTCCTGGAAAATGTACTTACTGTTTAAAAGTTTTTTTTTGGTGGCACCTACAGTTTGGTCTGCCTTGCAACATACTGAACTTTGGTGTTACTTCATAAAACAGCATTCCTCAGGGGCACTTTTGTACAAAGTTTACTTGCTTGTTTATAAGTTTGCTTGATGTAATTTAGGTAAAATGCATCAACGCCAGCGCCTGGCCAGTGCTGTGTTGTAACGGTGCCTTTTCCTAAAACAGCTGTCTAAGAGTGTGACTGTGAGCTCGTTGGGCATAGAACTTGATCACTTTTATGTTCGACGAGTTTCATATATCTGCAACCTAGTACCTCAGTTTGTAAATATGGCATATTTGTAGTACCAAAAGACCGTGATTGTATGGTGGTCATTCCCCAGTTATCATTTTGCCAGTTGCCTCAGACCTTAATGTGCGGCTTATTTTCTTTTTTTTTCTTTTTGCCTAGCAGTGTCCGTAGGGACCCCGCTAGCAGAGTGAGACCTGTGGTCTGGGGGTGGGGGTGTTATGCAGGGTTCTGCATGACATCGTAATGTACATATAGTGGTGAAGTGTGCCATAATAATATGAATATTGTAGTTGTAAGGAATAATTTTATAATTGATAATGTGCATTTAGGGGTACTGTAAAGTACTGCAACTGTAATTATAAAGAAATTGTGTTAATGATTTATTTTCCAAGGATGTTTGGGTACACAGAGTAAGAGTGGGGAGGGAGTCACGTGACGTTAGCATGGTGTGTAGAGGCTGGCGTCGGAGATGCTGTGTATTTAAGTTAAGTTTGTAGTTGTACACTCATTTTGTTTATCCAACTCAAGCCATAGGCTTTCATATGGCTTACCTGTATGTTCACCCAGGCTCTGACATGGTCAGGGTGCTGTGGGATGAGTGATGAAGTAAGAAATGAGGTTTGTAGTGTAATGACGGCCTGACGCTGACGGAAGCTTAGTGTTATGGTGGCTGAACCTCCAGCCAGCTGTGTGTACCCTCATTTGGGCGTTTAGAATTAAGGTTTTTATGTTATGGTGATTAAATAGATATATTTTTGCTAATTGGGATTTTTGCCTAACCCTCTGTTAACCAACCCCTTGAAGTAACACATACTGGTTTAGCGCTTTCTCTTTTGACTGGGATAGCCCTGGGTGGACGGTTTGGGCTTGAGATGTGTGTAACTTTTACCTTTGCCCTTAGACCAGGCTCAAGCCCCCAGCTATCCCACATTTTTGCGTAACAAAGCTACAATTCAGGAGGCCCTGGACGGCTTACTGGATGTTTTGGTCAATGCTGGCTTGGATGATGTGGGTGTAGAGGCTGAGGTGGGTGGCCTCAATGAGAAGGTTGTGAGTGATGAGGGGCGGGTCCAGAGTGTGGCAGTGGAGGTCCACAGGGAAGATGCCCAGGAGGAGGTGAAGCATGAGAAGCGTGGCTCTCGCAAGAGGACGGCTGTCATTTCTGATAGTGAGGATGTTTTGACACCTGGGCAAAAGACGGGGAAGAAAACCTGGCATGATCCAATGCCTAGAGAGAAAGGTGGTTTAAAGAATGTAGAACGTGAGCAAGGTGAAGGTGATGCGAAGTGTGGGGGGCGGGGTTGGGTTTCTCGCCAGGGTTCTAAGTGTGTTAGAGTGTCTAAGGGAAAGCCCTCATTACGGCCTTCAGGTGTCTTGCTTTAAATGTTAATGGGTTGAAGGCAGTGAGCAAATGTAAAGTTCTGGAGGATTATTTGAGGAGATATGTGCCAGACATTGTGTTCTTGCAGGAGCATAATTATAAATATTTAGGTGAATTATCAATTACTGGATATGACGTGTACATGGCTTGCTCTACATGACTGAAAGGTGGTGTGGTGCTATTAATTAAGGAAGCCAGCCCGTTTCTTTTGCATAGGTGTGAGGTAGGGGAGGAGGGGCGGGTGGTTAGGGCCGAGGGTATGTGGGGAGGGGTTCGGGTGGGTTTCATTGGGGTGTATGGGCCGGTGGAAGGGGATATGGGTGTTAAAAATAGATTCTTTAGGGATGTCCTTGTCTACCATTTCAGATCGCTGCCAGGTATTACAATTATAGGGGGTGATTGGAACTGTGTTGTCCGACATAAGGATGTAGAGCCTAGGGGGAGGGTTTTTTTTCGGGGGTTTTAGGGGATCTGTTGAGAGGTGTGAATGTAGTGGATGTTGGAGGGGAGGTGAGCGGAGTGACGCATATGTTTATTAAGCGTGATTATGCAGCGAGGCTTGATCGTATTTATGTATCTCGGGGGGTGAGGGTGAGCAGTGTGTGTTCGTTGAATGTAAGCTTCTCTGATCATCGTGGGGTTCTGATGGATTTAAATTGGGAGGGTTTGCCGAAGCATTTCGGAGGTTTCTGGAAGATGAATGTTGGGTTATTGAAAACAGGGGAGGGGAGGGAATCTTTTGTGGTTTCTTGGAAAAGGTGGTGTGTGATGGAGGGGAGGGGGTTTATGTTTTGGGTGGTGGACTTGGTCGGTAAGGGAAAAGGTGAGGGATTTTTTCAGAAGAGGGGAAAGGAAAAAGGCTTTCAATATGGGATTTTTAAATTACTTTAGGGTCAACTACAAGAAATGCTTATGGGAGGTGGGGGTGCATATCCGATGGTGAGATTGGGGTTTGAAAAAACGGATTAGGGGGTATTTTAAAAACGCAAAATTTTTCTGAAAAGGGTGAGGGGGCCTTTTGAGGTTTTGGGGGGACCGTCCATCGGCAGTCTTGAGGAGCAGGGGACACGCGTAGGGCAACGAGGTGATGGTTTGTGGTACAGGGGCAAATTTGGGAGGATATTTCAGGGGCAGGTGCTTTCGTCTAAGAGGGTATGGGTGTTATGTGGATGCGGGTACGGAGAATGGTAAAAGTGTGGGGGTTAATTGTGAGGGTTAGGCGCAATGGGTGAATGGGTAACTGTAATTAGTGCATAAGGGTCGTTTGGGTTGGGTGGGCTATAAGTGAGGGGAGTTAGGGTGCATGGAGGGGTGGATGGGTAAATCGCCTGGGATTGGGCATCCCGGTGTTTTATGGGAAAACTGGGAGTGTTTGCATGAGTTTTTAGTGGATTATTTAATGCCTGAAAACCAGGGGGGTAGGGTTTAGGGGCAGAGAGAATGGGTGTGTGGTCATGGTCCCTAAAAAAAGTCTTAGAATGTGTGCATGATACCTTTAATCACCTTAAGTTGGCGATTACAAGATCTTTGCTAAGTGTTTTGGGGAAATAAGTTGAAAGGTGTTCTTGCCAGCGTTTTGGATGAGGGTCAATATGGAGTGCCTGGGCGTTTAATGTGTGTGGGGGGCAGGGGATTTTACGTAGGTTTATAGTTGAAAGTGGGGGAAAACATCAAGGGTGGGGCTTTTGCATTAGATTGGCATGCAGTGTATGGGCTGTGTGGAGCGTGAGGCATTGTGGAAGTTTATGCAATGGCAGGGGTTTTGGGAGGGAAATCGTCAGTTGGACTAAGGTGTTGTATGAGAAGGCAACGGTTAGGGTACAAGTGAATGGTTGATTAGGTCAACCCGTTAGGATGGGGAAAGGGGCCTTAAAGGGAGGGATGCCCTGTGTCAAGCTTTTACTTTGCATTACTCCAGGGACCCCTTCTATAGGGCTGTGCATTGGGGCATACGGGAAAGGATGGTGTGGGATGGGGTGTCTGTGGAACCGGGGATCGTTGGATATGTTGATGGACACCACAGTGCTATTTAGAAGGTCTGAAGATTTACCCAGGGTTAGTGAGTTGGTGGAGAGTTTTGGCATTTGGGAACAGGGATGACGCTTAAAAGAGACAAAATCGATGTTATTGAGGGTGGGGGATGGTGTGGGTGGGGTATACGAACAGGGTGAAGGTTGGTCCCTGGTAAGTAGGACTCAAGGTATGTGGGTTGTTACATGGAAAATATCCTGGAGGCATGGAAGGTGGGAAATTTGAAAGAAGCTGTAGATAGGGTTTTGGGTAGAAATTTGCGGGTTTGGTTACAGGAGGTTTGACGCTGCACCAGCGTGCTATTGTGGTGAATGGTTTAAATGTATAGTAAGCTATGGGATGTGGCAGGTATATATCCCTTGAAAACATGTGAGAGAAGCGTCTGTTGAAGCGTGTGTATCACTATATTTGGGGTTGGGTTGTGATTGGTTGTCGAGAGATGTTGTGTGTTTACTTTATACGCCAGGGAGGGCTGGGGTTAATGGCGCTGCATCTAAGGTTGTTGGGTATGTACGTTAACATAGTTATTTGAGGGAGGCAGAAACAAGGACAGGTTTGACATGGGGCAAAAGGGGGCTTGGTAAGTTTGGGGGAGGGGGGTAGGGAATTAGGTGTGTGAGGGAATGTTGAGGGTTTTTGT
>NC_069402.1:2833044-2878373 GCF_026875155.1 Cherax quadricarinatus | reverse complement strand
GCCCCTTCTTTTACCGCCTGGACCCCCCCCCTGTACAAACCCTGCCCCTTCTAACACCCCCCGCTCCGTCTCTTCCCTAACGCTGACCCCGGGTGTTTAACCTCCCATCCACACCCCCTCCCCTTTCTAATGTCCCTCAATTTCCCATATCAGTTTTTCCCATTCCCCTTTTGCCCTCATTTTCCACCGAGCAACGAAACATGCCAGGCCCCCCCAAAGGGGGCCCTGAATTTCCTAAAATAAATCTTCTAAACCCACAAATTCTCCTTCGTAATGTTTCCCTCCCAGGCACCCGAAAGACTTAATCACTCCTTAGGCAATAACCCTGGGATCCCCGGGCCCTCTCCCACCCCCACGGGCTGTGCCAACTCCCGGCCCCGGTTTGGGGGGGACCCGAAGCCCCCGGGGTAGTCCCACCAATTCCTTCCACGCCCCCACTTCGTCCCCCAATTCCCCTTTGCCGCTGCACCAAAGTCTTGGGCAAGGTTCCCCCGAGACTCTGTGACTACTTTGCCTTTCCCAAGGGCCGGGGCACTGCGCTTAAACCACATCCAGCCGCCAATGGTCAAAAGCGCCGCACGGCGACACTCTTGCTTTTCCAGCGAGGTCACAACACTGGCCCCTAAAATCCTCCAGGACAACATACGATGGAATAGTCTTTTTAAAGACATTTTTTGGGTTAAACCAGCCGGGAACCCTTCATAGATTTCCCCCCGTCCAGAAACTAAAGATAGCATGCAACTCACCAAAAATCTTTGAAAAATTTTCTCTGATATCCACACCGTCTGCCTCGAAGGAAATTGCGCTTTCCTCACCCCGGTGTATATTTTGAGGGCACCCCAACCTTCGTCCCCCTCCAGACCAGATGATGCGTGATCCTTTTCCAACCGGGTTTTTATTTTGAGCCCACCGTCCTTTAAAAAGGGCCTCCACTGTGCAAAAATTTTATGAAAAACGTGAAAACCTTAAGTCCCAATTTCCCTTTTAAATTCTTAAAACTTCAAGCCAAACGTGACCGATAATCTTTGGGGTAAAAAAAACGGGGGCCCTTATGGGGAAAAAATTTTTGCCCCTTTTAACCCAAGGGGTAAAACACACACAGGGTGTTTGCCCCTCCTGGGGTTTAGCTGGCCCCAAATTTTGGGTGAAAACAAAAAGCTGCGCACCAGAAAAGGGGGAAAGCTGTTTGCGCAGTGCTTCCCCTAAACCCCGAAAGCGAAAGGGGACAATGTATTTTTTCCCCTTTTTGGTGATAAAAAAGGGGTTTGAAAAAAAAAGGGAAAAAAAGGGGGTTTTATGTAGAAAAAACCCCAGGTGTTAATACAGTTTAAGAAAAATTTTTTAATTGGTCAGTTATTTTTTTAGTTTAGTTAGCACATATCATGTGAAAATTTTAGGGATCTCAGAAATCTTCCTTTTTACAATGGTTTTTGTTCTGGGCAAAAAGAAAATGGGGGTGGCAGTATAAAATTTTGGGGAAAAACCAAACTGTTAAAAAAGTATGTGAAAATTTGGATGAAATGTTACTTGAAAAAATTTGGGGCTGTTATAAATTTTGGGGGGGAAGGGTTAGGGAGTGTAACCTTATTGGGTTTTACTAACAAACAACACCTTTTTGGTCTTAAAGACTAGGGGGGGGTAATGAAATTTTGGGATTAGTGTTTTAAGACAATTTTTAAGGCAGTTGTAAAGGGGTATGAAGATACTAACAGGTTTGGGAAAAAAACAACTTTTCCTTAAAAATAAAGTTAACTTCTTTATTTTTTTAAATTTTTGGGGTTTTCCAATTAGAAAAATTTGGGGAAAAGTTTTTTTATTTGCTTGCTATGTTGGGGAAAAGGGGTTTTTCCAAAAATTGTGTGGCGGAAAGAAAAGGGGTTTCCCTAAACCGCATATTGCAGGAGGAGGGGTATGGGGGGGGCATAAAAAAACCATATTAAACTTTTTTTAAAATGCGTGAATCAAGTGTATATTTAGTGTCCTCTGGTTTGGGAAAAGTTTTTATTTTTGTTTGTTGTATTGTGTAAAATTTTTTATGTTGGGGCCAAATGTTTGGACGACATTTGGACGTTTTGTACATTTTTGGGGTATTCGTAAGTTTTTGAAAAAAATTATAACAAATAAAGGGTAGTTGGGATAGGGGAAATAAAACAATGCAAGACTTTTGTTATTTGGTAGAAAATTATAAAATTTTTTTGGGGAAAACAACAGTTTTACAAAAAACATGATACTTAGGATTTTTTTTATATTGAGTTTTAAATATAAATTTTATCTAAAAAATATTGGGAAAAAGTGTTTTTTTAGTTGAAAACCCTAATTTAAGGGGAAAGGGTGTTTTTGCACTATTGGGGTGGAACAAGGGTGCCTCTTTCCTGAAAACTTTCAGGTTTTGAGGGAGTTTTTTATCAGTGTGTGGGGGTTAATGTTCACTGGAGGGGGTATGGATTATTTTTGATTTGAAATTTTTGGGTGTAATTTTGGGGGGGGGACAAGGTCCAAAAAGGTTGGACAACATTTTTATGTTTGTATACATTTTTGTATTCTGTAAGTTTTTAAATAAAAAAAAAATTAGTATTTTATAACATGTAAACCACACAATATCCAAAACCTGTAAACCCCACATTGTAACCATTATAGAGAATAAATTTGAATTGAATTGAATTGAATTGAATTGAATCACGCCTAAAATAAATTTTTCATTTCCCTCTGAAAATTCTACCCAAACAGACTCAGTATGTGTTTCGGACTTTATACCAGTTTTTATGCAACAATTTAAATGATCTCGGACATAGAGTGCCACCCCACCCCCCTTTCCGATATTTCTGTCTACTGAACATAGGAAAATAGATAAGGTAGACAGAGACAAGATGTTCCAGAAATGGGACACAGAAACAAAGGGTCACAGTTGGAAGTTGAAGACTCAGATGAGTCAAAGGGATGTTAGGAAGTATTTCTTTAGTCATTGAGTTGTCAGAAAGTGGAATAATCTGGCAAGTGATATAGTGGAGGTAGGAACCATACCTAGTTTTAAGACGAGGTATGACAAAGCTCATGCAGCAGGGAGAGGACCTAGTAGCAATCAGTGAAGAGGCGGGGCCAGGAGCTGTGTATCGACCTCTGCAGCCACAAATAGGTGAGTACATACGTATACATACATTCATACATGTATATACATACATTCATACATATACATTCATACATACATACATTCATACATAAACACATACACATTACATAGGCGCACACAAACACACACAAGACGGTAAAAAAGTACATCTACAGATTTGTTCATGTTGGCTAAGATCATGTGTAGTCTTGTTCAGTACGACACTTTCCACACACTCTCTGCCAGACGTGTATCTATCCTTTACTCTTCATGTACAAATATTTTATATGCAAAATCATTAAAATTGTGTGTATGAGTGTGTATAGGTGTATGTATACCATACATGAGCCCGGTAATGACTTACGGGGGATATTTGTGTATATTGCAACATGTTGTAACTGGCAGTGACGTCATGAGACGTCAGCATCACAACAGTATATATAAGTGGAGGTGTATCGTCTGAGCTGCCACAGCACCTGCAGTGTCTCTCTGATCTACCACAGCACCTGCAGTGTCTCTCTGATCTACCACAGCACCTGCAGTGTCTCTCTGATCTGCCACAGCACCTGCAGTGTCTCTCTGATCTACCACAGCACCTGCAGTGCCTCTCAGATCTACCACAGCACCTGCAGTGTCTCTTAGATCTACCACAGCTCCTGCAGTGTCTCTCAGATCTACCACAGCACCTGCAGTGTCTCTCAGATCTGCCACAGCACCTGCAGTGTTTCTCTGATCTGCCACAGCACCTGCAGTGTCTCTCTGATCTACCACAGCGCCTGCAGTGTCTCACTGATCTACCACAGCACCTGCAGTGTCTCTCTGATCTACCACAGAACCTGCAGTGTCTCTCAGATCTACCACAGCACCTGCAGTGTCTCACTGATCTACCACAGCACCTGCAGTGTCTCTCTGATCTACCACAGAACCTGCAGTGTCTCTCTGATCTACCACAGCACCTGCAGTGTCTCACTGATCTACCACAGCACCTGCAGTGTCTCACTGATCTGCCACAGCACCTGCAGTGTCTCTCTGATCTACCACAGCGCCTGCAGTGTCTCACTGATCTACCACAGCACCTGCAGTGTCTCTCTGATCTACCACAGAACCTGCAGTGTCTCTCTGATCTACCACAGCACCTGCAGTGTCTCACTGATCTACCACAGCACCTGCAGTGTCTCTCTGATCTACCACAGAACCTGCAGTGTCTCTCAGATCTACCACAGCACCTGCAGTGTCTCACTGAACAAGCCATCGACACCTAAACTCATACAATATATATCCTAAGGACTAAAGCAGCAACAAGACATCAGTCATGTCGCACCTCCTGGGGGCGCTGACGGAGGAACAGGAGGTCTTACCAGGGCATCTGACGAAGTACGAAATTCAACTTCTGAAGGCTGAAAGACAGCGTCATAGAAGTCCATCAGCCCCTATTTATGTGGCACCTGTGGGCGTGGCACCTGTGGGTTATTCTCAGGTGCTCTACAGGAAGGTGACCTTTGCACCTTCGCAATATCCACAACACCTTCATCAGGAGAACAAACAATCCATCGTTCCTCAGTCATGTTACGACTTCATGTCTGAGTGAACTGACGATCACTGCTTTTGTGAAGCATAACTGAATTATTAAGCATCCTGGTTCCTTACTGAACTTGATGAGTGTGCCATCAATCATCCTGGTTCCTTACTGAACTTGATGAGTGTGCCATCAATCATCCTGGTTCCTTACTGAACTTGATGAGTGTGCCATCAATCATCCTGGGTCCTTACTGAACTTGATGAGTGTACCATCAGTCATCCTAGTTCCTTACTGAAGTTGAAGAGTATACCATCAATCACTCTGGTTCCTTACTGAAGTTGATGAGTATGCCATCAATCACCCTGGTTCCTTACTGAAGTTGAAGAGTATACCATCAATCATCCTGGGTCCTTGCTGAAGTTGATGACTGAACCATCAGTCATCCTGGGTCCTTACTGAAGTTGATAAGTGTGCCATCAATCACCATGAGTCCTTACTGAAATTGATGATTGAACTATCAATCATCGTCAATGAAACTGGTTACTAAATCATCAATCCTTACTGAAGTTGATGACTGAACCATCAGTCATCCTTACCGAAGCTGATGAAGGTTATCAGTCATCCTGGATCCTTACTGAAGTTGATGACTGAACCATCAGTCATCCTTACCGAAGTTGATGAAGGTTATCAGTCATCCTGGGTCCTTACTGAAGTTAAGTTGATGCGGTTAGGTTACTTTGTCAGTAAACAAGACAAGTGTTTCTTGACTCGGGTCCCAGACATATGATGACCCGCCATTGGAGATTTTGGTCATCTGACTGAGACCTTCCACTGGCTTACCAGTCCAGCCCTTTAAAATTGATGGAAGTTGAAGAATGAATCATCAGCTGACATTTGTCATACTGAAGACCTCACACACACACACACACACACACACACACACACACACACACACAGATATATGTGTAATATATATAGTAATATATATAATCTTAACAAAATTTGAAAATACAAATGTGATATAATAGTTATACCAATAATTTATCTCTAATAATTATACCAATAAATTATTTATAATAGTTACACCAATAAATTATTTTTCCAAGATACTCGGATTTAATTATTTATTTAACCCGTAGATTTCTGGTGGTTTTATTAGGTTTAAAACCTAATGGCCTGAGCTTGCTACCATCTGCAGCTCATAAGACTGCCATCCCCACGAGCCCTTTTAGGGCGGGGTAGATGGCAGACCAGAGGCCTAGCTTCTCCCTACGAGCCCCGTGAGGGCGGGGAATGTGGCTAGGCCTGGGGACACTTGGTCCAAAAGATGAGGAGGTACTTTTACCTCCTCCCATGGGAGACTTAAGTCTCGAGACACTCCCCAGATAGGGAGCCAAGGCCGGGTCACCACTACTTGGAAAAGACCCGGGCCGGGAGAATACCGGCGGAAAAAAAAAAAAAAAAAAAAAACCTAATGACTACACAGTGATTGGATGATTGGTTTTAATGAGTATATGTACAACAAAAGTGGACGATAATTGATAATGGTCCCATTATATGCTTCTGTAATGTTGAGATACAGTGTCTGGGCTCATTATGTGTCTGTAATGTTGATGCATATTTTCTGGACCCATTATGTACTTTTGTAATGTTGAGGCACAGTCCCTGAACCCACTATGTGCCTCTGTAATGTTGAGGCACAGTCCCTGAACCCACTATGTGCCTCTGTAATGTTGACGCACAGTCCCTGAACCCACTATGTGCCTCTGTAATGTTGAGGCACAGTTCCTGAACCCACTATGTGCCTCTGTAATGTTGAGGCACAGTCCCTGAACCCACTATGTGCCTCTGTAATGTTGAGGCACAGTCCCTGAACCCACTATGTGCCTCTGTAATGTTGAGGCACAGTCCCTGAACCCACTATGTGCCTCTGTAATGTTGAGGCACAGTCCCTGAACCCACTATGTGCCTCTGTAATGTTGAGGTATAGTGTTTGGACCTATTATATATCAACGCCCTCGCGGCCTGGTCTGTGACCAGGCCTCATTGTAGACAGTAAGCCTGCCATGTATGCCCTCCTGGGTTCATATTTCTCTCCATGCTGGTGCTGCCATCTATAGGCCTACCTAGCTCACCGCGAAATCACACTACCCAGGTCTCACTCCTAAACCCGTGGCCTCCCAGACAACAGCTCTCCTCCAGGACTGGTTTCGACACACCTCACACTGCCCTGCTGTGAACCCCATTATTCCATACAGTCAAGCTAGTCAATGGCTGTATCTCACCTACCTCTGCGCTAACCAGCAAGTTGTACTTTAATCCAAGAAACCAGCTAAAACAATTTAAAACTTCATGGTGGATCTGGGACTGATCAACCAGGCTGTTACTGTTGGCTGCACATAAACCAACGTACGAACCACAGCCCGGCTGGTCAGGTATTGACTTTAGGTGCATGTCCAGTGCCATCTTGAAGACAGCCAGAGGTCTATTGGTAATCCTCCCTATTGTATGCTAGGACACAGATGAACAGTCTTGAACCCCTGACATTTATTGTGTTGTCTCTTAGCGTACTTGTGGCGCCCCTGCTTTTCATTGGGGGGATGTTGCATCGCGTGTCAAGTGTTTTGTTTTTGTAAGGAGTGATTTTCGTGTGCAGATTTGATACTAATCCCTCTAGGATTTTCCAAATGTATATAACTCGTGCATCTCTCCCGCCTGCATTCCAGACAGTACAGGCTAAGGAACTTAAACCGTTCCCAGTAACTGAGGTGTTTTATTGCACTTATGTGTGCCATGACGGTTCCCTGTACATTCTCCAGGTAAGCAATTTCACCTGCCTTGAAATGTGCTGCTAGTGTGCAGCAATATTCCAGGCTAGATAGAACAAGCAATCTGAAGAGTGTCATCATGGGGTTGGCATCCCGCTACCAGGCGATAGTCAGCGCCTGCCTAGGGTATAGCAAAGTCATCCACATAAAGTGAAGACCAAATATACGATGGAAGAAAGGAAGGTAGGCCATTTATAGCTAAGAGAAAAAGGGTAGTGATTAGGACACAACCTTGTGGGACTCTCTCAGCCTGAACAAACTCTAAGGAAAGCAAGGCACCAAGCAATTTCAACTACTCAGATATGGAAAACTAGAAGAAATTAAAAATGTGTCAGGGTATACCACAAATTCTAACCATATAATAGAGCAGAAAAGTAATGTGAAGGACCTGGGAGTGATAATGTCAGAGGATCTCGCCTTCAAAGATCACAGCAATGCATCTACCTCAAATACTAGGGGAAACTGGGAGAGCAACACCTGGAGCTCTTCTCGATTACCTCTGAGGCCAAGAATATTCCATTGTAAATAAATCATTATTCACAATGGTCAGTATCATTATTCACAATGGTCAATATGCTGAAGTCAGTGATCACTGTATGCTGAGGTCAGTGGTCACCTGCGGTCATACCTGCCTTAGCTCTTGGGCGTTAGCGTGGGCTGTTACCAAGCACCATGGCTTGTTGTAGTGTTTTAGAATCTCAGGTTCAAGTGTTGAAGAAGGAGGTTCTACTTCTTCAGAAGGAAAATAGGAAGCTGAAGCTTCGCATAGATGAGTTTGGGAGTGAGTGTGAGAAGGATTTAGCTGGTAAGGAGGAAATGGTCACCAACAGTGATAGTGGCAGCCACTTTAAGTGGCAAGTGGTTCACAGTTCAGGAAGAAGGAAGATAAGGAGGGTTAACAGAGAAGATTTGAAGATAGGAAATCGATTCTCTGTTCTCCAGGACGAGTGTACTTAAGTGGTTAGTAAGGTTGAAGGTACGACTGATTCCCCTGCTAATCAAGGTAAGAATATTTTAATTGTAGGAAATTCTCAGGTAAGATATATGGACCGTGCTTTTTGTAACAGAGACAGAAAGGTCAGACAGAGCACTGGTGTGCCTTCCTGGAGCTGGTGATAGTGACATAGTCAGCAGGTTGGATAATATTATGTCAGGTAATGGGAACAAGCCCATTATCTGTCTCAGTGCTGGGGGTAATACCATTGGGAAGGGCAGGAGACAGGAGCTGCTGGATAAGTGCAGGTCAGGCATAGAAGTAGTTAGGTCTAAGGGAGGGATCCCAGTCATATGTAGCATCTTGCCTAGAAAGGGAGTGGACAATGAATGGATGTCTAGGGCAATTGGTATAAATTGCTGGCTAGATAGGTACTGCAAGGAACTTGTAATCCCATTCATTGATAACTGGGACCTATTCTATGGCAAACATGATATGTATGCAAGGGATGGGATTCATCTCTCTGGGGATGGAGTGGTTGCATTAGCCAATTCGATAGAGAGGGTAATTGATGACTTGTCTAGGAATTTAAACTGATAGATTATAGAGGTATGGGTGTTTGTGGGAAACAATCAGGCTGCAGCATTAGGGTTAAAAACAGCAGTTATTACCGGGATACCTCAGGGATATGTTTAAAAGGCAATATTCAAAATAAAGTTGCTAGTAATGGCAAATCAATTGATCAATAAACAAAGAGAGATAATAGAGGGCCCAGAAAACTTTTGTTCCGAGTAGGGAAATTAGATCTAACAAAAATGATCCCAAATGGATGAACAATAGATTAAAACATCTCATTGGTCAAAAGAGAGGCATATATAGGCGTATCAAGAGAGGGGATGGGTAGTTAAGAAATCAGTATATTCAATTAAAGAGAGAAATAAAGAAAGGAATAAGAAAAACAAAGAGGGATTGTGAGGCTAAGGTCGCAAAGGATTCGAAGACTAACCCAAAAAGGTTCTTTCAGGTATACAGAAGTAAGACTAAGGATAAGATAGGCCCACTTAAGAGTAATTCTGGTCAGATCACTGACAGTGATAAGGATATGTGTGAAATTTTCAATACCTACTTCCTCTCAGTTTTTACCCAGGAAAATACTAGCGAATTTCCTGAAATAATAGATTATGTAGAACAGGACGATAACAAACTATGCACGATTGCGGCAACTAGTGACATGGTCCTCAGACATATAGAGAAACTAAAACCTAACAAATTCCCAGGTCCTGATGAACTGTTTTCAAGGGTGTTAAAGGAAATGTAAAGAGGAATTTAGCATACCTTTGGTTAATCTTTTTAACATATCACTACAAACTGGCATAGTGCCTGATGAGTGGAAAATGGCAAATGCAATACCTATTTACAAGGCAGGTGACAGGTCCTTGGCTTCGAACTATAGACCATTAAGCCTTACCTCCATAGTGGATTATTGTCACACCTTGCGTCATTATGTACTGGAGTGTGATAAAATTAATGAATTTAGAAACAACTCACTCAGAAGTGTTCAAGAAATGGCTAAGTATTTTATCCACAGTGGTATATTACAGACCATTCTGGAGAAATACCCTGACTTTGCTAGCTGTAAATAAAGCATTACCACATATGTGCATGTGTGTGTGTGTGTGTGTGTGTGTGTGTGTGTGTGTGTGTGTGTGTGTGTGTGTGTGTGTGTGTGTGTGTGTGTGTGTGTGTGTGTGTGTGTGTGTAGTGTGTGTGTGTGTGTGTGTGTGTGTGTGTGTGTGTGTTGTGTGTATGTGTGTATGTGTGTGTGTGTGTGTGTGTGTGTGTGTGTGGAGTTGAGTTGTGTGTGTATGAGTGTGTGTGTGTGTGTATGAGTGTGTGTGTGTAGAGTGTGTGTGTGTGTGGTATGAGTGTGTGTGCGTGTGTGTGTATGAGTTTGTGTGTGTGTGTGTGTGTGTGTGTGTGTGTGTGTGTGTGTTTATGTGTGTGTGTGTATGAATTTGTATGTGTGTGTGTGTGAGAGAGAGAGACTCAGCAATCAACATTTGCACCAATAACTCACTACAGTTGTGACCGGGTGTGGAAGTGTGAATTGCTCATTACTCTAAAATTTGTTCATGATTGCAGCCATGTATAAACGTAAGTAACCATTCTTACAGTATTCATTACCTTTGTAACTTGTGAGTTCATTACCTTTGTAACTTGTGAGTTCATTACCTTGTACCTAGTTCAGCCATCAAAACTTTGGAGCCCGGTCCCTGGACCCATTGTGTACCTCTGTAATCTGTAAATATCTTTGTAACTTGTCATGATTGTGACTAGACCTACCTGGAGTTCATTACCTTTGTAAATTGTGAGTTCATTACCTTTGTAAATTGTGAATTCATTACCTCTGTAACTTGCTCAGCTATCAAAACTTTGAGGCCCAGTCCCTGGACCAATTATGTACCTCTGTAATCTCTGTTAAAACAACTCCATAGTGGGAAAATTTATTGAATCCATAATTGCCGAAGCAATTCATAGCCATCTTGATAGGCATAGATTGATTAATGAATCTCAACACGGTTTTACTAAGGGGCGTTCCTGTCTTACGAATTTACTCATTTTTTTCACTAAGGTGTTTGATGATATAGATCATGGTAATGAATATGATACTGTGTATATGGACTTCAGTAATGCTTTCGATAGAGTTCCACATCAGAGGCTACTGAGGAAGCTTAAGGGACACGGAATAGGAGAAATTTTTTCCTGGGTAGAATCATAGCTGACAAATAGGCAACAGAGAGTTTGCATAAATGGGGAGAAATCAGAATGGGGGCACGTCACAAGCGGGGTTCCGCAGGGGTCAGCGTTGGACCCGTTGTTGTTCACAATTTACATAAACGACATAGATGAGGGAATAAATAGCGACATAGCAAATTTGCTGATGACACCAAAGTAGGCCATCCAATTCATTCTAATGAGGACACTAGAGCACTCCAGGATGATTTGAAAAGACTGATGCAATGGTCAGAGAAGTGGCAGATGCAGTTTAATATAGACAAATGCAAAGTTCTAAATGTTGGACAGGAAAGCAACCATGCGACATATAAGCTAACTAATGTAGATCTTAATACTACTGATTACGAAAAGGATTTAGGAGTTCTGGTTAGCAGTAATCTAAAACCAAGACAACAGTGCATTAGTGTTCGCAACAAAGCTAACAGAATTCTTGGCTTCATATCTAGAAGTATAAATAATAGAAGTCCTCAGGTTGTTCTTCAACTCTATATATCCTTGGTTAGGCCTCATTTAGACTATGCTGCTCAATTCTGGTCACTGTATTACAGAATGGATATAAATGCTCTGGATGACAAAGATGATCCCATGCATCAGAAATCTTCCCTATGAGGATAGACTGAGAGCCCTGAATCTGCACTCTCACGAAAGGCGTAGAATTAGGGGATATATGATCGAGGTGTATAAATGGAAAACAGGAATAAATAAAGGGGATGTAAATAGCGTGCTGAAAATTTCCAGCCAAGACAGGACTCGCAGCAATGGTTTCAAGTTGGAAAAATTCAGATTCAGGAAGGATATAGGAAAGCACTGGTTTGGTAATAGAGTTGTGGATGAGTGGAAGAAACTCCCGAGTACAGTTATTCAGGCTAAAACGTTGTGTAGTTTTAAAAATAGGTTAGATAAATACATGAGTGGGTGGGTGTGAGTTGGATCTGACTAGCTTGTGCTACTAGGTCTGATGCCGTGCTCTTTCCTTAAGTGTAAGTGACCAGACTAGGTGGGTCACTGAGCTAATCCGGGGAGGGACATGGACCTGCTCCACATGGGTCAGTAGACGTATTGCAGTGTTCCCTCTTTCTTATGTTCTTATAATCTGTGGCACTGCATACCGGGCACTCCACCACAGACCTGCGGTATTTAGTGTGATGTCCAAAGCGCCAACAATTTGGCACTGTTGGGGAGTTAGGGACCACTTTACGGACCCCTAGGCGATGTCCCACGATATAAATGGAGGACCTGAGTTCATGGCAATCTAAGGTTAAATGAGTGATATTACTGGGAAAGTGCCTCTGCCCATGAGCAGGCATGACATATGTATCCACTTTGAGAATCAGAAGGACCTGAATGACTAATTGCTCTAAAATATTGTCATCACAAGACAGAAAATTACACTGTACAATGGAACAAGGTAAGACCACCGTACCACTGCAGGAATCGAGAGTAGCGTGCTTGTGAACTGTGATAGGAATATTATCAAGAGAAGTAAGATGGGAAAGATCATAAGCTTGATCTGCATTCTGAACTGTAATGATGCATTCACCGCTCTGAAGAGCGTGAAAAGATATATTTTGGCCAACATGTCACAAAAGAGCTTTACCAATACTATGGTCTGAAATATGATCAGCTGGAGATGTTGATTGTAGGGAAAAGAATTTGGTCCACTGTGTACTTGTCAACATTGTGCGTATAGGAAGTGGGTGTTGTGTAGGTCGTTTCTGGGTGGAATGAGCAGAAATTGAAGTGCCGTCATCAGCAATGGGTCTGGAATGTTTAGGTGTAGGACCACGGGTGGCCCGACCAGAGGCAGGTGGGCGATCCAAAAACTGTCACACAGTATGTGGGGAAGCAGGACGCATAAATAAAGATGTGCAAGTGGCAGAGGCACTAGAAGAAGTGGGTGGAGCCTCACCACATGGAGCAGGTGACGAAGCATCACTTCCAGAAGGTTCAGGGGTATGGGAAAAGTTTTGAGAATGGTCCATTAATGAAGCTGGGTCAGAACAAGATGCGGTAACAAAAAGTGGCCTGGGAGGAGGAGGATTATCATGGAATGATGACTCCATGATTGTGGTATTCTTTCTTATTATTATTTTAAGAAAGAAAGATGAAGGAAAGAAAAAAAATGGGATAGAGGAGGGACAGTTACTAGAAGGCATGGTAGGGCTGTAAGTTTCTCCCTTCATCAAAGAGGACTTCGAAACTGCCAGCAGTGCAGATGCCACACGGAACCCGTGCCATACTCTGCTCTTCACACCACTAAACCAGCGCTCCAGAATAGCAACCTCACATCCACTGAGCCGTCTCGGCAGACACAAGATAGGGCTGTCGGACACCTGTCACAAGACATACCTCCCTCAGCTGCCACTTTCCAGAACTGATATGCAGCCTCTGGAGATACACCTGTCACCTGCAGGACACCCTTCCCTACCTCCTGGAAAACCATGAAGGGTGCAGGGCACCTCCAGATGATCCAGATTCCACGGCAAACTACACTACTCCCGAGGGACCCCACAGAGTGGGATGAACCCCAGCACACTTCCCCTACCTAGAAACTATAATGCCAGAGGGGAGAATGCCAGAGACTACAAACGGGATGGGGAAAAGGGAGGGATGGGAGGGGGAGGAAAGGGAAAAGGGTGGATGGGGAGGATGAGATAGGGAAAGGGGGATTGGGGGCAATTAGATTTGGTCTGAAGAAGAAGACCAAAAGGCCTAATTATTCAGAACAAGAGCCTCTTCACCACACCAAGGAGACCCTTTGAAGAAGTCCCTCTCCATAGAATGCTAAAAGCATGAGATAGGGGTTTCTTGCAGTTCTTGATGAACACGGAGTTCCACGGGTCTGGGCCTGGGGCAGAGTGCATGAACATGCCATTTATCGCCTTTTCGAAGTCATGTGGTGTTAAGATAATATCAGATAAGTTTGAATCTACCAAATTGTGTCTTAAAAAATTCATTTAGGTCTTCGACTCGGTCTGATTAGTGGCTCGCTAAAAACGGAGTCATACTGGGACTTTAGTAAGTCACTCATTTCTTTGCCATTATCTGTGTAAGACCCATCTCATCTAAGTAGGGGCCCAATACTGGATGTCGTTCTCAACCTGACGAAGGGGGGGGGGGAGGTCACAGGTGGATGTGACTGTTGAAACAGTAAGACCATGACCCCAACACGAGTAGGGATTCTGACGAACAGAGGTACTGGGATCCTCTGGCTACTACAGCACTGACACTTATGAAGCAGTTGAGTTATCAGCAGAGAGCCACCATGAAATGGTGGAGTTACAACTGGGGAACGGCTGCTAGAATGATGTGTAGCTGATTGAGGGGACCAGTGTAGGTACAGATGCCATACTGAATGTAAGATCTGTTTAAGATCAATGCTACCCCTCTTGTCTCGCCTGTGTCAGATGACCCAAACCGAGGATCATGGCTAAAATAAAGAAATACAGAATTATACACCAAACGAGAAATCACTCATACGATAGGTGTACAGTCTTTAAAAGAAATGGTGAGAATTTATATGATGATGCTACACAATGCAAGTCTAAATTATGACAGGAAGAAATTGTGAAAAAAACCTAAACAAGAGTGAAGCTCTTGTTTAAACCAAATTAACTCAAACACATAAATTAAACAGGAGTGGAATGAATATTTACAGATTTGATGGGAGCCAAAAGTCAAGTAACTGAGAACTGGTCAGAGAGACACACTTCACCCCCCCCACCGGGTGAAGAAAGGAGGGGGGGGTAGCCAGAACAAACATACTGCCCAACAAACTACTACCACCATTCACTTATACTTCCTCCATTCCTATCTAATGAACTTTTTTTCACAGTGCCTTTGGTTGAAATCCCCCCAGGAGCAAGATGTTTGGGGCAGGAGCTGGAAGACTTTTCAGACAGTGGTCGATTTTCCAAAGTTGTTCCTGGAATTGTTGCGAAGTTGCATCCGGAGGCTTGTATACAACCACAATGACAAGGTTTTGGTTCTCGACATTTACTTCTCGATCTTTACTTACTTAGGGTTGAGGTACAGTCCATGGACCCACTATGTTGGAGTGTTGGTAGTAGAGCGTGTCAGCGTGCCTCGTTGTGCTCTGGGTTTTCTCGTGTTTTCACGGTCGCTCTTACGTGCTAGAACTTTAATTTGTGCCATCAATCCTATACGATACATCCCTCTAGCACCTGGAACCAATCTTGGGCGGAAAACATTATATACCGAGTCAAAAAAGGAGAATTAGTGTGCACCACTTAGCAGAGTTTACTGCCAGAGGGGAATCATAGGCCTGTGTCCCGTGTGAAAAAATAATAATAATTGAACTTTTCTTGTCAGAGGAAAGAAAGTCTCCCTGATAACATTGTGTATACATAGTGTTATAGTGTATACTACAGTGGCTCCCTAGTATATAGATGATAAAGGCTAAAGTATCATTTGAAAACAGGTGAATTTGTAAATGAAGTGATAAGCCTATAGAGGCAGGTGCCAGAAGTCGCCAGAAACTTACCACAGGTCAGCTGTTTTAAATAATCTTCCTGGCCTGCTAGTGTACTCGCATATAATCTAGTGATACCAGTGAATAGCAGAATACAGTGTTGTAGTAGCAACTAACCAGTATTATAATGGTACTTAGTGGAGTGGAGTGACTTTCATTAGTTTCTTTTTTCTTGAAATACCAGACGTTACTGTGAATTTCATGTACCCTGTAGTTACCAGCGGTCGCAATATACACAACGAGAAACAATTATTACTACAGAAAAAGCGTCCTTCCTCCAAAATTTCCACCAGTCAACTATAGTGATAATATAGCATTTATTGTGGTGGAGACGAAAAAAACTAGAAAAGCTAGATACAGCGATTGATAAACAAGGGTTGAGGCTCGACCGTTCGTCACTGTAGGAGTTGCCAGCAGTCACCGGTTCTTCAACACGCAAGTTATACTTTTGTATCAATCAAATCACATATTACTCGGGTAGATAATTTCCAGTAGATCCTTCATGTGTTAGCCCAAATCACCGACCAGTATGCTTTAAATAAGTGACCCACTGATCAGATCAGACTGGCTCCAAACCCTCGACTGGACCGAACCCTCGACTGGTCCGAACCCTTGACAGGTTTCAAACGGATTCGTTGGACAATAAAGCAGACTGTAAACGGATGGGGTTGTAGGCGCCCTTATAAACACAAACAATAAATATAAAACAGGTAAACTCCAGGAGCGTACTCTGGTAAGCTGTCCTGATATACAAGTACAGTTAGAAATAGAAATACAGATAGCTAGAGCTTTATTTAAGGAGGTTATTAATAGAGTATTCAAGAGGTTGCTAGTAAAATTACAGTAAATCAACCATTCAATTCATTGTGAAGCTGTGTCTAGTCTGCAATAAATCAAACAAACGGGCTTCCACATGGATAAATTGTCATTTTTGTGGAAAATGGTGTCACGCCCCTTGTGCAGATATCCAAGAACTAGCTACAAGCAGTATTAAAACAGGGAAGTGTTTTTGGGTATGCCCAAAGGAGATAAATCTGTGGACTAAAATCACAAGGGTATTAAAAGAGGATAATATCAAAGCTGCTTTCATAGACAACCTGGAAGCTTTCTACAACAGATGGGAACATAAAAAGTCTGGGCTGACTGGTACTGCCCTTGATACTGGCCATGTAGTCAGAAACTGTAAGGTTGGAGGTGATGTCCTGGTAGTCAGTAAATGTGGGGCTGATAGTGCTGTACTGGGAGACAGTAATGGTGAAGCTGGAGATGCTGTCCTGGAAGACAGTAATGGTGTAGCTGGAGGTGCTGTCCTGGGAGACAGTAATGGTGAAGCTGGAGGTGCTGTCCTGGGAGACAGTAATGGTGAAGCTGGAGATTTTGTCCAGGTAGTCGGGAATTATACGCAGGAAGGAATGCATATAAATGACCTCATAGGGGACAGGAGCCGTAGTGGGGAAACAAGTGTAGTCAAAGATGAGATAAAACCAATATTGCAAACTAGAAATACAACAGGAAATAGCAAACAAGAGGACTCCACTAGCAACAGTGAGGATATATTACCAAAAACAACTGGTGGGAGCTCCATTGTTGGTGCTAGGGAGGATAGGAATAAGACAGGTAAACATGCACCAACAGGGAATACAGTCACAGAAACCCAAGGCAAAAGGAAACCAAGCCTGTGCACATACTATGCACTTGGTATCTGCAGACATGGGAAATCTGGAAAAACAGATGGGACGTGCAACTATGACCACCCTAGAAAATGCCGTGCCCATATGACAACAGGAAAATGCAAACTCCCTTCGTGTAAGTTTTTTCACCCTGAAATGTGTACCTCTTCAGTACAGGAAAGACTGTGCTATAACTTAAATTGCCAGGCACACCATCTAAAGGGGACAAAAAGATACAAAACATCCAGGCCATTGGAAAACCTGGGTAGCCACAGCCACTCAAGAGGGAGAGGTTTTTTAGTGCCAGGAAGGAAAAAAACTGGCAGGAAATGGCAGAAATTGTACACCAAATCCAGTCATTCCTGGAGTGGAACCACAGTCGATGGCCTCCACTCCAAACCAACAGATACAGATACTAATGCCGGAAAAAAAATCCCCCCCCCCAGTACCAACAATACCACCAGTCCGATGGCATTCTTCTTTGCAAATATACAGGGTCTAAAGCCAGCAACAAACAACAAAATACCTTTCATCCGTGGAGTGCTTGCAGAGGCAAAGGCAATGTTCGCGGCTTTCACTGAGACCCACATAAAGGATCACTTGGACAACGAAATATGGATCCCAGGTTACAACCTATACAGATGTGACAGAGTGAACAGGCAAAAGGGGGGGGGGGTTGGCCTGTACATTGCAGAGTCACTTGTTTGCACAGAACTGCTAAATGCCTCAAATGATGTAGTGGAAGTTTTAGCAGTAAAGATCGAGAACCAAAACCTAGTCATTGTGGTAGTCTACAAGCCTCCGGATGGAACATCCCAGCAGTTCCATTAACAGCTGTTAAAAATTGACCACTGTCTGGACAATCTTCCAGTTCCTGCACCCAACATCTTGCTCCTGGGGGATTTCAACTTAAGGCACCTAAAATGGAGGAATATAGAAAATAATATTGTTGCAGTAATAACACCAGGAGACAGCTCTGATGAAAACTCACAGTCACACGAGCTTTTAAATCTCTGCACAAAATTCAATTTAAACCAGCAAATAATATAGCCTACTATACTGGAGAATACACTAGACCTCATCTTCACTAACAATGATGATCTGATAAGAAATGTCACCATATCAAAAACAATATACTCAGATCACAACATAATTGAGATTCAGACATGTATGTGCGGAGCCCCAGACCGACAAAATGAGATTAGTCACGAGGGAGCATTCACCAAACTCAACTTCAATAACAAAAACATAAAGTGGGACCAAGTAAACCAAGTCCTAACCGATATAAGCTGGGAAGATATACTAAGCAACACAGACCCCAACTTATGCCTAGAACAGATTAACTTGGTGGCACTCGATGTATGCACAAGGCTTATTCCTCTAAGAAAAACGAGGAGTAGATGTAAAATAGAAAGAGACAGGCGCTCCCTTTACAGGCGACGGAAAAGAATAACAGAGCGGCTAAAAGAGGTCAATCTATCTGAAATGCGTAGGGAGACACTGGTCAGAGAAATAGCAAACATCGAACTTAAACTAAAGGAATCTTATAGGAGTCAAGAATCGCGGGAAGAACTAAAAGCCATAAATGAAATCGAAAGAAACCCAAAGTATTTCTTCTCCTATGCCAAATCAAAGTCGAAAACAACGTCCACTATTGGGCCCTTACTTAAACAAGATGGGTCCTACACAGATGACAGCAAGGAAATGAGTGAGCTACTCAAGTCCCAATATGACTCAGTTTTTAGCAAGCCACTAACCAGACTGAGAGTCGAAGATCAAAATGAATTTTTTATGAGAGAGCCACAAAATTTGGTTAACACAAGCCTATCCGATGTTATCCTGACGCCAAATGACTTCGAACAGGCGATAAATGACATGCCCATGCACTCTGCCCCAGGGCCAGACTCATGGAACTCCGTGTTCATCATGAACTGCAAGAAGCCCCTATCACGAGCCTTTACCATCCTATGGAGAGGGAGCATGGACACTGGGGTCGTCCCACGGTTACTAAAAACAACAGACATAGCCCCACTCCACAAAGGAGGCAGTAAAGCAACAGCAAAGAACTGCAGACCGATAGCACTAACATTCTATATCATAAAAATCTTTGAAAGGGTCCTAAGAAGCAAGATCACCACCCATCTAGAAACCCATCAGTTACACAACCCAGGGCAACATGGGTTTAGAACAGGTCGCTCCTGTCTGTCTCAACTATTGGATCACTGCAACAAGGTCCTAGATGCACTAGAAGAGAAAAAGAATGCAGATGTAATATATACAGACTTTGCAAAAGCCTTCGACAAGTGTGACCATGGCGTAATAGCGCACACAATGCATGCTAAAGGAATAACAGGAAAAGTCGGTCGATGGATCTATAATTTCCTCACTAACAGAACACAGAGAGTAGTAGTCAACAGAGTTAAGTCCGAGGCAGCCACGGTGAAAAGCTCTGTTCCACAAGGCACAGTACTCGCTCCCATCTTGTTCCTCATCCTCATATCTGACATAGACAAGGATGTCAGCCACAGCACCGTGTCTTCCTTTGCAGATGACACCCGAATCTGCATGACAGTGTCTTCCATTGTAGACACTGCAAGGCTCCAGGCGGACATCAACCAAATCTTTCAGTGGGCTGCAGAAAACAACATGAAGTTCAACGATGAAAAATTTCAATTACTCAGATGTGGTAAACACGAGGAAATTAAATCTTCGTCAGTGTACAAAACAAATTCTGGCCACAAAATAGAGCGAAACACCAACGTCAAAGACCTGGGAGTGATCATGTCGGAGGATCTTACCTTCAAGGACCATAACATTGTATCAATCGCATCTGCTAGAAAAATGACAGGATGGATAATGAGAACCTTCAAAACGAGGGATGCCAAGCCCATGATGACACTCTTCAGGTCACTTGTTCTATCTAGGCTAGAATATTGTTGCACACTAACAGCACCTTTCAAGGCAGGTGAAATTGCTGACCTAGAAAATGTACAGAGAACCTTCTCGGCGCGCATAACGGAGATAAAACACCTCAATTACTGGGAGCGCTTGAGGTTCCTGAACCTGTATTCCCTGGAACGCAGGCGGGAGAGATACATGATTATATACACCTGGAAAATCCTAGAGGGACTAGTGCCGAAGTTGCTCACGAAAATCACTTACTACGAAAGCAAAAGACTTGGCAGACGATGCACCATCCCCCCAATGAAGAGCAGGGGTGTCACTAGCACGTTAAGAGACCATACAATAAGTGTCAGGGGCCCGAGACTGTTCAACTGCCTCCCAGCATACATAAGGGGAATTACCAACTGACCCCTGGCAGTCTTCAAGCTGGCACTGGACAAGCACCTAAAGTCGGTTCCTGATCAGCCGGGCTGTGGCTCGTACGTTGGTTTGCGTGCAGCCAGCAGTAACAGCCTGGTTGATCAGGCTCTGATCCACCAGGAGGCCTGGTCACAGACCGGGCCGCGGGGGTGTTGACCCGGAACTCTCTCCAGGTAAACTCCAGGTAAACTATGTCCCTCTGTAATGTTGAGGTACTATGTCTGGACCCATTATGTGGCTCTGAAATGTTGAGGTACTTTGTTTGGACTCATTATGTGCCTTTGTAATGTTGAGGAACAGTTTCTTGACCTCTTATGTGCCTCTGTAATGTTGAGGTACAGTCCCTGGACCCATTATGTACTTTTGTAATGCTGATGTACAGTCCCTGGACTTCATTATATGCCTCTGCAATATTGAGTGCAGCACCTGGACCCCATTATGTACGTTTGTAAAGTTGAGGTTCTGTCCCTGGACCCGTTTTGTGCCTCTGAAATGTTGGGGTACAGTCCCTGGACCCACTGTGTGCCTTTGCAGTATTTTTACTATCTCCCACACCATGGGTACGAGGTACATAATGTACTATACCTTTTCTATTTGTCCATTGCTTGAAGCCATAGCAAATATGATTCTATAATATTTGGTCTTCTGGACTTATAAAATATTGATCTCACGTGTATTTGATAGAAACAGATTATCAGTTGATTTTCAATATCTGGAGGGAAGCATGACAAGGAATCAGAATTTCCTACAACAGAATCTAACTGTTCTCCCATAATCCAATGGAAATAAGTCACTTTGTCTGACTTTTTTTTGGGTTATCCTGGTAGGTAATTGATACATATTGTGGAAATCGTGTATGGACTGCCTCCTTGTGAGATGCTCACCCTAGCAAATACTGTTGACACAGACATCCTAAGATTAGCCATTTAAGTCTCATAAGTGGTTTTTAGGACACATTTCCATATGCAACTGATCTTGCAAGAAATTCCTAACTACTTGCATGAACAAAGGACTGACTTACTTGGTGGTGGAGAATATGCTACTAGTAATCCCCTGATTCCACCCAAGCAACCTAGATTCCTCTGGTCCCTCTCTTCAAGACACCAAATACAGTGAAGGACTTATTTCTGCAAGTATTCAGATGGTAATAATGTTGGTAGAATTACCGACAATATGTAAAGTAAAAGGACACAAGTGCAACTAATGTGACATTTTATTGATGCAACGTTTCGCTCTCAGGAGCTTTGTCAAGCCGATACAAACAGTATATGGACACAGAGGGTATATAAAGGCTCAGAGTGAGGTGCAATACTAGTGAGGTACCATTTCGATGTTCACTAGTGGTAGTAGTAGTAGTAGTAGTAGTAGTAGTAGTAGTAGTAGTAGTGTTGTTAGGTAAGACACATATGCAACAGTTAGGTATCTTTATTTCGAAACGTTTCGCCTACACAGTAGGCTTCTTCAGTCGAGTACAGAAAAGTTGATAGAAGCAGAAGAGACTTGAAGACGATGTAATCAGTCCATCACCCTTAAAGTTTTGAGGTGTTCAGTCCCTCAGTCTGGAGAAGAGCATTGTTCCAAAGTCAGAAACAATATGGAGTTGAAGTGACAGGATGGAGCCTTATATAGCGCCAGGAGGGGAGATGTAGGTCACTAGTAGAACGCAGATGTTGGGAGGCCAGGTCCCTCTCAAATCTAGCCGTTCTCACTAGTAGAGGTTGTCGAAGATGATTTCAGGTCTGTACCAAGATACCCTTGTGTTGCAGTGTCTGACAGGTTGAGAGGGACCTGGCCTCCCAACATCTGCGTTCTACTAGTGATCTACATCTCCCCTCCTGGCGCTATATAAGGCTCCATCCTGTCACTTCAACTCCATATTGTTTCAGACTTTGGAACAATGCTCTTCTCCAGACTGAGGGACTGAACACCTCAAAACTTTAAGGGTGATGGACTGATTACATCGTCTTCAAGTCTCTTCTGCTTCTATCAACTTTTCTGTACTCGACTGAAGAAGCCTACTGTGTAGGCGAAACGTTTCGAAATAAAGATACCTAACTGTTGCATATGTGTCTTACCTAACAACCTGTCGGTATTTTATACCATTTCAATGTTCAACCTGTCAGACACTGCAACACAAGGGTATCTTGGTACAGACCTGAAATCATCTTCGACAACCTCTACTAGTGAGAACGACTAGATTTGAGAGGGACCTGACCTCCCAACATCTGCGTTCTACTAGTGACCTACATCTCCCCTCCTGGCGCTATATAAGGCTCCATCCTGTCACTTCAACTCCATATTGTTTCAGACTTTGGAAGAATGCTCTTCTCCAGACTGAGGGACTGAACACCTCAAAACTTTAAGGGTGATGGACTGATTACATCGTCTTCAAGTCTCTAGAAAGACGTAGAATTAGGGGGGATATGATTGAGGTGTATAAATGGAAGACAGGAATAAATAAAGGGGATGTAAATAGTGTGCTGAAAATATCTAGCCTAGACAGGACTCGCAGCAATGGTTTTAAGTAAAAAAATTCAGATTCAGGAAGGATATAGGAAAGTACTGGTTTGGTAATAGAGTTGTGGATGAGTGGAACAAACTCCCAAGTACCGTTATAGAGGCCAGAACGTTGTGTAGCTTTAAAAATAGGTTGGATAAATACATGAGTAGATGTGGGTGGGTGTGAGTTAGACCTGACAGCTTGTGCTACCAGGTCGGTTGCCGTGTTCCTCCCTTAAGTCAGTGTGACCTGACCTGACTAGGTTGGGTGCATTGGCTTAAGCCGGTAGGAGACTTGGACCTGCCTCGCATGGGCCAGTAGGCCTTCTGCAGTGTTCCTTCGTTCTTATGAACATTAAAATGGTATAAAATACCGACAGGTTGTTAGGTAAGACACATATGCAACAGTTAGGTATCTTTAATATGAGACGTAGGCCACTAGGAGAGGTAAGAACTCAGATGTTGAGAGGTCAGGTCCCTCTCAAATCCAGCCGCTCTCACCAGTGGAAGTTGTCGAAGTTGATTGCAGGTCTGTACCAAGATACCCTTGTGTTGCAGTGTCTGACAGATTGAACATTAAAATGTTCTTATGTTCTGTACTCGACTAAAGAAGCCTACTGTGTAGGCGAAACGTTTCGAAATAAAGATACCTAACTGTTGCATATGTGTCTTACCTAACAACCTGTCGGTATTTTATACCATTTTAATGTTCAGTAGTAGTAGTGACAATATGGTAGAGCAATTAATTCGTACATGAGTAAAAGGATATAAAAGTTATTACTTGGGTAACATAAAAATAGGTTGGACAAGTATAGACTGGACAGAGAAGGCCTTTTTCAGTGTTCACTCTCTGTAATGTGCTTTGTGTAGTATAACAGGAGAGACTATGTGATGGCAGGGTTTACTGTTTTCAGAAGGATTCTCGCTAAGACTTCAGAGATGGTGAAGCTGCCGTTGTTTTGTTTAATTGTATTCGAAACAGCGATCAGTGCTGATTCGAGGCACTTGCGTCTGAGGAAATTAGTTTCTTTGATCACTAATTGGGCGTCCCTGAATTTCATGAGATGATTGGTGGAATTTCGGTGTTGTACATGGGTGTTGTTCAAGTTATCGTTCCTACATGCGTAAATGTGTTCATTGAAGCGGGTGTCGAGGTTTCTTGCTGTTTCACCTACATAAATCTTGTCACAGCCTCCACAGGGTACAGTGCAAACCCCTGCATTGACTTGTTCGTAGTGCTTTGATTTTGTCCTGGTTAGATCCTTTATTGAAGTGCTAGAAGCGATGGCGACTCTGGTGTTAGCTTGTGAAAGTACTTTAGAAACGTTCAGTGCAACCTGGCTGTTGGGAAGAATTATAACTTTTTTGGGAGTGGTGTTGGTGCGTGGAGAATTAATGATCTGAAGAGCTCTTTTTTTTCAGGCTTTGATGAAAAAGGAAGGAAAATGTAACTCAGTGAAGGTTTGGTGACTGTATGTACATTCCTTGTCAAGAAACTCAGGACTACAAATTCGGTATGCTCGTAGGAAAAACCCAATGATGATGCCTCTTTTGGTATCTTGACTGGAGTAGAAGTGTGGGAGATCATTTTTATTGGTAGGTTTCCGATAAACTTGAAATCTTAGGTTGTTGTCTACTTTGCGAATGAGGACGTCCAGGAAAGGTAGCTTGTCATTGGGTGTCGAACCAGGTAAGAACCAGGAATAATGGATTTAAGTTGGATAAATTTAGATTTAGAAAGGACATAGGTAAGTACTGGTTTTCTAACAGAGTTGTAGATGCGTGGAACAGTCTTCCCAGTGGGGTGATAGAGGCTAGGACCTTGGGTAGCTTTAAGAAGAGACTGGACAAATATATGAGTGGGAGGGGCTGGGTTTGATTGGTGTCATTGGGTACGGGAGTTATTTCTAGGGAAGCTTTAGGTAGTAGTCTTTTTGATAAGGACCTGCCTCGCATGGGCCTGTAGGCCTTCTGAGTGTTCCTCCATTCTTATGTTCTTATGTTCTTATGACTTCTTCTAGTGTAAACTGGATCGCCGGTTCAACTGCGTTGAGCCTTGCCTGAAGATTCCGTACATCAAAACGTTTGGGAGCTATTACGAGGACGTCGTCCACGTAACGTAACCAAGTGACGTTTGCAGGGATGATGTTTGCGAAGTGTTCGGACTCTAGGTGTTCCATGTATAAGTTGGCTAGGACGGCACTGATGGGGGACCCCATTCCCATGCTCTACCATATTGTCACTACTACTACTACTACTACTACTACCACTAGTGAACATCGAAATGGTACCTCACTAGTATTGCACCTCACTCTGATCCTTTATATACCCTCTGTGTCCATATATTGTTTGTATCGGCTTGACAAAGCTCCTGAGAGCAAAACGTTGCCACAATAAAATGTCACATTAGTTGCACTTGTGTCCTTTTACTTTACAAGTATTCAAATGGTATTAGTATCCCTGCCTGTACCTTAAAGATCCCCGATTGACCGTATGTATCAATGGCCCACCGCCCGCACATGACCCACAGTTCAAATAACCCACGTTCCTCAGAATATCGCTGGCCAACTATACTAAGAGAAATGAAAGGTATTATCTTACTGTGAGGGGCCTGGATAGAGACGAATATCCTCGGTACTTCGGGAAACCTCAATGAAGACACATGGGGCACCGAGCTGTAGCTCCTGGCACCTTGTCACCAGTGTCATATCCAAGAAAGAGGTGTTAGCATCTCTCTGACCATCTTCTGCCGCCGTTCAAGCATGGGGTTGCCAGTTCTCCTTGTCTAATATAACCTAATATTCACCTATATTAAGGCCTAAGCCTACCTATGTTAAGGTCTAAGGCTACATTATTAATATCTAAGATTATCTCACTAATTCTAATATTAGTTACTAACTGTGTAATCCTAGATAAACCTTCATTGAAGGGTAAATATATCAATTAGTACGTGCAAACTCACTGCCTCCGCCATCTTGTGTTTGTTTGGGTGGATGTTAACGGCTCCTAAAGCTTATTTACTGTGAACCCGTCCATGGGATTTCTTTGGGACCAAATAAAGTTCCACACTAATGTTACTATGTATGATAATTGTGCTTATGTATACATGTACCTAATAAACTTTGTCTGGTGGGTAATTTTTACATATGTTGATATGTATGATAATTTGTGTAACTGTATTTATGTGTACCTGTTCCTAAATAAATTTAGCTATTACGTAAGTATTTAGCTATTACCATGATAAAATTTGGATAAAACACTTCACTTAATTAAGGTCAGAAAATTTCCTGGAATGAATGCTATCAGTGACGAGTGATAATGAAAATTGTGTGAACAAGAGTCCAAACTATTGTAACAACACCGTCAAGAATGTAGTTCAATTTTTTTTTAGCTAATTTGGAAATTTGTTAGGTATAGATGGTAACGTCAATGTAAATAAGTCACTTTGACTTTTTTAGGTTATCCTGGTGGATAATTTACACATATGTTAAACTATGTATAATGTGGAAAATTACATTTACCTGGACGAATCTCATTAGATACACAAGTAAATGGTAATAAAGATAATTATTATTTATCAAAGTTACAGAGACAAGTAGGAATTTTTAGGACACCTAGGTCGTAAAAAATGTCCACCTTTGATATCTACCATCTATCTCTCCACAAGTTACTCTTGACCTATATTAATTGCAGATGAAATGTACATCACCAGGAATTCTGGTAAATTTAATATAAATTTTTTAAAATTTATATTAATTTTATATTAATTTTATTAAAATTAAAAAATGATTACATATACACATTTATATAACAGAAGGAGAATTTATAATCATGACACTCACCAATTAGTCTGGAGATTACTGTGTCATGTACAGAACCCCCTCTAACTAAATTTATGATGATAATACTGGCCAGAATTACAAACATAATTTAGATAGCTTATCTGAGGTTCCTGGAGCTGTCCTGTCCATCAACTTAATGCTCAAATTATGCAAGACTTCACATCCAACAATTTTGGCTCCTATTTGAGAGGTTTTAAGCTCAATATATGACCCCTAGAGTGACGAAAATTATACACCTTACATTAACGTGCTCGTACCACATTAAAAAAACAATGGTGTCTCTTCCCTGCTCGGCAGCGCAGGCGCAGAGCTTCCCTGTCAATTCTCTTATTTAAAATGCACTCAACAGAACAATAGTAACGTATTAATCAGGTTTATTTACACAGCATAAAATTTGGGAAATTATTTTCTTTGTCAGAGGAAAGAAAGTCTCCCTGATAACATTGTGTATACATAGTGTATAGTGTATACTACAGTGGCTCCCTAGTATATAAATGATAAAGGCTAAAGTGTCATTTCAAAACAGGTGAATTTGTAAATGAAGTGATAAGCCTATAGAGGCAGGTGCCAGAAGTCGCCAGAAACTTATCACAGTGGTGAGCTGTTTTAATAATTTCCTGGCCTGCTAGTGTACTCGCATATATTCTAGTGATACCAGTGAATAGCAGAATACAGTGTTGTAGTAGCAACTAACCAGTATTATAATGGTACTTAGAGGAGTGGAGTGACTTTCATTAGTTTCTTTTTTCTTGGAATACCAGACGTTACTGTGAATTTCATATAACCTGTAGTTACCAGCGGTCGCAATATACACAACGAGAAGCAATTATTACTACAGAAAAGTGTCCTTCCTCCAAAATTTCCACCAGTCAACTATAGTGATAATATAGCATTTATTGTGGTGGAGACGAAAAAAAAAACTAGAAAAGCTAGATACAGCGATTGATAAACAAGGGTTGAGGCTCGACCGTTCGTCATTGTAGGAGCTGCCAGAAATCACCGGCTCTTCAACACGCAAGTTATACTTTTGTATCAACCAAATCACATATTACTCGGTAGATAATTTCCCGTAGATCCTTCATGTGTTAGCCCAAATCACCGACTAGTATTTCAAAAAGTGACCCACTGATCAGATCAGATCGACTGGTCCCCAAACCTTGACTGGTCCGAACCCTTGATGGTCCGAACCCTTGACCGGTTTTTAAAACGGATTCGTTGGACAATAAAGCAAACTGAAACGGATGGGGTTGTAGCGCCGTTATCAAACACAAAAAAATAAAAATAAACCAGGAACGTACACGTTAACTGTCCCAATAGCAAGTACAGTTAGAAATAGAAATACAAATAGCTAGAGCTTCATTTAAGTAGGTTATTAATAGAGTATTCAAGAGGTAGCTATAAAATTACAGAAATCAACCATTCAAATCATTTGAACCCCTGTATAGTCTGCAGTCAATCAAACAAACGGGCTTCCACATGGATAAATTGTCATTTTTGTGGAAATTGGTGTCACGCCCCCTTTTGCAGATATCCAAGAACTAGCTACAAGCAGTATTTAAACGGGAAGTGTTTTTGGGTATGCCCAAATGAGGAAAATCTGTGGACTAAAAACACAAGGGTATAAAAAGGAAAACATCAAAGCTGCTTTCATAGACAACCTGGAAGCTTTCTACAACAGAAAGGGGAAAATAAAAAGTCTGGGCTGAATGGTACGCCCTTGATACTGGCCCTGTAGTCAGAAACTGTAAGGCTGGAGGTGATGTACTGGTAGTCATAAATGAGGGGCTGATAGTGCTGTCCTGGGGGACAGTAATGGTTTAACTGGAGGAGCTGTTTTGGGGGACAGTAATGGTGAAGCTGGAGGTGCTGTACTGGGGACAGTAATGGTGAAGATGGAGGTGCTGTCCTGGGGAACAGTAATGGTGAAAACTGGGGTGCTGTCCTGGGAGACAGTAATGGTGAAGCTGGAGGTGCTGTCCTAGGAGACAGTAATGGTGAAGCTGGAGGTGCTGTCCCCGGAGACAGTAATGGAAGCTGGAGGTACTGTCCTGGGAGACAGTAATGGTGAAGCTGGAGGTGCTGTCCTGGGAGACAGTAATGGTGAAGCTGGAGATTTTGTCCAGGTAGTCGAGAATTATACGCAGGAAGGAATACATATAAATGACCTCATAGGGGACAGGAGCCGTAGTGGGGAAACAAGTGTAGTCAAAGATAAGATAAAACCAATATTGCAAACTAGAAATACCACAGGAAATAGCAAACAAGAGGACTCCACTAGCAACAGTGAGGATATATTACCAAAAACAACTGGTGGGAGGTCCATTGTTGGTGCTAGGGAGGATAGGAATAAGACAGGGAAACATGCACCAACAGGGAATACAGTCACAGAAACCCAAGGCAAACGAAAACCAAGCCTGTGCATATACTATGCACTTGGTATCTGCAGACATGGGAAATCTGGAAAAACAGACGGGATGTGCAACTATGACCACCCTAAAAAAATGCCATGCCCATAGACAACAGGAAAATGCAAACTCCCTTCCTGTAAGCTTTTTCACCCTGAAATGTGTACCTCTTCAGTACAGGAAAGACTGTGCTATAACTTAAATTGCCAGGCACACCATCTAAAGGGTACGAAAAGATACAAAACATCCTGGCCATGGGAAAACCTGGGTAGCCACAGCCACTCAAGAAGGAGAGGTTTTTTAGTGCCAGGAAGGAAAAAAAAAACTGGCAGGAAATGGCAGAAATCGTACACCAAATCCAGTCATTCCTGGAGTGGAGCCACAGTCGATGGCCTCCACTCCAAACCAACAGATACAGATACTAATGCCGGAAAAAAAATCCCCCCTCCCCAGTACCAACAATACCACCAATCAGATGACATTCTTCTTTGCAAGTATACAGGGTCTAAAGCCAGCAACAAACAACAAAATACCTTTCATCCGTGGACTGCTTGCAGAGGCAAAGGCAATGTTCGCGGCTTTCACTGAGACCCACATAAAGGATCACTTGGACAACGAAATATGGATCCCAGGTTACAACCTATACAGATGTGACAGATTGAACAGGCAAAATGGGGGGGGGGGGTTGGCCTGTACATTGCAGAGTCACTTGTTTGCACAGAACTGCTAAATGCCTCAAATGATGTAGTGGAAGATTTAGCAGTAAAGATCGAGAACCAAAACCTAGTCATTGTGGTAGTCTACAAGCCTCCGGATGCAACATCCCAACAATTCCAGGAACAGGTGTTAAAAATTGACCACTGTCTGGAAAATCTTCCAGCTTTTGCACCCAACATCTTGCTCCAGGGGGATTTCAACTTAAGGCACATAAAATGGAGGAATATAGCAAATAATATTGTTGCAGTAATAACACCAGGAGGCAGCACTGATGAAAACTCACACTCACACGAGCTTTTAAATCTCTGCACAAAATCCAATTTAAACCAGCAAATAATAGAGCCTACTAGACTGGAGAATACACTAGACCTCATCTTCACTAACAATGATGATCTGATAAGAAATGTCACCATATCAAAAACAATATACTCAGATCACAACATAATTGAGGCTCAGACATGTATGCGTGGAGCCCCAGACCGACATAATGAGACTAGTCACGAGGGAGCATTCACCAAATTCAACTTAAATAACAAAAACATAAAGTGGGACCAAGTAAACCAAGTCCTAACCGATATAAGCTGGGAAGATATACTAAGCAACACAGACCCCAACTTATGCCTAGAACAGATTAACTTGGTGGCACTCGATGTATGCACAAGGCTTATTCCTCTAAGAAAAAGGAAGAGTAGATGTAAAATATAAAGAGACAGGCGCTCCCTTTACAGGCGACGGAAAAGAATAACAGAGCGGCTAAAAGAGGTCAATCTATCTGAAATGAGTTTATGAGACACTGGTCAGAGAAATAGCAAGCATCGAACTTAAGCTAAAGGAATCTTATAGGAGTCAGGAATCGCGGGAAGAACTAAAAGCCATAAATGAAATCGAAAGAAACCCAAAGTATTTCTTCTCCTATGCCAAATCAAAGTCGAGAACAACGTCCAGTATTGGACCCCTACTTAAACAAGATGGGTCCTACACAGATGACAGCAAGGAAATGAGTGAGCTACTCAAGTCCCAATATGACTTAGTTTTTAGCAAGCCGCTAACCAGACTGAGAGTCGAAGATCAAAATTAATTTTTTATGAGAGAGCCACAAAATCTGGTTAACACAAGCCTATCCGATGTTATCCTGACGCCAAATGATTTCGAACAGGCGATAAATGACATGCCCATGCACTCTGCCCCAGGGCCAGACTCATGGAACTCCGTGTTCATCAAGAACTGCAAGAAGCCCCTATCACGAGCCTTTTCCATCCTATGGAGAGGGAGCATGGACACGGGGGTCGTCCCACAGTTACTAAAAACAACAGACATAGCCCCACTCCACAAAGGGGGCAGTAAAGCAACAGCAAAGAACTACAGACCCATAGCACTAACATCCCATATCATAAAAATCTTTGAAAGGGTTCTAAGAAGCAAGATAACCACCCATCTAGAAACCCATCAGCTACACAACCCAGGGCAGCATGGGTTTAGAACAGGTCGCTCCTGTCTGTCTCAACTATTGGATCACTGCAACAAGGTCCTAAATGCACTAGAAGATAAAAAGAATGCAGAAGTAATATATACAGACTTTGCAAAAGCCTTCGACAAGTTCGACAATGGTGTAATAGCGCACAAAATGCGTGCTAAAGGAATAACAGGAAAAGTCGGTCGATGGATCTATAATTTCCTCACTAACAGAACACAGAGTAGTCGTCAACAGAGTAAAGTCCGAGGCAGCTACGGTGAAAAGCTCTGTTCCACAAGGCACAGTACTCGCTCCCATCTTGTTCCTCATCCTCATATCCGACATAAACAAGGATGTCAGCCACAGCACCGTGTCTTCCTTTGCAGATGACTCCCGAATCTGCATGACAGTGTCTTCCATTGCAGACACTGCAAGGCTCCAGGCGGACATTAACCGAATCTTTCAGTGGGCTGCAGAAAACAATGTGAAGTTCAACGATGAAAAAATTTCAATTACTCAGATATGGTAAACACGAGAAATTAAATCTTCATCAGAGTACAAAACAAATTCTGGCCACAAAATAGAGCGAAACACCAACGTCAAAGACCTGGGAGTGATCATGTCGGAGGATCTCACCTTCAAGGACCATAACATTGTATCAATCGCATCTGCTAGAAAAATGACAGGATGGATAATGAGAACCTTCAAAACTAGGGAGGCCAAGCCCATGATGACACTCTTCAGGTCACTTGTTCTATCTAGGCTGGAATATTGCTGCCCACTAACAGCACCTTTCAAGGCAGGTGAAATTGCCGACCTAGAAAATGTACAGAGAACCTTCACGGCGTGCATAACGGAGATAAAACACCTCAATTACTGGGAGCGCTTGAGGTTCCTGAAACTGTATTCCCTGGAACGCAGGCGGGAGAGATATATGATTATATACACCTGGAAAATCCTAGAGGGACTAGTACCGAACTTGCACACGAAAATCACTCACTACGAAAGCAAAAGACTTGGTAGACGATGCAACATCCCCCCAATGAAAAGCAGGGTGTCATAGCACGTTAAGAGACCATACAATAAGTGTCAGGGGCCCGAGACTGTTCAACTGCCTCCCAGCATACATAAGGGGGATTACCAACAGACCCCTGGCAGTCTTCAAGCTGGCACTGGACAAGCACCTAAAGTCGGTTCCTGACCTGCTGGGCTGTGGCTCGTACGTTGGTTTGCGTGCAGCCAGCAGCAACAGCCTGGTTGATCAGGCTCTGATCCACCAGGAGGCCTGGTCACAGACCGGGCCGCGGAGGCGTTGACCCCCGGAACTCTGTCCAGGTAAACTCCAGGCAATATAATAAATGTACTTGCTTGGGCCTGTACCCAAATAAACTTACTCTGTTCGCTCCACGTTCTAACTCATTCTATGCTAGAAATGCAAAAAAAGTTTATTCAGTTACAGTTACACATAAATAGCTACAAAAATTATCATACATGGCAGCGTATGTATGGATTAGCTAGGATAAGCCACCAAAACAATCAGACAATGACTTATTTCCACTGGGGTCTTTGTAATATCTTATTATTTAAACTTAAAGTTAAAACAACATAGTAACTCAACTGTGTGAAAAATAGTTATAATAAATAAGTAAATTTGTTCCTCTGGTTAGGATAGTTCAGAGTTGTTAATGAATGGTAAACAGTACTGACAACATGATGATGAAGATACCTTTACAATTTTTGGGTATATTTATTCTGAAATACCTCGCCTACACAGCAGGCTTCTTCAGTCGTGTACACAGGAGGCAACAAAAGCAGCAGAGATGTAATGATGATGTAATAAGTCCAATACCCTGGAAGAGGTAGTTTTGAGATGGTCAGTCCCTCAGCCTGGAGAGGAGATCTGTTCCACAGTCTGGAACAGAACTTTTTACATCTCTAATACTACTGCTGTCGCCTCTTTATTCGACTGAAGTCTTCTGTGTATGTTGAAATATTTCAGAATAAAGCTGCCTAACTGTTTCACATGTCTTTCTTACCCTATTCTCTATGTATTTTTACAGTTTTTTCATTATATCAAAGTATTGTATTGATGAAGTCACTGGTGGCGAAATATCACATGTAAAGTATATCCCAAAGCTGATGTTTTAAAATTTATCCCCAGAAAAACCATTCGAGGGACGGGCCCAAATGAATGGATGTGGGAGGGGAAGTAAAGGGACGAAGCTGAAAAAGGTCTAGGGGGGTTTGCTGGGGAAAAATCAGCAACCCCTTTTCCTTGTTACGGGAAACGGTGTAAATTGACCATCCAAGAACTTCCCCCGAAGATGTTCCAACTAGGAACCTGTAAAAAACCCAGCAAACCCAAAGCATTTAAAGACCATCTCTACAAGCCCATTGAAACTCATGAAAAACTAAAAAGTTCCCAAACAAGTAAAACCCCCCCCCCCCCCCCCCCTTTTTTGGGGCCCAGTCAGGCCCAAGTTTATGGATAGGACCCTTTTTTTTAGAATAGAAAAAAGGGAGGCAGGGGGTTTGTTTTTTTCCAGGGGCTGGGATGAAGGTATTTTTAAAGCTTTTCCTGAAAAAATTTCATGAGAGGTAAGGGGAAAACTTTTCCTTTTATTTGTCTCATTGCTGGGGCAATGAGCCCAAAAAATTATTTATGATAGCGATAGAGTTTAATTAGGATAAAGGGGTTGGGAGCCCTTGGGGATATGTGTCATTTTCCCAAGGGGAGGATTTGGAAAGGGAATGGGGCCAGGGCAAATTTTTTTTTTCCAATTTTCTTGGGTGGACAAAAACTGTAAAGGGAAAACCCGTAACATTCATAGACATTAGGGGCCTCTTCTATGGTAGAAACGAATGTATGCCGGGATGGGGGTTTTTACTTATCTGGTCCCGGGTGGGGGGGACGGCCAATGCAGGGGGGGAGTCTTAGGGGGTTTAAACTAGGATAGTTTGGGGTTTGGGGGGTTTTGTAGGAAATCAATGAATTTTAAGGGTAGGATTTTTGAGTTTTTGGGGGAAAACCGTTTTTTGGCCCGAATAAAGTGAGGGTTTGTAGTGATTTTTGGAAAGCCTGTGGGGAAAAGGTTTACAAGGCGTAAAGAGATTTTTTTAAAATATTATTTAAAAAGTTTAAAAAAACAAAAAAAAAATTTTAAAAATTTTGAAAACCCCACCCTTTTTCAAAAAAATGTATCCAAAAGAGAAATTTAAACCCCTGTAAACCTTTTGAATTTTTCAAAAATTTGGAAAAGGGCGCTAATACATTCGGCCCCCAGGATGTTCATAAATTTTAAAAAAAAAACCGTTAAAAGGTTTGTGGCCACATATGTCTTCCTTGTTTAAAAAAATGCAACCCAAAAAAAATTTCTATTAAAAACTCATATACCCTTTCTCCTCCATCACAATAGTATTATATTTAAACACTGCTAGACCCATAGCTTTTTGTTTTGGAACATTTTTTTATTTTGGGTTTTTAAAAAATTTGACAAAATATAAACAAAAAAATCAATACCGAGGGGACTTTCAGTGGGTTTAAACCCCTAATAATAATTTTTTAAAAGTTCATTATAAATGGTTCAAAAACCCTTTAAAAACAATTTATAAAAGTTTCATTTTTAATGGTTCAAAAACCTTAATAAAATTTTTTAAATGTTCATTATAGTTTGGTTTTAAACCCCCTAATAACAATATAAAATTTTTCATTTTTAGTGGTTCAAAAACCCCCAATAAAAAATATATAAAAGTTACATTTTTAGTGGTTCAAAAACCCTTTAAAAAATATTAAATGTTACATTTTGGGTTCAAAACCCCTAATAACAATTTTTTAAAAAGGGTTACCCCTTATAGTGGTTTAAAACCCCTAAAAACAATATATAAATGTTACATTATAGTTTGGGTTTAAACCCTTTTTAACAAATATAAATGTTACTTATTGTGGTTCAAACCCCTAATAACAATATATAAAAGTTACATTATAAAGGGGTTTAAACCCATAATTTTTTTATTTAAAAGTACATTTTAGTGGTTCAAAACCCTTTAAAAAAAATAATTTAAATTTAAAATTATTGTGGTTCAAAAAACCTTTAAAAACAATTTTAAAAAATGTTTCATTTTAGTTTGGGTTTAAAAACCCTTTAAAAACAATCTATTAAAAGTTACATTTTAGTGGTTCAAAAACCCCTTTTTAACATTTTTATAAATGTTACATTATAGTGGTTTTAAAAAAAAAAATAAAAAATATATAAAGTTACTTTTTAGGGAGTTCAAACCCCTAATAACAATATATAAAATTTTTTACATTTTAATTTGGGTTTAAAAACCCTTAAAAATTAAAATATAAATGTTACTTACGTGGTTCAAAAACCTTTTTAAAATTTTTTAAATTTTTAAATTTAATTTGGTTCCAATTCCCCTTTTAACAATTTTATAAATGTTTCATTTTTAGTGGTTCAAACCCTAATTTAAAAATATATAAATGTTCATTATGTGGTTCAAACCTAATAAAAATATATAAATTTTTACATTTCCCGTGGTTTCAAACCAATAATTTAAAAATTTTATTAAAAAGGTTCATTTTTGGTTCAAACCCCTAAAAACAATATATAAAAAGTTTCTTTTTGTGGTTCAAACCCATAATTAAAAAATATTTTAAAATTTTTAACATTCAGTGGTTCAAACCCATTTTTAAAAAAATTTTATAAAAAGTTACTTATAGGGGTTCAAAAACCCCCAATTTAAAAATATTAAAATGTTCTTTTTAGTGGTTCAAAACCCCTAATTTAATTTTTTTTTTTAAAAATTACATTATAGTGGGCAAAACCCCTAAATTTTCCAAAATTTAAAATTTTTACATTATAGGGGGTTCAAAAACCCCTAATAACAATTTATAAAAGTTACATTATGGGTTCAAAACCCTTTAAAAAAATATTTTTAAAGTTACATTATTTGTGGTTTAAACCCCTAATAACAATATTAAAAAGTTTCATTTTTAGTGGTTCAAACCCAATTTTAAAAATTTATTTAAAAGTTAATTTTTTTGGTTCCAAACCCATAATAACAAATATAAATTTTTAAATTTAGGGGTTAAAAACCCTTTTTAACAAAATATAAATGTTAAATTTTGTGGTTCAAAAACCCTAATAACCAAAATATAAAAGTTACTTTTGTGGTTCAAAAACCCTAATAAAAAATATATAAATGGACATTTTAGTGGGGGCAACCCTAATAATTATTTATTTTTACATTATAGTGGTTCAAAAACCAATTTAAAAATAATATATAAATGGGAATTTTTGTGGTTTTTAAACCCCTAATAATTAAAATAAAAAATGTTAATTATAGTGGTTTAAACCCCTAATTATAATTATAAATGTTAATTATAGTGGGTTTTTCCCTAAATTTAAAAATATATAAAGGTTTTCATTATTGTGGGGTTTAAACCCCTAATAATAATTATAAATGTTACAAATTAGTGGTTCAAACCCCTAAAAATTTTTAAAATGTTTTCCCTTACAGGGGGTTCCAACCCCCAAAAATAAAAATTTAAAAGTTACAATTTTGTGGTTCCAAAACCCCAAAAAAATTAAAAATAAATGTTACTTATAGTGGTTTAAAACCCCAAAAAATAATATATTTAAAGGTTTCATTTCATGGTTTAAAAAACCCCTAATTTAAAAATATTTAAATGAAAACAAAACAAGAACGTAAAACCCCAAAACAAGGAAAGCATTTTGTTTTTAAAATGCAGCCCTTTAAAAAAGATGCTCAGGAAAACTAGAAAAGAAAAATTATAAAAACCCGTATGCAAATTCCCCGTTTTAAATTGTTTTAAATAAGAATACAGCACACCTGCGACCCCCCCCCTATCCAACCTGTATCTCCCCGTCCCCATCAAAACCCAAAAAACAAAAAAAAATAACATTAATTAACTGGTTGAAAAAAAAACTTTCTAAAACCGCTTCATACATAACCAATTCCGCATAACCAAAAAAAGAAAAACCCAAAAAACACATGTATAAATCGTAAAAAAACCACAAAAAATACACGGTATACCGAACGATACCCCCCAAAAGCGTAATTTAAACCCCTAATAACAATTCAGCATAAAAAAAAAGTTAAGAAACATACCATCATTTAAGAAGTTAAGTATTAATAAAATAATAAAAATTAAAACCCAATAAAACCCAAAAAGAAAAAAGAACATAAATAAAAATTCTTAATACAGAAGTTTTCTTAAACATGTTTTACATGCCACACACCTGCAAGAACGGGGTACTTTTGTTAAAACAGATACATTAGCATAATAAAAACCCTTCACAGCCATTCATGCAACAAGGGCTCCCCACAAAAAGTCCGATTCATCCTTTTAAAATTAAAGCCCCCTTTTACTATACCAGTTTCTAAACCCCTCATTGCATAAACATGTCATTAAAAAAAACCTACACCAAAACCACTTGACCACACAACTGGCATTACACCTTTTTCCAAATACCAAACACGCCCGCGCCCTTTCCCAGAAGCCCCCTCGTCATGTCCTGAATTTGTAATGCCCATAAATCCCCCATTAAAATAGATATCCTCTAAATTTTGGAATACCCTCTATTCCCCGTGATATCCTTTTTCCTCCTTTGTGTCCCATAAAATACGCTGAGGGCCCTAAATTTGCTCCCCCACCGGCGCTTCCGTAAAAACCCCCGACGGTACCGAAGTCGGTCCCTTAACCTCGCTTTTTTTACCCCACCCCCCCCCCCACATCCAAGCTTAATGCCCCTAGAAAAAGAAATCCACCCCACCCACCATACGTAAAACCCCTGTAAACCATTTCACTGGTTTCCAAATTTTACAAAATATACGCATGGAAAACGTGTCAATACCCCACACTCACAAATTCCCTCCCTCCTGCCACGCCATTACCTAAACCTCCCCCCAGGCAATATTTATGGAGAAAATTTAAACATTCCCCCCCTCACCCAGCCTTCAAACCCTTGCAGGCCCTCCGTATATCACTCCATGCTACATCGGATAAAAACCCCCCCCTTCAATCCTCCCACCCCCCACCCGGGGCCAGTTTTCCTATCTTAACCTGCGGGGTTCCCTTGCTAACAAACAATCAACATTCCCTCCACACCTGAATACCCTCCCCCCCCCAACGACCAAGCCCCTTTTGCCCCTGTCAAACCTGTACCTGTGATTCTGCCCTCCCTAAAAAAATTTTTTAAGTACATCCCAAAAAACCTTGATGAGCGCCATTAACCCCAGCCCCCCCGGCGTATCAGTAAAACAAACATCTCTCAAAACCCCAATCCAAAACCCAAACCCCCCAATATAGGATACACCGTTAAAAGCCCTTTTCTTCACATTTTAAAGGGTTATCCCTCCCACTGCCTATTAATACGTTTCACTTCACCAAAATGCCGCGGTGCGCGTCAACCCCCTGTACGCAAACCCCTAATCTACCCAAAACCCCTATCTAAAATTCTTCGAATTCACCTTCCATGCCCAGGATATTTTCCCTGTGAAAAAACCCCTACCTTAGTTTCTTTCCGGCCCAACCCTTTACCTGTTCGTATACCCCCCCCACACCATCCCCCCCCCTCAAAAACATCGACTTGTTTTTAAGCGTATCCCCTGTTGCCATGCCAAAACTCTCCACAACTTTACAACCTAGGTAAATCTTCAAACCCTTTAATAGCATGTGGTGTCACAACATATCCAACGTCCCCCGGGTTCCCAACACCCCCTCCCCCAATCCTTTTCCCCTATGCCCCCCTGCACAGCCCTTAGAACGGGCCCGGGTATGCAAATGAAGCTGTGACAAGGGCACCCTGCCCTTAAGCCCCCTTTCCTCCTAAAGGTTACCCAATCAACCATTCCCTTTTACCCTAACCCTTGCCTTTCATACAACACCCTTGTCCAACTGACGATTTCCTCCCAAAACCCCCGCCATTTCATAAACTTTCCCCAATCCCCCACGCTCCACCAGTCTACACTGCTTTCCATTAATGCAAAAAACCCCCCTTGGTTTCCCCCTTTCATCTATAAACCTCGTAAATCCCCGCCCCCCCAAAACCTTTTAAAGCCAGGCATCCCTATTGGGCCCCCATCCAAAACGTGGCAAGAAAAACCTTTCAACCCTTTTTCCCAAAAACTTAGCAAAGATCTGAATCGCCACACATTAAGGGGATTGAACGGTAGTCATGCACAATTTTAAGCTTTTTTTTTGGGCCCTGACCCCACACCTTTCTCTGTTCCCCCAACTCCCCCGGTTTTCTGGATTAAAAAAATCAAAAACTATGCAAAACCTTTCCCCGTTTTCCTTTAAAAATACCTGGGAGGCCCCTCAAAACAGGCGATTTACCTCTCATCCCTCCCCTGCCCCTAATTCCTCCTCCTTATAGGCCAACCCAATCAAACGTCCCTTTTGCACTAGTTACTTTTACAACCCCCATTTCGCCAAAGCCTCCAATTTTCCCCCAACTTTTTCCATTCTTTTGTACCAGCAACACAAAATAAATCCCATACCCCTGTGACGAAAGCACCTCCCTGCGATATTGCCAAATTTCTCCCCGTACCCCCAAAAATCACACCCCGTTGCCTACGATGTCCCCCGCCCCGCAAGACATACGCCGATGGACGGCCCCCCCAAAAACCCCATCAAGGCCCCCTGCATCCCTGCAGCATCAAAATTTCGATTTTTAATATCCCAACCGTTGTTTTTTAAACCCTCAATCTCATCATCGATATGCCCCCCACCCCATATACATTCTTGTAGTTGACTAAAAGGTAATTTAAAATCCCATTTGAAATCCCCTCTTCCTTTCCCTTTTCTGAAAAAAAACCCCACCTTTCCCTTACGCCCAATCCCACCACCCAATGACATAAACCCCCCCCCCCCATCAGCACACACCTTTTCCAACCCGAAAAAAAGATTCCCTCCCTCCCCTGTTTTAAAAACCCCAACATTCATTTTCCCAAAAACCCTCCAAATGCTTGGGAAACCCTCCCAATTAAAAATCCACAGCCCCCCGATTATAAGCTTACATTCAACGAAAACACTGCTCCCTCCCCCCCCGGATACATAAATACGATAAAAGCCTCGCTGCATAATCCGTTAATAAACATATCTCCCCCGCCACCCCCCCTCCAACACCCTCATAAACCCCTCTCAACAGACCCCCAAAAACCCCCCGAAAAAAAACCCTCCCCCTGGGTTTACATCCTTAGTGGAAACACAGTTCCAACCCCCCCTATAATTGTAATACCTGCGCGATCTGAATGGTAGACGGGGGACATCCCAAAAAGAATCTTTTTTTAAACCCCCAATTTCCCCTTCCCCGGCCCCCCCCCCCCAATGAAACCCACCGCCCCCTCCCCCATACCCTGGGCCCTAACACCCGCCCCTCCCCTCCCTCACCCCTATAAAAAAGAAACGGGCTGGTTCCTTAATTAATAGCACCAAAACCACCTTTCGTCTGTAGGCAAGCCTTTAAACCTCTATAAAAATGATAATTCACCTAATATTTATAATTTATGCCCCTGCAAGAACCAATTTTGGGACATATCTCCTCAAATAATCCTCCAAAAATTTTAAATTTCTCACTGCCTTAAACCCCTTTAAAACATTTAAAGCAAGACACCTGAAGGCAAAAAGAGGTTTCCCCCTTAAACTCAAAACAACTTAGAACCCTGGCGAAAAACCCCAACCCGCCCCCCACATTCGCATCCCTTCACCTTGTCAGTTTTACTTCTTTAAACCCCTTTTTCAGGATTGGATCTGCCCAGGTTTTCTCCCCCGTCTTTGCCCGGGTGAAAAAAACATTATATCAAAATACCCCCCCCCCCCCCCCCCCCCACGCTTTTTCATCCACTCCCCTGGGCATCTTCCCTGGGCTCCATGCCACCCCTTGGCCCCGCCCTCATCATCACAACCTTTTCTTTGGGGCCCCCCACCTCACCCTTCCCCCCACTTACCCAAGCAGCTTGCCCAAAACCCCATCCAGTAAGCCGCCCGGGGCCCCTGAATTGTGCTTTTTTCGCAAAAAAGGGGTATAGCGGGGGTTTGAGCCTGGTCTAAGGAAAAAGTAAAGTTACACAATTCAACCCCAAAACCGTCCCCCCGGGGCTACCCGTAAAAGAGAAAGGGCCAAAAAACCATTTTGTTACTTTAAGGGGTTGGTTAAAGAGGGTTAGGCAAAAATCAATTAGCAAAAAATATCTTTTAAATACCATAACAAAAAAACCTTATAAAAAACCCCCCAAATGAGGGTACCCAGCTGGGGAGGTTCAGCCACCATAACATAAGTTCCGTCAGCGAGGCCGTCTTTACACTCAAACCTCATTTTTTACTTCATCACTCATCCACAGCACCTGCCCATGTAGGCCTGGGTGAACATACAGGTAGCCTATGAAACCCTAGGCTTGAGTTGGTAAACAAAATGGTGTCAACTAAAATTTTAATTTAAAATAACAGCTCCCCGACCCACCTCTCACCATGTAACGTCCGTGATTCCTCCCCCTCTTACTCTGTGTCCCAAAAACATCCTTGGAAAAAAATTTACACTTTTCTTTAAAATTACATTTTGCGTACTTTACGTCCCCTAAATGAAATTTATCAATTATAAAATTATTCCTTACAACTAAAATATTTTTTATTATTATGGACATTCCCAATAGTATTTTTCATGTCTGCAGAACCCCGCATAACACCCCCACCCCCCGACCACAGGTCCCTCTGCTAGCGGGGGGTCCCTACGGGCACGCTAGGGAAAAAAAAAAAAAAAAAAAAAAATAAAACCCCATTTTGGTCTGAGGGAACGGGAAAAAGATAAATGGGGAAAGACCACCAACAATCCGGTCTTTTGGGATACAAATAGCCATATTTAAAACTGAGGGCTAGGTTGCAGTATAGAACTCGTCGAAAATAAAAGGACAAGTTCTATGCCCCAAAGGCTCACAGTCCACTCTTAGACAGCGGTTTTTGGAAAAGGCCGTTTTAAACAGATGGCCAGGCGCTGGCGTTGTGCATTTTTTCCCAAATTACATCAAGCAAACTTATAAACAAAACAAGTAAACTTTGTACAAAAGTGCCCCTGGGAATGTGTTTTATGAAATAACACCAAGTTCGTATGTTTTAAGGGAGACCAAACTGTAGGTGCCCCCAAAAAAAAACTTTTAAACGTAAGTAATTTTCCAGGGTTAAAGAAAAAAAAAATATTTTACATGTTAAAAATTCAAGGAAAAAAAACATCCCTTATTCCCATCCACAGCAATTTTAGTAAACAAAAAAGGTTCCCCCTGCCACCCTGCGGAACCGAGGGAGCACGGGAAGGGGGGAAAAATTAGGCCCCCCAAAAAAAGGGTGGTAGGCACATAAAACTTGTTTGGGGGGACTGCGGGGTAAAACCCTGGGTCTCGCTGAAGACCCCCCCAAAAGGGGGACCTCCCCGGCCACCACCTCGTCATTCCAAGGGGCCCTGGGTCACCCCCGTGGGATCCAAAAAGAAAAATTGAAAAAAGAGCCTGGAGAACCAAAACTCGGGCAAAACATGCCCAAAATGGGGGCACACGCCACCCCCATTCCCAAAACGTTAGGTCCAACAGTCCCTATACCAACATTTAAAACAGGGGGGTTCAGCCACACCCACAAACGTAGATCCTTACCTAGGCTGGTCTTTGATGTGATACCCCCCAAATACACACACGCTAGGGAATCCTGAGCCTCCAGCCCGCCAACCCGCCCTTTTTCCCTTTTGGGGGGTCCAGTTCCATCTATCGTCTACCCCAAAACACTGCAAAATAAAAATGTAAGTGAATTTTACCTACTTGTGCACTTTAAACACAAAAAAAGGTATTAGCAACCACATTCTCGCTCCTTCACATAAAGAATACCGATTAAAAGGGGTTGGAGAAAAAAGGCCCCCCTGTAAGTCTTGTTGGGTTTTCCCCATTAAATGAAGGAACTAAGGAATATGGTCCCAACATTATAGGGTGAAGTAAAATAAGACCTAACTGTTGCACGGCCAAAAAACTAAGGGAAAAAAACCTCCTTTTTATGGAGGTATAATTCTTTGGTGCCCGCTACTTTTTTCTGAGAAACGGCCGAGTGCATCTTTTCCCGCTCTACCCCCAACAAGGGCTGACCCAACCTCTGTATCTTTTTTCAAAACCCCGGGGTGGGTAATCAGGATTACACATAAAAAAATTTGAGGGTTATGGCATACAAAGGGACTGGGGCAGAGATATAAGTTACAAATAGGGTGTTCTTGGCACCATGGTCGTGGGAAGCAGATAGCACCCCTTTCTTCACCAATTTGCTGTAGTTCATAAAAAGGGGGACAAAACCTTTTTTTAACTGACCGGCGGGGGTCAGTGCCGTTTTCAAGGTATCACCTAGTGGAGACCAGTAAAAAACAACGTCCACCCATCTGCTGGATACAAACAGTCCTAGAAATAAACATTCCATTCTTAAAAAGGGCCTATTTCACCCCGTTACACATGCCAGGGCCTGCTGACATTTCACAAAATCGGAACCATACCTAAAGGGGTTTTAACATGCCCTTTTTCAGCATCCCAAAACGCTTTCACTAAGGTGCACCTGGCTAAACCAAACTTTAACCCGTCTTTCGAAGATCCCCGTCTTCCACAATCTCTTCAATTTTCCTGCTTACATTTCTTTCCAGGGGTTTATCCTACATTTTCAAGTCACCCCAACAGTTTTCCTCATGCCCTTCCCCGGACCCGGTTCCCTTTTCCCAAACCCCTTTTTCCCGCTTCCAGAATGTGTGCACCACCTCATAGCCCACTTTTCCTGGGCGGATGGCAGACTGGTGCACTAGTGCATCGACCTCATCTTGGGCCCAAAAATTTTCTGAAACCCAGAAAAAACCGTGGGGGAAAAATCCCCCTCCCCACTAGCACATGATTAATGATTCCGAGTGCTTCCCACCGGTAATGAAAGGGAGGGGAAATTTCCCCCCTCCCGTCCTTCTGGTATGGGGGGAAAAAAAATATGCTTTCCCTGAGGGGGAAAACCATGGAGCTTTTTTTTTGATCCCAGGATGATATCATTGGTAAATTTAACCTCAAGTAGGCCTCTCAAAAATAAAATACATTTTATAAAAAAATTGACGTTGGGTGATTTTGCAAAGCCTAAGAGAAAAATGTTTCACCAGAAATCCAAAACCCACACCACAAAAATTTTTCAGAAAAGGGTAAGACTCTGGTAACCCGTTAGAAAAGGAATTTTTTAATAAACATGTTTTTTTACTCTCCCCTTTAACACTGAAATCCATTCCTTTAGAATCTGTAAAAAATTTCGACAAAGACACTTAATATTTTTTCCCAGCCACGAAGCACGGTCCCTTAAAAAAAGGGCTTGCCCATTTGATAACTCTGCAAAATAAAACACTTGTAATTTGGGGGAAACCCCATCCTCCGCGAAAATGATAAAGAATACGTTCGAGGTCACAACCTTCCCCGGGGGCCCCCGCAGCTGCTGAGAGTGGGTATTTTTTCCCCCATCACCCAAGACCCCTTCTCCCAACGAGTTCCCGGGTTTGGCCGGTTTTTCACTGCTCAAGTCTCCCGCAGGTCAGACTCAAAGAAGGGTCCCCATGCCCAACCCCTCCCACAGTGGCAGGGAAAGGGGCAAGGGGGCACGTCCGCCCTTTTCCCTGTTTGTCCCAAAGCCCCTTTTAAAAATTTTTCAGGTACCGTTGCTCCAATTGGTTTCCCCCTT
>NC_069402.1:2772557-2832544 GCF_026875155.1 Cherax quadricarinatus | reverse complement strand
AAGGTTCTGAAGCTTGGGAGTGTCCATAAACACTAGCACTTATAAGTTAAATATGTAGAACCTTAGCCATACAGGATGCGAAAAGGACTGGGGGTTATGGTAAGCAGCAACCTTCAAACCATGACAGCAATGCCTAAGATACGTAATAGGCAAATAGATTACGGGATTTATATCAAGAAGTGTAAGCAACGAAGTCCAGAGGTCATACTGAAGCTTTACACTTAGTCAGGCCTCACCTAGATTTATGCAGGCTAATTCTGGTCTCCATATATACAGATTGGACATAAATTCGTTAGGAAAACATTTCAGCGTAGGATGACTAAAATTAATACTTAGCATTAGAAATCTTCCATTATGAAGAAAGATTGAAGACTCTTAAGTTACATTCACTTGTTAGAGATGAATGAGGGGAGACCTGATCGAAGTGTATAAGTGGAAGCAGGTATTAATAAAGCGGGATTTTTAACAAGGTGTTGAGGGATATCTCTCCAAGAGTGAACCGCCAGTAATGGATTTAAATTAGATAAGTTTAGATTTAGAAAGGAATAGGAAAGTATTGGTTTGGAAATAGGGTAGTTGATGAGTGGAAACAGTCTACCATAGTTGGGTTATTGAGGCTAGGACTCTGGGTAGTTTCAAATTTAGGTTGGATAAGTACATGAGTGGGAGGGGTTGGATTTGAGTGGGACTTGCACATCGGAGCTTGTTTCTTGGGTGGCATTGAAAATTGGGTTGGTCATATGTTTTTAGTGGGATGAATTGTAAAGGACCTGCCTAGTATGGGCCAAAAACAAAAACAGGCCTGCTGCAGTGTTCCTCCTTTCTTATGTTCTTATGTAAGACAGGGAGGATTGGGATTGATGGCATTAGGGTCTAGGGTGAAGGCGCTATATGTGAAGCAGATGTATATTCGGGCAGTGGGGGAAAGGGGTCTTCGGGTGGGGGAGGTGAGGGGATATCCGCAATGGTGGGTGGCAGGGGATTAGTGGGAGTGTGAAGATATTGAACATTCAAAATGGTATACAATACCGACAGGTGTTTGGTAAGGACCATATGCAACAGTTAGACAACTTTATTCCGAAAACGTTTCGCATTTACACAGTAGGCTTTTCAGTCGAATACAGATAAGTAGGCAGTAACAGTAGAGATGTGAAGGACGATGTAATCAGTCCATCACCTTGAACGTCGTAGAATTTGAGGTTGTCAGTCCCTCGGCCCCCTGGAGAAGTTCAGTTCCTAGTCAGGAACTATCTGAGATCAAGCGACTCCCAAGGGTGATGGACTGAGTACTATCGTCTTCACATCTTTACTGTTACTGCCTACTTTCTGTATTCGATGAAGAACCTATGTGTAGGCGAAAGTTTCGGAATAAAGTTGTCTAACTGTTGCATATGTGTCTTACCTAACAACCTTGTCAGTATTGTATTACCATTTTGATGTTCATCTTGATCAGACACTGCAACACATGGCATCTTGGTACAGAAAAACCCTTGGACAAGGCTTTTCAAGTGAGGAGTGTTGGATCTGCGAGGGTACATGACCTCTCAGTGGGCCTCTCACTATACTACTACTACTACTACCCTGCACTCTCCTTCGACAGTATTTAAGTCACCGCTCTGTCGCTTGATCCTTCAAGATAGTTCTGACCTATGGAAAACTGAACTTCTCCAATCCGAGGGGGACTGACAACCTCAAATTCTACGAACTTCAAGGGTGAGGGACTGATTAACATCGTCTTCAATCTCTACTGTTACTGCCTACTTTCTGTATTCGACTGAAGAAGGCCTACTGTGTAGGCGAAACGTTTCGCGAATAAAGTTGTCTACTGTTGTATGTGTCTTACCTAACAACTGTTCTCGGGTATTGTATAACCATTTTGATGTCACTTGTCGGACCACTGCAACACATGGCATCTTGGTACAGGAAAACACCTTGGACAGCTTTTCAAGTGAGAAGTGTTGGATTGAGAGGGAATGACCTTCCAGTGGCCCTCACTACTACTTACTACTACTACTACCTGCACCTCTCCTTCCGACAGTATTTAAGTCACCGCACTTCGCTTGATCTTCAGATAGTCGACTATGGAAACTGAATTTCCAAGCCGAGGACTGACAACCTCAAATTCTACGACTTCAAGGGTGATGGATGATTACAATCGTCTTCACATCTCTACTGTTACTGCCTACTTTACTGTATTCGACTGTAAGAAGCCTACTGTGTAGGCGAAACGTTTCGGAATAAAGTTGTCTAACTGTTGCATATGTGTCTTACCTAACAACAGTGTGAAGATATGTTGAGGTTTATGTTAAAGGTTCGCAATGTTAAAAAACTCAAGGTAAAACGGTTGGTGGGTGTGGGTCGGTCGTCAGGAATCCATGCAGGGGATGGCAGTGTATCCCACATATGATTGGAGAGTGATATGGGTGGAATTTAGTAAACTAAGAATACAGGCAAGAGCAAGGGAATTAGTATATAGATTTCTTATGGGGACGTTAGCATCGAAAGAGGTGCTAAGACGAATGGGTTTTGTGAGAGAGGCGTCATGCGGTTTTTGTGGAGAAGTTGAAACTGCTTTCCATGTAGTATATTTTTGTTTGCTTTGGAGGTGGTAAGATTGTGGTGAAGAGGGTTTCCTTTTATTGGGGGGGGGGGGTCAGATATCAACCCCTTAGGGGCTTTAATGTTAGATATGGGAGGGATGCCCAACGAGGTGGGGACGGGCTATCAGATACGTAATTAGTTGATTACTTGTATGTTCTCTTAGGGGATGGGGAGTGGAGGGAAACATTAGGATAAAAGCGTGGCAGCGTGTTTTTATTAGGACAGCATGAGGAACAAAACAGTTATATGGGGAGGCGGGTAACTAGTTGTTACCGGAGGGATATCGTGGGGGACTTACTGTTGAACGTCTACTCTGCTTTTTTTTTTAGTGCCGGGTGAAGAGGCAAGGGGTTGGTCTCTTCAGTGGTGTGTCTCTTGGAGTGCTTGGATGCCTGATGAGAAAGGTTGATGGTTGCAAGGTGTTTGATGTAGGTAAAGTTTATTTGCAGGGGACCGTCGGGGGGCTCCGGGGTATGGTAGACCTTATGAATTTGTAAGAACCACAGAGTTAAAAGTTGTGTATGTGATTTTCTGTTTTTTCTTTTATTATTTATAAGAACCATTTTATATAACGGGTTTATCATTCATATGTATATGTGGGGATATGTTTTATATATTCGAAATCTGTGATGCTTTATCCTTGTCTACGTCTTTTTTTTATCGTATTGAAGGGGTCATTATGAAACTATGTTACGAGATATGTAAGATTTTATGGGGTTTATATATTACTTCCTTGGTATGGAAGGTCTTATTATATATTGAGTGTTAATCGGTAACATTAACTTTGTGTGTGTGTAGGTGTGTTTGTGGGAACCAATGTCTTAGATATAGTTCTATTATTGGATGTAATATATTTTTAGTTTATTTGGTGACTAGTCATTTAGCGTTTTATTTTTATGTATAATCCAGTTTGTTTCTGATTCGAAACCACATGTGCAACATACACGTACACATATTGACATGTATAGTATGCAAAGTTATGGAGAAGATTATCAAGGAGGAGAGTGGTGGAGCACCTGGAACGGAAACAAGAGTATAATTGCCAACCAGCACGGATTCACGGAAGGCAAATCCTGTGTACAAACCTTCTGGAGATTTATGATAAAATAACAGAAGTAAGAACGAGAGAGGGAGGGGTGGGTTGATGCATCTTCTTGGACTGCAAGAAGTCCTTAGGCCCCCCCTTTCCCTCACAAGAGATTAGTGCAGAAGCTAGAGCATCGGCGCATATACAGGAAGGGCACTGCATGGATCAGAGATAACTGACAGGGAGGCAACAACGAGTCAGTGGTACGTTAATGATGTATCACAGTGGGCACCTTGTGACGAGCGCCCAGGGTCCCACAGGGGTCGGTCCTAGGACAGTGCTTATTTTTGGTATATGTGAAACGACATGATGGAAGGGTTAGACTCAGAAGTGTCCCTGTTTGCAGATGATGTGAAGTTAATGAGGTGAAATTAAATCTGATGTGGACCAGGCAGGCAACCCCCGTGAGACCTGGACAGACTGGACACCTGGTCCAGCAAATGGCTTCTGAATTTAATCCTGCCAAATGCAAAGTCATGAAGATAGGGGAGGGCACAGAAGACCACAGGAAAGCAGTATAGGCTAGGTGGCCAAACACTGCAAACCTCACTCAAGGAGAAAGATCTTGGGAGTGGAGTTATACACGAGCATGTTCCGGAAGCAAACATCAATCAGATAACTGCTGCTGCAATGGGCGCCTGGCAAACCTGAGAACATGCATTCCGAATACCCTAGTAAGGAATTCTTTCAAGACACTGTACACCGTGGTATGTCAGGCCCTACTGGAGTATGCTGCACCTGTTGAACCCGCACTGATAAAGCACCTCAAGAACTAGAGGAAGTCCAAAGGTTTGCGACAAGGTTAGTTCCAGAGCTATGGGGAATGTCCTTTTAAGAAAGATTAAGGAATCCGGCCTGAGACACTGGAGGACAGAGAGGGTCAGGTGGAGACATGATAACGACATAATAAAATTACTGCGTGGAATTAGACAAGGTGGACAAAGACAGGGATGTTCCAGGGAGGGGGACACAGAAAAAGAGGCCACAATTGAAGTGAAGACACAAATGAATCAGGAGATAGTAGGAGTATTTCTTCAGTCATAGAGTTGTAAGGCAGTGGAATAGCCTAGAAAATGACGTATTGGAGGCAGGAACCATACACGTTTAAGATCGAGGTTGATAAAGCTCATGGAGCGGGGAGAGAGAGGGCCCAGTAGCAACCGGTGAAGAGGCGGGGCCAGGAGCTAAGACTCGACCCCTGCAACCACAAATAGGTGAGTACGTATGTGTGTATATGCATGCGTATATATATACATATATATATGATTGTAGGACTTATTCCTACATGTTTTATAAAGACACCGGACTGTTTGTTTGGAAGTCGGTATGTTTTTTTTTTTCCATAAATTGGTTGGGTTATTTCAGTAGAATTTTGTTATATCAATGTGTTAAAATGTATTTTGTGTGTACCTGACATTGTCTGCCACTTCTGTTATTGGATGTTATGTATTTAGTTTATTTAGTGATAAGTCATTTTGCGTATTTTTTCGTGTATAATCCAGTCTGTTCTCTAAGAACATATGTGCACATACATGTATGTGTATATGTGCATGTGTATGTATATACATATATACATGATTATAGGACTTATTCCTACATGTTTTATAATGACTCCGACGTTTTGTTTAGTAGTCGGTATGTTTTTTTTCTGTAAACTGGTTGGGTTTATTTCAGTAGAATTTTGTTATATCAATGTGTTAAAATGTATTTTGTTTTTTGTGTGTGTACTGACATTGTCTGCCACGGTTTTTTGATTTGCTAATTGTCGGCTTGTGTTTTTTCTTATTATGGTTCATGTGTATGTTGCTTTTAAATAAAATATAAAAAAAAAATATAATTCATGTCTCTTAACCCTTGAGTAGAGAGGACATGTGCTCCTGCTACCCCCTGGTGTTGACTGGGTGCAGTAATATTTTCACAACATGGCGCAGGCTTGTCGCCGGCGGGTTAATACAGTCTGTATTGAATTAACCAGTGGAGCTATCACTGGGCCGTCTATGGAGTTACTTCTACCAGCAATAATTAGAGACACCTATGGCATAGCCACTGAAGAGATTCGTGGACTTGCCTTGAATGGCACGAAGAGGATATTTCTTAAAATCAATTCGGGCGAGTTTGTATGAGGCAGTGGTGAACAAGTTTCAGGAAGTGGCCATACCGGTGAATCACGCTGTCACGGTGATGATGCATGATGTATCAAGTTACTTCACTTGGGGGAAGCTAGGATGTGCCATTCGAGGCGTATGAAATCTTGAAAAAACATAGGTATTGCCATGGAGTTAAATATGGGACGGTACACACGGTCACTGCAGGAAGGGTGCGTCAGCTGGTACGTATATGGGGGATACCTGAGGGTACGTTCTCTGCAAAGATGACGATTGACATCCTATACAGTCGTATGTGGTGATGGGACGATTTGAGAACTCAGGTTATTTTTGACATATGCAGGGCAGCGATGCACTTGTCGTTTGTGCGGGTCGTATGAACACCTGGCAGCACAATGTGGTAGAGGACGTGGAGACAACGACCTGCAACAAACGAGAAAAGTAGAGGAGAGAGTGGATCAGAGCAGCCTTTTCGACACTGCATCTGCAGAGTGCGTCATGGAGTGAGGAGTTGAGAGGGCAGAGAAGATGGCATGTGCTACGAGTGGGGGGGACTCTCCTTCCTGACGTGTTCAGGCATTGGAGGGATCATCGGGAAGTGAATGATAGCAAGGAGGAAGGCATCGATAAGGACGACGCTTGTGGACATTTTGGCACGGGGCCTTATCAGGAAGAAGCACGAGTCCTGGATCTTGAGGACTACTATAGAGGACGGTCGGGGCGACAGGTAGTTCGTCCTAAGGTGGTGTGGACAGGCTGTCTTGTCGGTGGAATACGGTGGAGGTTGAGGTTCATCGAGGTGATGAGCTTGATGATGAGATACAGGTCGACGGTACGACGCGGAAAGCGCGCTGCGCGCTTTATGATTCAGATGAAGTGCTTACGCCCGCACAACGTTGAGATGAAAACATGGGCGGATGTCACACGGCTGAGGAGTTCAAAAAACAATCAGGTACGGGGATGAGTAAGATCTGACAAAAGGGGGGGGGGAGGGAATAAGAGTGCAATGAGGCGGATTCAGGTGACAAAAAGGTTGTGTCAAAGGGAAACCTTCTTTGTCGGTTTTAAGTGCTTGACATTAAAACATCAATAGTTTGAGGTCGCAGAGGAAAAAAGCATGTTGAGGGGTTTAGGGAGTTTTTGGAGATGTCTGGTGTTGATGCTTGTGTCTTGCGGAAGACTAATTATAGACATGGTTATGAGTTGAAGGTGGAGGATATACAGGTGTATGTTTGAGCAAGCAGTCAGATTGAAAGGCGGTGTGGCTATATTTGTAAAGGAACTAGCCCGTTGGTTGTCAGGCATTGTGAGGGGAGGAGGGGGAGGGTGATACTGTGGATGGTATTGTGGGGTCAGGTACAGATGACGTTGGTTGTGTGTATGGCCCGGCAGAGGGTGGACATACGCATTAAGAATAAATTGTGAGGGGACGTGCTGTTTACTACTTGCGTGGATTGCCGGGGTTAGCCGTGATAGGAGGTGATTGGAACTGATGTGATAAGGCGTAAGTGATGTGGAACCGATTTGATAGTTTTGGGGGGGGATTTATGGAATATTGGGAGGAATTGTTATACAGGGGTGGGTTTGATCAATATCTGGGGGAGGGAGGGAGCATACATTTATTAGGATGGGTATGTGCTAGACTCGTTCATTTGTACGTCCCCCAGAAGGGTCGTATTACATAGAGTCGGAGGTGTTGGATGTGTATATTCTGATCATAGGGGTGTTTTGGTGGATTTGGTTTGGGGACGGGGTTGCCACGAAGGGGCAGTGGGTATTGGAAGTTAAATGTAAAGAGGTTGTTGCAGAAGAAGAATATGCCAGTCATTTAAAAACAGTTTTGGGAGGGGTTGGAGGCAGAAAGCGCCTGGGAATGGTGATCTGTTAGTTGGTGGGGACTCGGTGGCGAAAAAATCAGGTATTAAGGATTTTTGTGTAACATAGTGGGGGGGGAATAAATAGGATAAAGTATGGGTATCGTCTTATCTTAAGGGGGCAGTTGAGAGCTTGCTACGGAATACGTGGGGAGGGGTTAGTTACCCGGTGGGAGATGATTGAGGATTAAAGGAGAGCATTAGGGATTTGAAAATGAAAGATTTGATGGTGCACGCGTTTTGGCGGGGTTGGAGGAGGTGTTATGGGGTGATAGGCCCATTGGGTATGTGTTGAGAGGACAGGCATAGAGGAGAGGGCTACAGAGAGATGGGATTAACTTAATGTGGGGTGGGAGGGTATAGGGAAGGGAAGGTATTGATGTCGATGAGGTATGAGTGGATATTTGATGGATGCTTTAGCGTCATATGCACAACATGTGGTATACGAGATGATGCTTTAACGGGAAATGGGAGGTTATGTGCAATGCAAGCTTGATGGTAGAGATAGGGAGACTTTGAAGGAACAGATTACGGAAGGGAAATTTGGCAAGCTATAGCAGGGTGCAAGTTTAGGTAAGGCACGGATGTAGACGGGTTGCCTAATGATTTTTATGTTAAGAACTGGGATGTATTGAGGAGAATTTTTAGTAATCGATTGTTCACTGTAATGAAGGAAGATGGGGCAATTGGGTGAGCAGCAAAGGACTGCTGTTGTTGTATTAGTGCCGAAGGGTGGACAGACCATGGTAGAAGATTACCGTGCATATCGCTTATGTGTGGTGATTATAAGGTATTTTGCAAGGGTTATTAGGGAACAGAATCCAACAGGTTTTAAGTAAAGTAATTGATAGGGACAATATGGGCATACCGGGTAGATCAATGTATGATGGCATGGAGTTTTTAGGACAGTTTTATAGAGCATAGGGGGGAGGGGGAGGAGGTACGTTCGCTGTGTTGTTTTGGCTCTGGATCTGGAGAGATGCTTATGATAGTGTAGGGAAAGGGATGATTATGGAGTTTATATGCGTTGGTTGAGGTTTGGGGGAAATTGTTTCTTGGGCAAAAACTTTGTATCTGGGTGCAGTTATGAGAATAAGGTTAATGGACGACTAGGTGGTTGCATAGTGGAAGGGGTTTTGCGACGGATGCCCTCTTTCGCAACTTTTGTTTGCATGTCTTCAGGAAACCCTTTTATGGGCAGTTGGTGGAGTACAGAAAGAGCGAGGGGTTGGTCTTGCACGAGTAAGGGGGAGCGGGGTACACTCAGGGTTACGTGGATGATACGATTGTCTTGGTGAGGGTGTGAGGGATTTACATAAGGTAGGAAGGGTGATAGACGTTTTTTGTTGAGGGCTACGGGGATGAAAATTAATGTAGTAAAGTCCAAGTTTTGGAATCCTAGGGGACAGCGTACATAATGGTGAGACTGTAGAGGGTGAGGTGGCGTGTGGTGGATCAGTTGTTGAATATGTGGGATAATGTACATGCGGAATGATAGGGATGCACAAGAGGCAAATTCGAGGCGCACCGTGGATGGAGTTTTGAAAAGATTGGGCGGTTTGAGGGCAAAACAATTAACGTTGCATCAAAGGGTTATAGTCACGAATGATCTGTTGTATAGCAAGTTATGGCACGTGGTGGCAATATATCCCTTCGACGGTGTGAGGTGAAACGGTTGCAACTGCGGGTATTTTTTTTTTCAGATTTATATGGGGATCGGGATGTGACTGGCTAAGTAGAGGGGTGGTGTCGCTGCCCGTTAGCCAGGGGGGGCTGGGGGCTTATACTCTTGAGAAGCATATGTTAGTGTGTTTCTGAAAAAGGGGGTTTTGAGGGAGGGGGGTGAGCGGGGGGGCCTTGCCAAAGACTGCGCATGGATATTGCGATGATTAACTACATCTGTCTGCGTGGTGTGGAGGGGTAGGGATTTAATGTTTGGGGAGGCTATGTTGCGAGTTTTACTGAAGGTAAGGGATCCGAAACAGCTTAAATTGAAGGTTCTTGAGAGGGCGGAGGGTGGGTCTGTGGTGGCGGCAGTTGAGGAGGCATACCCTATGTATGCATGGGGTTCTGTATGGAAATGTCTTCAACAACTACGTGTAAAACCAAGTGTCAGGAAGGTTATGTTTAGGTTTTTACATGGGATCTTGCCGTCTGGGGTTGTGTTATTTAACCCTTTCAGGGTCTGTCCCGTAGATCTACGGCTTTTCGGTGAGTGTCCAAACCGTAGATCTACGCCAAAATTCTAGCGCCGTCAAATTTAGCGTGAAAGCGCTCATAGGCCTGCATGTGAGAGAATGGGTCTGCGCCGTGGGTGTGCGCCGTAAACAACAAAAAATCTAGGCGCCTGCATAGCATTGTGGGAACGCCGGCTCATTCAACATTGTTCACCATGCCTCGTCACAAGTCAGCTCATACTTCCCGGAAAATTGCGACTCTCCTCTTCCTGTCTGATAGTTCTGACACTGTTGGAAGTGGAAATGAGGCGATTTCTACGGCTTATGATAAGTTAGTGACCGAAAATAATGACCCAGGATATCGATATTAGTGCAGAAAACCCCGACGAAATCCTCGACCTATCCTATACCTCTGGTGTGGGCACTCATGACTCACGGTCGGGTGTTCCTAAACGTAAGCAGGAAAACTATATTTCCCGTGGCCAGGCCTCTGACTACAGTAATGACGATGATTCTGCGTGGATTCTCATTTTGTTGGCGCTCGACGATCATTCGAGTAGTGTGTAGTGAGGAAAACATATTCCCAGTGATGCGTCGCGGTATGTTGCCGCCGCATGCGCTCGGGTAGTGTACCTATGCTGTGCCCAGGGGGACGGAGTACATCCCGGGAGTACATCCCGTGGCCCTACACCTGTTTTAGGTAGTGATAGTGAGGATGCATGTGGCTACACTTGGCATGGATGGGCCACAGGGATCAGTGGATGTGCTAGTGGTGCTTCTAATTTTTTTAGTGGTGGTAGTGGCACACCGCCATGACGTGACATCCCACTGTGCCACATGGGGACCCACGCTTGCTGACTCATCCATGTTCAAGGACAAAGCGGAGCGTCACCACCGCCTGCCACAACCCACAACCACCCGTACAAACCAGCGTATGATGTCCAGTTCACAGCAAACGTACTGGGATTGGCAGCAAAATCCCAATTTTGCTTCCAGCCCTCACCACTTTGATGACTCTCCAAGTGGAATTCTACTACCTGTCACCTTGGAAAACCACGGCCATTGAACTGGCAATTCTTTGAATTATTCTTTGACCAGGCATTGATGGAAATTATTGCAGGGAAAAGTAATAAGTATTTTCAGTACACCATGTCAATACGATCTTATCACCCAGTCAAGATACACAGTGGAAAGAGACGACTGTTGCAGAAATGTATTTGCTTTTTGCACACAATAATGCTTATGCCTCACGTTATAAGCATTCCTATAAAAGATACTGCGTCCACAGATCGGTAATTTGTACCCCATCCTTCAGTGATAATAATACAGTGACAGGTTTATCTTACTGTACGTATGTTGCACTTCTCTGACAAAAACCAGGCCTGACAGATGTGGACCAGGTTTATAAGATTAGAAATGTTTTCATTGTATCTCAAACAAAGTTAAGGATACACTTTGATCCATTCCAAGAGAATCTTGTAAATGATGAGTCTTTGATCTTTGTTCAAAGGTAGACTGGTTCATTCAAGCTGTATATACCGAGCAAGAGAACGGCTTTGGTATAAAATTTTTGTACTCTGTGATTGGACATGTGGCATGGTGTTGGTATTGTTGTATACACGGTAGTAAAACTAATTGAAAGATACCAAGATGTTATTGGGTATCTAGGTGGACATAGTGAGAAAACATGATGGCACATTATCTTGGAAGGGCCATACATTATATACCGATAACTGGTACACAAGCCCAATTATCAGTGATTTCATGCGAGTGAATAAGGACAGATGTGTGTGGCACAGTTGGTGCTAATCGTGAACATAGCAGGCTCAACGCAGGTGTTCGTGGTGATGAATGGAGGTGTTTACTGCCAATGATATGGCATTACGCGTGGCATGACAAACGAGATGTCACATTGTTGACAACCATTCCCTGTAATGAAATGCAAGGACAGTGGCAAAGTGGTCGGTGAGACTAATGAAACGTATTGAAAACTGTGTTCAGTGATTGATTATACACAAAAAAATGCGCTTGGGTTGACAAGTGTGACATGCAGATTGGTTTTGTTGACTGTGTTCGTAATGTTTTACAAGTGGTACTGAAACTTTCTTCCATCTCATAAAATTTCAATGCTGAATGCATATAATATGTACCAAATATAGACTGGTAACAGACCACCGTATGGTGAATTTTGTTTGTCACCTCTTTTTGTCAGACAACTCATAATGAAGTACCAGGTAACTACACCTGCCAATACAAATGGTCATCGAATTATCACAATATACCAAGCGTTGAGGAGAGAAGGTGATCATATCAGAATACAGCTTCCTTCAACTCAAAAGAATTTGTTCAGAAAGAGATGCTTGTCTGTGCACAAACAAAACGGACGGCAACAAAGGACAGCAAGACCACTCAGTTTATGTGTGAGGAATGTAAGGTGCTCTGTGGCATTGTGCCTTGTTTCGAGAGTCCACAGCTCCAGCAGTTCTTAAAACCATGTCCAGTGATTGTAAATATGTAAATTATGATAGAACTTAGATTATACAATATTTGTGCATGTTTATTGTAAATAAACAACAGTGGTAAAACAATTAATATGATATTTAACTTTAGTGCAGTTATTGTGTTAATACAGTGAGTATATATATATATATATATATTATATATAGATATATATATATATATATATATTTATATATAATATATATATATATATATTATATATAAATTATATACAGTATTGGGTCTCTCATGCCCCAAATGTTAGTAGGAATAGAAAAAAAAATTGGAAAAAGAAAAGAAAAAAACAACTAAAACACAAAATTAATATAATAGCGTATGTGGAACCCCCACACCCAACGCGCTCTACTCGTATATGTATTTTCTACCCTTAAGCCAAACACGCAGTCGTGTAGATCTTATTATAACATACACAGAACACTCGCCGCACTCTATAGAACGTGATAAGCAGCGTCTCTCGTCACACTCGCACTGACCAGATCGCCTGACATCTGAGATTGATTCTTTCTGAGGCCTTCGTTCGCTCACACGCGTCCTACACAAATCACTCTTTTCCACTAGCTTCATATTCGGTCAAGATAAAAATATTTTTTTTTTTTTTTTCAAAATTTCTTGGACAATGGTTGCGTTGACTTCAGATTTTGGCCTTCGACCCTGACGAAAGGTTAATAGGAGATTAAGGGAGGGTGGGGAGTGCAAAGGTGTGGATGTCGCGAAACTATATTTCACGGCTGTGTACTTTTGTACTTGTTTAGAAGATTTTGATGGGTTCTGGCTAAAGTAGGGTAGTTAGGGTTAGTGGTGGGGAAGGGTTACAGGTGTTGTGGGTGTTAAAGTTTAGATATAGTTGGTGGAGTCTGCAGGTGGTGAATGCGGTTTTGCGTATGTGGTTACTGATTTTCTTTATATATCTTGGGCAATGAGGGAGGTGGGAGCCTCGAGGACAAGGATAAGAGTGTTAGGGGCACGATGTATAGAACAAAGTGCCGCCAATAGGGATCTTTATGGAGGAAGATGGGAGAAGCAATATTACTTGAAGGTTATCCGTTAGATTTATGTTGAAGGATTTAGAGAATTTATGTGTAAAGTAAGGGGTTGCGGCGGGCTAGTGTTCTTGGAGTATGGAAATGTGTATGGATGTTAGCGTGTGTGGTATGTTGGTTAAGAATAATACAATGCTTCTTTGTGATGTGAGTTTGGTATGGGTAGTTGTGTAAGATATGTTTTACAGTGTTTTTTAAGAAGGTTTTGAATACAATATGTAAGTGGTGTTGTAGCCACTTACTTTATAGTGTATATAATGTGTGAAGAGGGTACATCTACGTATTTGTGTGTTTTGATGGTTTGAGGTGACAACAAGGCATGACCTAAGTATGTCTGGGAAATTCTCCTTGTCATTTCAAATGTACTTTGTCAGATAGCATTATACAACGGTTTATTTAGTGTAAATAATAAGGTGTGCATATTTTGTCGGAGCGGAGTGGGGATTACTGATGTGCTTGTAGCGGTATACGTCTTGTGTATTAATATCAACTGTGATGTTAGGAAGGGTAGCAGTAGGCTTTTATAAAATATTGTCGAAGAGTAGTAGTTACTTTAAAAGAAACAATGGTGTGGTTGTTAAGCAAATATGGTGAAATGGGTTTTAAAAGGGGGGGGGGGGGGGGTAAGTGAATGCAGTTTTTTCATGAGTATATTGTAATTTAGCGGTTGGGGATGATGGGGTTATGAGAATTGTTTTTATTTTGTATAAATTTACACAGTCTGATATTGGTTTTTAATGGAATTAAATCTAATGGCATAATAAATCTATAAGTTTGAGTGAAGAGTATATATTTGACATTTACTGTTAAATAGGTCATTGTTTTGCGGAACATGCCTAATATTGTAATTAAAACTTGTATCTATATATAGATAAGGGATCAGGATAAAACTGTAGACAAGGGATGAGGAGAATTTTGTATGTAAGGCATCAGCAAAAACGTACAGTATGTTTAGATATGAAGAACTTATATTGGGCTACGTATAACAATATATATATATATGTATTGTCTGTTTTTAATAAAATATAACAAAAAATAATATAAATTCATGACTAGAGGAAATACAAATACCATAACTGTGTGTCTTACTCATGAAATCGTACCCCAGAATATTCTTCCATAGGGATGGTGTTGAGCCCAGGGCATAATTGTGGAATTAGACAGCATTGAAATAAGGTAATGAAGAAAGTCCAGCGATTCTTTCACTCTGGAACAATACTGAGAGAGGTAAAATTTGAATTTGAAAATTACTGGGTACGACTTTCATGGAGGACTAACATCCAAAACTGCCCACAATTACAGGAATGGCATATGGGACAGTTAAAGGCTCAGCTCGCCGAACTGTGTAGACACAAGAATTGTTAACTGGCCTATAATGATATAATTGCTGAACAATTAATTAATAAATTGATAGAGAGGTACCTCCTGAACAAGCCAAAATTTATGGTCACTCTCATTGCCACATCATGGAGTGAAGCAAGGATTCTAAAGGACCACTCCTTTGAGGATTGTGCTTAAATTGTTTGTGCCAGGGTAACAAAAATGTACCTAGTTTAAATGACTGTTTGATGACAGGTCCGTCGTTGACGGAAAAATTAGAGAGATAATCTTATTAAATTTCATAGTTAAGCATTTATGCCTTTACGGCTGACATATTAAAGCTTTCCTAAGAGTGGGTTTAAACGGGCTGGACCGGGATTGTACCCGCTTCTTATGGCCTAAGAATCCTAGTGACCCACTTAGCCCTCTGTGAAAACCTTTCGCTTTAGGAGCATATTATTTGGTGCTACATCCAGTCCGTTCCTACTTCAAGCGACGATAAATGCCCACTTAAACGTATGAGAAGTCCATTGAGTAAATAATGAGCAAACAATTTACTATGTTGACCAATTTCCTGGGTGTGACGGTTCAACTGAAGAGGAACTGTTATTGACTTCTGTAGAGGCTAATAAAAATTAATGCAAAGTGTGGGATTATGCCTTGAGGGAATGGAATAGTTTTCGTCCAAAATTAAAGGACAACAGTAAGTAAAGATTACCCTGGAGATGAAGTGCCAATGTAGTAATGTATTGGGTTTAACTTGGGATACTGAGAGAGATTTGTTATGTTTAAAACCTAATACTTACAGTATGCCCAGTAATTAACTAAGAGAGTTTTGCCTGCTGGAATGTTTCCAAATGTTTGATCACTAGGTTTAGTGTCACCCTTACTATAAGAGGGAAATTATTATTCAGGAAGCATGGAAACTTAAATGTGCTTGTGATGAAAAATTCTACCTGAGAAAATTGATTGACAGGTGGGTGAATTAATTGGTGATTATGAGGAAAATTCACAATGTTGGAGTTCCCACGCCAGGTGGCCAATCCAAAAGGGAAAAATGTTCTCCACATTTTTTGTGTATGCTACAAAATTGGCATATGGAGCAGTCGCTTAACTTCAATGTATAGTTTATTTCTCTTGTTATGTCTAAAGGCTAATGTGTCTCCAATTAAATCACGTACCTTACCTCAGTTGGAATTAACAGCCATTTATTGATGTGTCAAAATTAGCTAATTATATAAGAACTAAGTAGCAGGAGCTAAAATATTAGCGTGACAACTGAACTTTGGTCTGATAATGATGGTACCTTACAAGGATTCGTAATGGAAACAGTAAAAATTGTGTACATACAAAACGGTCGCTGAAATTAATCAGATACAAGAGAAGTATAATAGTTTGGTGTCAGCTATGTTAACTTTAATCATATACCTGGTGAGGAGAATCCAGGATGTTTTCTTGTCTTGAGGTTTATTTTTATGCTAAAATTTTTTTGTAAATGCTATGTCATGGTTTAAAGGACCGGCTGGTGGTAAATAAAGATAATTGGATGCTGTACAAAAAGGCGTATATTGCTCCTGTTGAAAATTACTGTGACCACCCCGCTCCATAGTTTGCCTCCCTTAGCCATTGATATTAAATAGGTATCTCTTCTTTACCTCAAACTAATCAAAGGTTCTGAAGCTTGGGAGTGTCCATAAACACTAGCACTTATAAGTTAAATATGTAGAACCTTAGCCATACAGGATGCGAAAAGGACTGGGGGTTATGGTAAGCAGCAACCTTCAAACCATGACAGCAATGCCTAAGATACGTAATAGGCAAATAGATTACGGGATTTATATCAAGAAGTGTAAGCAACGAAGTCCAGAGGTCATACTGAAGCTTTACACTTAGTCAGGCCTCACCTAGATTTATGCAGGCTAATTCTGGTCTCCATATATACAGATTGGACATAAATTCGTTAGGAAAACATTTCAGCGTAGGATGACTAAAATTAATACTTAGCATTAGAAATCTTCCATTATGAAGAAAGATTGAAGACTCTTAAGTTACATTCACTTGTTAGAGATGAATGAGGGGAGACCTGATCGAAGTGTATAAGTGGAAGCAGGTATTAATAAAGCGGGATTTTTAACAAGGTGTTGAGGGATATCTCTCCAAGAGTGAACCGCCAGTAATGGATTTAAATTAGATAAGTTTAGATTTAGAAAGGACATAGGAAAGTATTGGTTTGGAAATAGGGTAGTTGATGAGTGGAACAGTCTACCTAGTTGGGTTATTGAGGCTAGGACTTTGGGTAGTTTCAAATTTAGGTTGGATAAGTACATGAGTGGGAGGGGTTGGATTTGAGTGGGACTTGCACATCGGAGGCTTGTTTCTTGGGTGGCTTGAAAATTGGGTGGTTCATATGTTTGTTAGTGGGATGAATTGTAAAGGACCTGCCTAGTATGGGCCAACAGGCCTGCTGCAGTGTTCCTCCTTTCTTATGTTCTTATGTAAGACAGGGAGGATTGGGATTGATGGCATTAGGGTCTAGGGTGAAGGCGCTATATGTGAAGCAGATGTATATTCGGGCAGTGGGGGAAAGGGGTCTTCGGGTGGGGGAGGTGATGGGGGATATCCGCAAATGGTGGGGTGGCAGGGACTTAGTGGAGTGTGAAGATATTGAACATTCAAAATGGTATACAATACCGACAGGTGTTTGGTAAGGACCATATGCAACAGTTAGACAACTTTATTCCGAAAACGTTTCGCATTTACACAGTAGGCTTTTCAGTCGAATACAGAAAGTAGGCAGTAACAGTAGAGATGTGAAGGACGATGTAATCAGTCCATCACCTTGAACGTCGTAGAATTTGAGGTTGTCAGTCCCTCGGCCCCCTGGAGAAGTTCAGTTCCTAGTCAGGAACTATCTGAGATCAAGCGACTCCCAAGGGTGATGGACTGAGTACTATCGTCTTCACATCTTTACTGTTACTGCCTACTTTCTGTATTCGATGAAGAACCTATGTGTAGGCGAAAGTTTCGGAATAAAGTTGTCTAACTGTTGCATATGTGTCTTACCTAACAACCTTGTCAGTATTGTATTACCATTTTGATGTTCATCTTGATCAGACACTGCAACACATGGCATCTTGGTACAGAAAAACCCTTGGACAAGGCTTTTCAAGTGAGGAGTGTTGGATCTGCGAGGGTACATGACCTCTCAGTGGGCCTCTCACTATACTACTACTACTACTACCCTGCACTCTCCTTCGACAGTATTTAAGTCACCGCTCTGTCGCTTGATCCTTCAAGATAGTTCTGACCTATGGAAAACTGAACTTCTCCAATCCGAGGGGGACTGACAACCTCAAATTCTACGAACTTCAAGGGTGAGGGACTGATTAACATCGTCTTCAATCTCTACTGTTACTGCCTACTTTCTGTATTCGACTGAAGAAGGCCTACTGTGTAGGCGAAACGTTTCGCGAATAAAGTTGTCTACTGTTGTATGTGTCTTACCTAACAACTGTTCTCGGGTATTGTATAACCATTTTGATGTCACTTGTCGGACCACTGCAACACATGGCATCTTGGTACAGGAAAACACCTTGGACAGCTTTTCAAGTGAGAAGTGTTGGATTGAGAGGGAATGACCTTCCAGTGGCCCTCACTACTACTTACTACTACTACTACCTGCACCTCTCCTTCCGACAGTATTTAAGTCACCGCACTTCGCTTGATCTTCAGATAGTCGACTATGGAAACTGAATTTCCAAGCCGAGGACTGACAACCTCAAATTCTACGACTTCAAGGGTGATGGATGATTACAATCGTCTTCACATCTCTACTGTTACTGCCTACTTTCTGTATTCGACTGAAGAAGCCTACTGTGTAGGCGAAACGTTTCGGAATAAAGTTGTCTAACTGTTGCATATGTGCTTACCTAACAAACAGTGTGAAGATATGTTGAGGTTTATGTTAAAGGTTCGCAATGTTAAAAAACTCAAGGTAAAAACGGTTGGGTGGGTGGGGTCGGTCGTCAGGGAAATCCATGCAGGGGATGGCAGTGTATCCCACATATGATTGGAGAGTGATATGGGTGGAATTTAGTAAACTAAGAATACAGGCAAGAGCAAGGGAATTGTATATAGATTTCTTTGGGGGTCGTTAGCATCGAAAGAGGTGCTAGACGAATGGGTTTTTGTGAGAGAGGCGTCATGCGGTTTTTGTGGAGAAGTTGAAACTGCTTTCCATGTAGTATATTTTTGTTTGCTTTGGAGGTGGTAAGATTGTGGTGAAGAGGGTTTCCTTTTATTGGGGGGGGGGGGTCAGATATCAACCCCTTAGGGGCTTTAATGTTAGATATGGGAGGGATGCCCAACGAGGTGGGGACGGGCTATCAGATACGTAATTAGTTGATTACTTGTATGTTCTCTTAGGGGATGGGGAGTGGAGGGAAACATTAGGATAAAAGCGTGGCAGCGTGTTTTTAATGTGTCTGCATAGTGTGATGGGTTGTGGTTACGGGGTTTTGGGAAGTCGTTAGTGTATAAAATGTAGAGGGTAGGGGAGAGGACAGATCCCTGGGGTACTCCGGCATTTAGTGTGAAGTAGTCAGAGTAACAGCCTTGGAATTTGATTCTCATGGTACGGCCGTCTAGGAAGTTGCAGAGGAGTTTACGAGTAGTGAGAGGCAGGTTGAAGTTAGTGCAGAGTTTGTACTTGAGCCCTTCTTGCCAGACAGTGTCAAAAGCTTTTTCAACGTCTATTGCAACCATGGCAGTCCTGTTTCTTTGTTTTGTGTTGATGTGGATGTAGTTGAGAATGTTAATGGCATCCTGTGTGGATCTGTGTGTTCTGAAGCCAAACTGGCCATCAGAAAGTAGAGAATTGTGTTCCAGGTATCTGCGAAGGCGATGATTGATGAGTTTTTCAAAGAGTTTCCCTAAAGTTTCGAGGAGGCTGATAGGGCGATAGTTTCTAGGGTCAGAGTGGTCTTTATTGGGTTTAGGAAGGAGGATAGCAGTAGCAGCTTTAAAGAGGGAAGGGAAGTATCCAGAGGTAAGGGAGGCATTGAGGAGGTTTGTTTAGGCAGTAATGATAGAGTCAGGGTGTTTCAGGATAACATGGTTTAGGCCAGAGGCACCAGGGGCCTTGGGAGGAAGGTGTCTGAGGAGAGTTTTAATGTCTGTGTTGGTGAAAGGAGTGTCAAGTTCTTGTGAGGAGGTATGAGAGTCCAGATGGATGTGGCTGCCTGGTGTTGTTTCGTATGTGCGTGTAGTGTTCCAGTGTTCTATGTTCTGAATGTGTTGGATAGCGTTAGGGTGGGGTGGGTGAGGGTGGAAATGTTCTCCCAGATATGTTTGAAGATGTTAGTAGCAGTCTCCGGGACTGAGATGTGTGTGTTGTTGTGGGTGATGTATTTGAATTTGTTGATGGGAATGGTGCCTCTGATTTTTTTGATGAAGTTCCAGAAGGCTTTGTTGTTTTTGATACGCTGTTTGTCCGCTTGTAGTATGAGCTGTGACCAGTGATTGTTGTGGTCTTGGTCTAGACTCTGTAGTATGTTGTTTCTGAGGTAAGTGAGATCTAATCGGACTTGATTAAATCTGTGTGTGTTGTAGAGGAAGCGGTTGTGGTAGCAGATAATTAGTCTTCTTGTTCTGATTGAGGGTTTGAAGGAATAACGAGTGGTGTGGGTTTTCTTTGCTATTGCGGTGTTGGCTGCTTGTGTAATGGTATTCTGGATGAGAGCAAGTTGAGTGTCAGTGTCAGAGATGGGTTTGTTGTTGTAGTCATAGGTGAGGTTAGTATTATCTATGTGTTGTTTGAAGGCATTATAGTCAGCGTTCTTGTAGGAGAAGGAAGGTGTGGCCGGGATGAGGATAGGGTTGGAGGAGATGTGTAAGATGACGGGAATGTGATCAGAACCTGTGATAGGGCCAGGTGATACGTAGTGTTGAAAGAGACAGCTGGCTCGGTTTGCCAGAATGATGTTGGGATTGCCTTGGCCAGTGTGGTTGTAGAAATTGTTGAATCCTGGGCTGAGATGAATTAGGTGTTTGTGGTTTGTGAAGAGTGATGGACTGAACACATCGATTCCAGGTTGAGTGACCGATTACCTCAAACTTCTCCTCTCCTTACCCATTTCTACTTTGTGTTGGAGTGATGAAGCCACTGTGTGGCGAAACGTTTCTTCAGTAAAGATTCTCATGTGTTGCATAGGTGTCTAATTCTTTAACTTGTCGGTTTTCTAAACCATTCATCACATCTGTCAGACACTGCAAAATCATGGGATCTTGGTACAAAGACTTCAACGCTTGCCCAACCTTTAGACGACGATCTACTTACACTAGTGGCAGGTCCCACTGTGATCCCGCCTCCTCCTGCTTCACCTCATCTGACTGCAGTATATAAGCCACCTCTCTGGTCCTATGCTGCATTTCCTACAAGAGTGATGGACTGAACACATCGATTCCACGTTGAGGGACTGATTACCTCAAACTTCTCCTCTCCTTACCCATTTCTACTTTGTATTGGACTGATGAAGCCACTGTGTGGCGAAACGTTTCTTCAATAAAGATTCCCATGTGTTGCATAAGTGTCTCAATTCTTCAACTTATCTGTTTTCTAAACCATTCATCACAATTCTAGGAGACTTTAACTTCAGTCATATTGATTGGAATTTCTTGACTGGGAATTTAGAATCATACGACTTCTTAGAAGTAGTTCAGGATTGTTTTTTGAAGCAGTTTGTGACAGAACCTACATGGGGAAATAACCTGCTTGACTTAGTTCTGGCAAACAATGAATCCCTTGTTAATAATTTAGAAATTTCAGAGGAACTGGGTGCTAGCGACCACAAATCAATTACATTTAGCATTGAATGGAAGTATGATAGTAGCGATAACTCAGTAACAGTCCCAGATTTTCGCTTAGCAGATTACGGTGGGCTTAGGGAACACTTATCATCTGTTTACTGGGGTAACGAAGAGAGCTATCAATATGACAGTTTTCTAAACACTGTACATACTGCTCAAAGAACGTTTATCCCATATAAAGAAATTAGATCAAATAGAAATGACCCAAAATGGATGAATAATAGGCTGAAATATCTACTATGGCATAAGAAAGTAATTTATAGGCGTATCAAAAGAGGTGAGGGTCATCTTATGAATCAGTATATTGACATTAAGAGGGACATTAGAAAGGGTATAAGAAAAGCTAAAAGGGACTATGAAATTAAAGTTGCTAGGGATTCTAAAACTAACCCAAAAAGTTTTTTCCAGGTCTATAGAACAAAAGTTAGAGATAAGATAGGTCCCCTTAAAAATAACTATGGGCATCTTACTGACAAAGAGAATGAAATGTGCTCGATTTTAAATCATTATTTTCTCTCGGTTTTTACACAGGAAGACACTAACAATATTCCAGTAATTAATTTTTATAATTGGCCTGAAGAAGATAAATTATATAACATCACAGTCACTAGTGAAATGGTTGTGAAGCAGATAGACTGAAGCAAAATAAGTCGCCGGGTCCTGATGAGCTTTTTTCAAGGGTTCTTAAGGAATACAAAATGGAACTCTGTGAACCATTAACTAATATTTTTAATTTATCTCTTCAAACAGGTGTAGTGTCTGATATGTGGAAGATGGCTAATGTAATTCCTATTTTTAAAACAGGGGACAAGTCGTTACCGTCAAATTACGGCCCAATAAGCCTGACCTCAATTGTAGGCAAATTACTAGAGTCAATTATAGCTGAGATTATAAGAAGCCATCTCGATAAGCATAGCTTGATTAATGATACTCAGCATGGATTCACGAGAGGCCGCTCTTGTCTAACGAATTTATTAACTTTCTTCAGTAAAGCTTTTGAGGCTGTTGATCACGATAAAGAATTTTATATTATTTACTTAGATTTTAGTAAGGCTTTTGATAGAGTTCCGCACCAAAGACTGTTAAAGAAAGTGGCAGCTCATGGCATTGAGGGAAAAGTGCTCTCGTGGATCGAGTCATTGCTCACAGACAGGAAGCAGAGAGTGTCCATAAATGGGGTTAAATCCGAGGGGATCTGTAACAAGTGGCATTCCACAGGGATCAGTTTTGGGTCCATTGTTGTTTATAATATCATATCAATGATCTTAATGAGGGAATTACTAGTGAAATGAGCAAATTCGCCGATGACACATAGATAGGTAGGATAATTGATTCAAACGTAGATGTTAGGGAACTTCAGGAGGATTTAGACAAGCTCTATTCTTGGTTAGCAAAGTGGCAGATGCAGTTCAATATAGGTAAATGCAAGGTTCTGAAGCTCGGGAGAGTCCAAAACCCTAGCACTTATAAGTTAAGTAATGTACAACTTAGCCATACAGATTGTGAAAAGGACTTGGGGGTTATGGTGAGAAGTAACCTTAAACCAAGACAGCAATGCCTAAGCATACGTAATAGGGCAAATAGATTATTGAGATTTATATCAAGAAGTATAAGCAACAGAAGTCCAGAGGTTATACTGCAGCTTTATACATCATTAGTAAGGCCTCACCCAGATTATGCAGCTCAGTTCTGGTCTCCATATTACAGAATGGACATAAATTCATTAGAAAACATTCAGCGTAGAATGGCTAAATTAATACATAACATTAGAAATCTTCCTTATGAAGAAAGATTGAAGACTCTTAAATTACATTCACTTGTTAGACGAAAAAGGAGAGGAGACATGATCGAAGTGTATAAGTGGAAGATAGGTATTAATAATGTCTTGAGGATATCTCTCCAAGAGAGAACCTGCAGTAATGGATTTAAATTAAACAAGTCTAGATTTAGAAAGGATGTAGGAAAGTATTGGTTAGGAAATAGGGTAGTTGATGAGTGGAACAGTCTACCTAGTTGGGTTATTGAGGCTAGGACTTTGGGTAGTTTCAAATTTAGGTTATATACTACTCAGACCAACTAGAATGTATCACTAATACTTGCACAAGGGATGAACATGGGGAATATATAATAGCTAAATTCAAATCCAAATACCTACAAAAACCTCTCACAGTGATAAACATCTACAGAGTACCACAGTCAAACATTAGCTGTTTTAGTGAAAACCTAGGAAGTATGATAACTGATGCACGCATGAACAAAGATCACTTACTACTCTCAGGTGACTTCAATATAAATCTCCTACAAGACCAAGACCCACATGTTACTGAATTCACAAACACAATGAGTAACTGCATGTTGCTACCAACAGTAACAAAACCTACAAGAGTTACAGAGTCTAGTGTTTCTCTACTAGACCACATCTAGACCAACACCATATCCCCCTTAAGATCAGGCATTATCACAGATAATACCACAGATCATTACCCTACCTTCCTCATAAGAAACCTTAGCAAATTACCCCTAGACACTACTAAAGTCACTTTCAGACTTCACAATGAGGCAGCTATCAATAACTTCACATCAGCAGTGACAAACATTGACTGGCACACTGAGCTAGAAATCTATACAGATATTGACGAATGTATTAATAATTTTCTAAAAAGACCCAATACCTCTATAACAAGCACTGCCCTAAAAAAACTAAACAGATGACTGCAAAGAGACTGAACAGTCCCTGGCTAACACTCAGTATCCTCAAATCCATAAATACAAAGCACCTATACGAAAAACAGTACAAAATGGGCCACATAACCAGAGACCAAACAAAACGTTACTCGTCAATCCTAACCAGCCTAATAAGAAGGGCTAAAAAAATGTATTATGAGAACAGATTATCCAACTTACGAGGTGACATAAGAAAGACCTGGAAAACCCTATTCAGAAATACTAGGAACAAAAAAGATATCACGAAATAGTGAAATTTAATTAACAAAACCAGATGAACCCCAATTCCCACCTACTGAAACAGCAAACAGACTCAATGATTTCTTCTTCACTATAGAAAAAAACCTTGCCAATAAAATCCCAAGCTCAGATACCTCACCCAATGACTGCCTCACTGGCAACTAACCGAACACACTGTTCCTAGCTCCAACTAACCCAACCGAATCTCCCTTATTATCAACAAACTAAAAAACAAGACAGGAGATTTAAATACCTTACCACCCATTATATACAAAAAAGTGTCACAGGTGCTATCACCAATCATTGCAACACTCTTTAACAAATCCATTGAATCTTCTACCTTTCCTACAGTTCTCAAAATAGCAAGGGTCACCCCAATCCATAAAGGAGGAGACCACACAGACTTGAATAACTATAGGCCAATATCCAACTTACACCCTCTCTCTAAAATCTTTGAAAAATTAATCCATAAGCATAACTATTCCTACCTCATCTCCCACAACATACTCAACCCCTGTCAGTTTGGGTTCAGGCCTAATCAAAATACTAATGATGCTATTATCCACATGCTAGAACATATTTATACACCAATAGAGAAAAATGAAGTCTCACTGGGATCTTCATTGACTTACGTAAAGCTTTCGATACAGTTGACCACGACTTGCTCCACATAAAATTGTCGCACTATGGTATAAGAGGGCACTCCCTCAACTACCTAAAGTCATACCTCAGCAACAGAAGCCAATACGTGTACACAAATGGGGCAAACTCTTCAGCACAGCCAATTACAGTTGGTGTCCCACAGGGAAGTGTCCTAGGCCCTCTTCTCTTTCTCATATACATAAATGACCTACCAAATGCATCGCAACTACTCAAACCCACACTATTTGCAGATGACACTACATACGTCTACTCCCACCCGAGTTTTCTGAACACTATACATGCTGCTCAAAGAACGTTTATCCCGTATAAAGAAATTAGATCAAATAGAAATGACCCAAAATGGATGAAAAATAGGCTGAAATATCTACTAGGGCATAAGAAGGGAATTTATAGGCGTATCAAAAGAGGTGAGGGTCATCTTATGAATCAGTATATTGATATTAAGAGGGACGTTAAAAAGAGGATAAGAAAAGCTAAAAGGGACTGTGAAATTAAAGTTGCTATTGTTTCGAAAACTAACCCAAAAAGTTTTTTCCAGGTCTATAGAACAAAAGTTAGAGATAAGACAGGTCCCCTTAAAAATAGCTATGGGCATCTTACTGACAAAGAGAATGAAATGTGCTCGATTTTAAATAATTATTTTCTCTCGGTTTTTACACAGGAAGACACTAACAATATTCCAGTAATTAATTTTTATAATGGGCTAGAAGAAGATAAATTATGTAACATCACAGTCACTAGTGAAATGGTTGTGAAGCAGATAGACCGACTGAAGCAAAATAAGTCGCCGGGTCCTGATGAGGCTTTTTCAAGGGTTCTTAAGGAATGCAAAATGGAACTCTGTGAACCATTAACTAATATTTTTAATTTATCTCTTCAAACAGGTGTAGTGTCTGATATGTGGAAGATGGCTAATGTAATTCCTATTTTTAAAACAGGGGACAAGTCGTTACCATCAAATTATCGCCCAATAATTATTATTATTATTATTATTATTATTATTATTATAAAAGAAGCACTAGGCCACAAGGGCTATACAGCGCTGCAGGGTAGGGAAGGAAGTGAGGGTATCAGGCGGCAGAAGGGGAGAGGGATGATCAGTAGGTTGCAGAAAACAGCGGGGCAAGAGATAGTGAAGGGGTAGAGGGTAGCAAGAGATTAAGGTAGAAAAGGCTGAAGGTATCAGAGTTTGTGGAGTAAGTCAGTTGTTGTCAAAAAGTCAGTGAGAGAGTCCGGATGAAAGGTGGGTCCATCAGCGAGAAGGGAAGGTAAAGAGAGAGCAGCGGAGTGAAGACGACGATGGAGGTAAATTCTGCGTGCTCGTTGATAAAGTGGGCAGTCTAACAGAATGTGGCTGACTGATAATGGAACCTGACAATTCTCACAGAGAGGAGCAGGGCGCCTCTCCATGAGATATCCATGAGTAAGACGAGTATGGCCAATGCAAAGACGGGAGAGAGTAGTCTCCCAACCTCGACACTGGTTGAGGAAAATTGCATTTACTTGGATGCATAATTATATACATAACAGTAAATGAACAATGATAACTATTATTTATCAGTTAGACAACTAGGTTGCAAAAAATGTCCCCCTTCGATACCTACCACTGTCATATCCACAAGTTGCTCTGGACCTATTAATTAAATGAAATATACATCACCAGGAATGCTGGTAAATATGTAAATTTGTGGACTGTATATTAAAATTAAAAAATGATTACATATAAACGCATTTACATAGCAGTAGGAGAATATCTTAAAAACTCACCAATTTGACTGGAGATTAAGGTGTATCATACTCAGAAAACCTCACTCTAACTAAATCTATGAAAATAATGCTGGCCAGAATTACACACAAATCTAGAGAGCTTATCTGAGGTTCTTGGAGTTGTCTTGTCCAGTCGTCTGATATCTCAAGTTATGCAGGAATGCACATCCACCAATTTTGCCTCCTATGTGAGAGGTGTCAACACAATTTTAAACTCTAGAGCACAAAAATTTCTACCCATTACACCAACGTTCTAATACAAATTCAAAACCAAGACAGCGAGTCTCGTCTCCGCAGACGCAGGCTTTCCGTTTTCTATGACATAAATATTATTAAATACAGTATGGCCATCTATTTACATACAAATACTGAATTTCTGGAAAATATATACAGTATTTTCCAAACTGCGGCCGGCCAGAGGTCGTTGCTAAACGACTCAAATTGATCATTTGACATTGGTGGAGGACCTGGGTACATATAGGATCTGGCATCCACACGGCGACATATTACACAAGATTTAATCACCCTTTTTACACTTTGCTGTCATTGTGGAATCCAGAAAGTTTCCCTAATACAATTTAAGGTACCTTTTACCTTACCATGCATTACATTTTTATGGGCATTTAGAACAATTTAATTTGTTAGATGATGAGTTTTGGGCAGTAAGATAGGGTGTTTAGCATAATCACCAAATTCAGCATTTTGTAACCTACCTCTGCACCTAATTGCATTGTTCTCTAAATACAGCCCCATTTTCTCAATTATGGAACCTTTCACAATTTTTCTTTCCATCATCAATTTAATCTCATTTCCATAGATTTCCTCCTGTACCCTCTTTATCCAATATTCAAGAGGATGTGAAAACTTGTATGAAATATTCATCTTGTTTAGAAATTTAAACACCAACTTAGTTACATTGATTAGTTTGGGTAAAGAAGAATACCTATTTATATCAATGGCTAAGGGAGGACAAACTATTGGAGAGGTGGTCACACTAATTTCAACAGGAGCAATATACGCCTTTTGTACAGGCCAATTAGCTTTATTTACCAACCAACTCGGTCCTTTAAACCATGATACAGCATTTACAAATTTAGCAGAAGGTAAACCTCGAGACAAGAAATCAGCTGGTTCTCCTCACCAGGTATATGATTAAATGTTAACATATGCTGACCCAAACTATTATACTTCTCTTGCATCTGATTAATTTCAGCGACTCTGTTTTGTACGTACACAATTTTACTGTTTCCATTACGAATCCATTGTAAGGATACCTCATTATCAGACCAAATTACAGTGTCGCTAATATTTATCTCCTGCAACTTATTTCTTATATAATTAGCTAATTTGACACCTACATAAATGGCTGTTAATTCCAACTGAGGTAAGGTACGTGATTTAATTGGAGACACTTTAGCCTTAGACATAACAAGAGAAATAACACTATTACATTGAAGGTAAGCGACTGCTCCATATGCCAATTTTGAAGCATCACAAAAAATGTGGAGAACATTTTTCCCATTTGGACTGGCCACCTGGCGTGGGAACTCCAACATTGGAATTTTCTCATAATCACCAATTAATTCATCCCACCTGTTAATGAATTCCTCAGGTAGAATTTCATCCCAAGCACATTTAAGTTTTCATGCTTCCTGAATTAATAATTTCCCTCTTATAATAAGGGGTGACACTAAACCTAGTGGATCAAAACATTTGGAAACTTCAGCAAGCAAAACTCTCTTAGTTAATTTATTGGGCATACTGTAATTATTAGGTTTTAACATTAACAAATCTCTCTCAGTATCCCAAGTTAAACCCAATACATTACTACATTTTGGCACTTCATCTCCAGGGTAATCTTTACTTATTTTGTCCTTTAATTTGGACGAATTACTATTCCATTCCCTCAGAGGCATATCCACACTTTGCATTATTTTATTAGCCTCTACAGAAGTCATTAACAGTTCCTCTTCAGTTGACGTCACACCCAGGAAATTGTCCACATAAAATTGTTTGCTCATTACTTTACTCAATGGACTTCTCGTACGTTTAAGGTGTGCATTTATTGTCGCTTGAAGTAGGAACGGATTGGATGTAGCACCAAATAATACGCTCCTAAAGTGAAAGGTTTTCAGAGGGCTAAGTAGGTCAATAGGATTCTCAGGCCATAAGAAGAGGGTACAATCCCTGTCAGCCTCTTGTAAACCCACTCTTAGGAAAGCTTTACTTATGTCAGCCGTAAAGGCATAATTCTTTACCCTGAAATTTAATAAGATATCTCCTAATTTTTCCGTCAACGACGGACCTGTCATCAAACAGTCATTTAAACTAGGTACATTTTTGTTACTCCTGGCACTACAATTAAGCACAATTCTCAGAGGAGTGGTCTTAGAATCCTTCTTCACTCCATGATGTGGCAAATAGTGACCATAAATTTTGGCTTGCTCAGGAGGTACCTCTTCTATAAATTTATTAATTAACTGCTCAGCAATTATATCATTATAGGCAGTTAACAATTTTGGTGTCTTACTCAGTTCGCGGAGCTGAGCCTTTAATTGTCCATATGCCATTCTGTAATTGGTGAGCAATTCTGGATGGTTCAGTCTCCACGGAAGTCGCACCCAGTATTGTCCAGATTCAAATTTTACATCTCTCAGGTATTGTTCTTGAGTAAAAGAATCCTCTGGACTTTCTTCATTTACATTTTTCCAATGCTTTCTAATTCCCACAATTTATGCACTGGCTCAACACCATCCTCTATGGAGGAATTATACTGGGGCACGACTTCATGAGTAAGGCACACAGTTATGGTATTTGTAGTTTCCTCTAGTCATGAATTATTATTACGAGGAATCCTACCATACATTACATGGCCTCCTGCAGTCTTCAAAGGGTAACACCACATTTCTTTACCATACCCTTTACAAAGGAGGCATAATAGTCGCTACCTTTCAAAATATTTATTGGGCCTACAGAATCATCACTTACCCCAGAAGGTGCTAAATTTACATAATGTGAAAGTCTTTCTGTAGCTTTACTAAGCCCTACTGTAGATATTTTCTATGGAAGTCTATCTACAATTACTGCATTAACACATTTTTTCTCGTTGCCCAACCTGACAGTTACATAAACAGTGTCATACAATTGAGCCCTTTTATCTGAGAGAAAACCAGATAATTTTTAAGTTGTGGGATCTCCCATCTGTACTTTCATACCATCAAGACGTTTACGTTTTATGAAAGTACACTGGGATCCCTGGTAAATTAATGCCTTTAATCATCAATTTTTACCTGTAACACAGGTAAGGCAACTTCAGCAAAACCATCATTATTAACATTAGCAGCAATTTTTACACTAGCCACTGTTGTGTCCGGATTGTCAACATTATCATTATTATCAACATTATCATATAGACCTTTACACATGACTATATGGTGTCTTCCTTTGTGACATTGATAACAGTTGTTTAATTTGGCATGACAATCCTTTACATTGTGATTACCTGAACACCTGATACATCTGTCAAGTTCCTCCAATCTTTCAACTTTATCATTCCATGAATTGTATGCATTGCAATTCTTAGAAGAATGAGTACCCATGCAGAAAATACAATCTCTCTTTTCTTTGACTGGTTTCTTATTAACTTGGCTACTCTTAGGAGGATACTTATTCCTCTTACCTTGTTGAGAATCATTATTTCTGATTCTTGCTACTTGATATGCACCTATGCAACTATTTTTAGGAAATGAATTTTGATTATTACCACTGGGATAATTTCTCCCTTTGTGAAACTTGACAGATACCTCAGAGTTATTATGTGTTGCATCTTTAAAATGAGTTAGTTGGCTGGTCTGCAACTGAACAATGAATTCTTGTAGACCTAGTCTTATTTCCTCCAGACCAAAATAACCTTTGTGATATTTGTTCGAGGACCATTCAAGTGTTTTACAGCTTAATTTATTCTGTACAATGGCACTCAATAACCAGTCTGATTCCTTCAGATAATATTTATTACTTAAAGTTTTGAGAGTGCTCTCCAGTTTAACTCTAAACTGTTGTAAACCTTTGTAAGTGTGATCTGGAGATTTTAAATTAACAATGATATTCACTAGATCCAACCTACTTTGTTCTATAATACCATAAGTGACCTTCAACAAGTCAACTGCTTCCTTGTAAGAGTCATCTACATTGGAAAAGGCTTGTATCAGTATGTGAGCATCTCCTCTTACCTGTCCTTTGAGGTAAAATAATTTAGTTATACAGGCTAGGTCACTCCTGTCATTCACAGCTGCTTTAAAAATTGACCAAAATTCCTCCCAATTTTCACCAGGATTAAATACAGGTAAACATAATTCTGGGAGTTTTGGCAAAGACATACTTATTTGTTGGAGCAGACTGATTAACTGCCTGGTTTACACATTTTAATTTATTCAAGGCCTGGCTTTTACAAGAAAGAATCTTTTCCTCTAATTCATAATATTGATTAATCATGAGATCTATTTCAGTTTCATCTACACAGTTTACTAACAAATCTCCTTCATATTTGTTGTAATATAATTTGTATGAATCATATCTATTCCCCAAAGCATCTAAATACAATTTTAAATTATCAGTATTCACAGTTTCTTGATTCATTAATTCCAAGCACTTATTATATGCCTTGGTTACATGAACTTTTCTAGCTTGCAGTGACGCTTTCTTTGCTCTATATTCCATATGATTGTCTTCTACATCAATTTCCTCATTTTGAGCCATGATGCAATGTATTAAATTCAACTTAATTAATAACACTGATTACAACTTATAACACTGATACAACTTACCTTTGCATAAATCCTAGCTACTTTAGCTTAGCAATTACATGTATAATATAAATTTTAAATGTACATTAATACAAACTTGGCTCATCAAATTTAATATTATACAAATTAATAAATCCTTGCCAGAATTTGGCATAGCAAATTAATATTATACACATTAATAAGCTACACTTGGCTTATCAATTACACATACACTTATACACATTAATATAATCTTTAGCCACACTTGACTTATCTTATCAAAATTAATATTGTAATTATTATAGTCCACTACACATTAAATAAATTTGTGAACTTAACATCCACCTCCTTCTGTCATTTTACATATAATTATTAAGTAATTAACTAATTAATGACTTCACTAATTACATCGGGCAAATTAAATGTAGAAAATTGCATTTCCTTGGATGCATAATTATATACATAACAGTAAATGAACAATGATAACTATTATTTATCAGTTAGACAAGTAGGAATTTGGGACATGTAGGTCGCAAAAAAAAATGTTCCCCTTTGATACCTACCACTGTCATATCCACAAGTTGCTCTGGACCTATTAATTAAATGAAATATACACCACCAGGAATGCTGGTAAATATATAAATTTGTGGACTGTATATTAAAATTAAAGAATGATTATATATAAATACATTTACATAACAGAAGGAGAATATCTTAAAAACTCACCAATTTGACTGGAGATTAAGGTGTATCATACTCAGAAAACCTCACTCTAGCTAAATCTATGAAAATAATGCTGGCCAGAATTTCACACAAATCTAGAGAGCTTATCTGAGGTTCTTGGAGTTGTCTTGTCCAGTCGTCTGATATCTCAAGTTATGCAGGAATGCACATCCACCAATTTTGCCTCCTATGTGAGAGGTGTCAACACAATTTTAACCTCTAGAGCACGAAAATTTCTACCCATTACACCAAAGTTCTAATACAAATTCAAAACCAAGATGGCGAGTCTCGTCTGTGCAGATGCAGGCTTTCCGTTTTTTATGACATAAATATTATTAAATACAGTATGGCCATCTATTTACATACAAATACTGAATTTCTGGAAAATATATACAGTATTTTCCACACTGGTGACAAGAAGACGGCCAGTAACCTATACTCGGTTTAATAGATTGAAGTTTGTTACCGAGCATAGTAGACCAACGTTGTTGCCAACGGGTGTGAATGTGGGTAGCTATTGCAGCAAAATAGTCTGTAAATGGAATACCTCTATATGAAATTTGTAGGTCATGTACTGCTGACCGCGCAGCAGTGTCTGGCTGTTCATTGCCCTGTACGTCAACATGACCAAGGACCCAACAAAAAACAATATCTTTATGCTTGGTAAAGATGCGGTGTAGCCAAAGTTGGATACGGAGGACTAAGGGGTGAGGTGTATCAAATTTCTGTATAGCATGTAAAGCACTAAGGGAGTCTGAGACAACCACAAATGATGACACAGGCATAGATGCAATATGGATAAGTGCTGCAAGAATGGCATACAATTCAGCAGTAAAATTACTAGCTGACAATAGTAAATGCCCTCGTACGACGTTGTCCGGATACTTCTGCGAATCCTATGCCATCAGAAGACTTAGAGCCATCTGTGTACACTGCAATGGCATGAGAATGAGAGTGGAAGTGGTCAAGAAAAAGAAAGCAGGAACGACTGTAGACAGTTGGGCTTTCGAGCAAGGGAGAGAGAAAGAGCAGACTCGAACAGCTAGAACTTCCCAGGGGGATAGGGAAAAGTGAGATGCTACATGAACATAGAAATGTGGTAATTGAAGAGAAGACAAGAGCGAATGTAGGCGAAGAGAGTAGGGATGGAGTAAACAGGGGCAGCGAACAAATAAAGAATGTCTACTAATATCAGTGACCATTCTATAAATGGAAGGATTGCGGAGATAATGAGAGTGTACATAGTAGCGAAGGCAATGGGCATTACGGCGATCGGATAAGGATGGAACGTTCGCTTCTGCATAGAGGCTCTCAACAGGGGAAGAGCAAAAAGCACCAAGGCATAAACGTAATCCTTGGTGATGAATGGAGTTAAGGCTAGAGAGAGTAGCAGGAGAGGCCACTGAATAGACCTGGTCACCATAATCAAGTTTCGATAAAATGAGGGTGGAATGTAGGTGAAGGAGAGTTCGACGATCAGCTCCCCATGAAAGATGAGCAAGGGTTTTAAGAAGGTTCAGCCGGCTGTGACAAGTTGCCTTCAGAGAGGCAATGTGAGGTTTCAAGGATAACCTACGGTCAAAGAGGAGGCCCATAAACCTGACTGTATCACGTTCAGGGATACTGGAGCCATAGAGGTACAAAGGATGATCGGAGATGATAGAGAGTCTAGTGAAAGTAATTTAGTGAGTTTTGGTACTGGAAAATTTAAACCCATGTGTGGTGGCCAAATTGGAAACACGGTCGACCACATGCTGGAGAGAAACTGTAATGAGGTGACAGTCAGCGCCTGCACAGGCAATAGTGAAATCATCAACATAGTGTGATGACCAAATATTTGATGGAAGACTAGAGGCCAAATCATTTATAGCAAGGAGAAAAAGTGTTGTGCTCAGAACACATCCCTGGGGGACACCTTCAGCTTGGATAAAGTCCGGGGAGAGCACATTATTAACCCGAACACGGAAATGTCTCTCAGTTAAAAAGTTCTTAAGGAAGGATGGTAGATTGCCTCGGAGGCCTAAGGAGTGGGCTTGGGCCAAAATATTATACCTCCAAGTTGTGTCATATGCCTTCTCAAGGTCAAAAAATATGGCAATAACTGAGTGGTTATTACACAAGGCATTACGAACTTTACGTATCCAAGCGTAGTAAGGGTCTATTGTAGAACGACCCTTACGAAAGCCATATTGACGAGTGGAGAGACTGTTGTGTGTCTCTAAATACCACACTAAACGTCTATTTACCAGGCATTCCATCACTTTGCAAACTGCACTGGTAAGAGCAATGGGACGATAGTGGGAGGCTTCATGTCCCGTTAGTGCCGGTTTGCGGAAAGGGAGAACAATGGCAGATTTCCACGGCTGTGGAGAACTCCTTGTGACCAAATAAGATTGAAAAGGTGTAAAAGGACTGCAAGGGCTGACTGATGTAAATGTTGTAGCATACGAATATGAATGTCGTCGGGCCCAGCTGCCGATGATCGGCAAGCTGAGAGCGTTGCCTCCAGTTCTTGAAGTGTAAAAGGCACATTATACTGTTCTTCTCTGAGAGAAGAAAAGTCCAAGGGTGCTAACTCTCTGGCAGACTTTGAGGAAAGAAATGAGGGGCATAGATGGAGCCCCTGAGAAATACGGACCAGATGATTGCCAATTTCATTGGCAACATCTAGTGGGTTTGCTGTATCAACACCGGCAACCCGCAGAACAGGAGCCGGGTCAGGAGAATATTTACCACTCAGTTTTCGTACTTTTTTCCAGACTGCACTCATAGAGGAAGCAGAGGTGATGGTGGAGACATAATCTCACCAGCAAGTGCGTTTAGCGTCACGGATGACACGGCGAGTGATTGCATGCTTCTGCTTAAAATCAAGAAGTCTCTCTGTGGTTCTATTGTACCAGTACCTGCCCCACGCAGCGCGTTTCAAACGTACTGCACGAGCACAAGCAGGAGACCACCAAGGCACGCATTTCTGAGAATGCCTGCCCGAAGTTTGGGGTATAGAATGAGAAGCTGTGGTTAAAACGGAGGACGAGAAGAGGTGTAAAAGCTCATCAATGGAGGACGAAGAAGGAACCTCACTAAAAACAGTTAGTTTCTAACTGAATGTCACGGGAATCACAGTGAGACCCCCCAGAGGAAATGATGGGCATTAAAATCACCAAGTAACAGAAGTGGTGGCGGTAATGACGAAACAAGAAAGGCAATATCCAGAATAGATAATGCCCGAGAAGGAGAGAGATATAAAGAACAGAGCGTATACCACCTATGCAAGTGAATATGGGCTGCTGTGTAATGCAGCGAAGTACGAACAAATAGCTGATGGTATGGAATATCAGTGCATAGAAGAAGGGCACTTTCATTAAAGGTCCCATCAGGAAAAGGATCTGAAGAATACAATAAATTATAGCCTGAGATGGGATAGATAACAGCAGAGTGTAATTTTGGTTCCTGTAAGCAAACACCAACAGGGGAAAACTGGGATAGTAACATCTGAAGCTCACCCCAATTACCCCTGAGGCCATGTATATTCCACTGTAAAAAGGCCATGATTGGCAATGATAAAGATACCTGAAATATGCAGGTAAGGGTTCCTACAGACTAGAGGGGTTAGAAAAGTCCACATGCGGAGGCAGCGGAAAACGTTCAGGCAGCAAAGGAACGGTGCGCTGCAAAGAAAGGTGTGGAAAATAAAATATTTTCTGGAAAAAATACAGTGTATTTTTTATGTACATTAGTGTAATACATTGTATTTAATAAAATTTATGTCATAAAAAATGGGAAATTTCTGCGCGTGCGCAGAGGAGACTCACCATTGTTGTTTGAATTGAGTAACAGAAGTTAGTGAATAATGGGAAGAATTTTTCGTGCTCAAGAGATAAAATTGGGCTGACACCTCTCAAATAGGAGGCGAAATTGTTGGATGTGCATTCCTGCATAGCTTGAGATATCAGACGACTGGACAAGACAGCTCCAGGAACCTCAGATAAGCTACCTAGATTTATGTTATAATTCTGACCAGCATTATTTTCATAAATTTAGTTAGAATGAGGTTTTTTGAGAATGATACATATTAATCTCCAGTCAAATTGGTGAGTGATATTAAGATATATTCTCCATCTGTTATGTAAATTGTATATATATAATCAATTAATAATTTTAATATACCATCTACAAATTTATATATTTACCAGAATTCCTGGTGATGTATATTTCATTTGTAATTAATAGGTCTAGAGCAACTTGTGGATATGACAGTGGTAGGTATCGAAGGGGGACATTTTTTGTGACCTAGGTGATCCAAATTCCTACTTGTCTATGTAACTCTGATAAATAATAATTATCTTTGTTATTTACTGTTAAGTACATTATGAGTTACATACACATAAATGTAATTTTCCACATTTAATTTGCCCGTTGGTCCTTCAAACCGGATGTAATTAGTAAAGTCATTAATTAGTTAATTACTTAATAATTATATGTGAAATGACAGAAGGAAGTGGATGTTAAGTTCACAAATTTACTTAATGTGTAGTGGATAATAAATATTACAATATTAATCTGGATAAGCCAAGTCAAGTGTGGCTAAAGATTATATTGTGTATAATATTAATTTTGTTATGCCAAATTCTGGCAAGGATTTATATTAATTTGTATAATATTAATTTGATAAGAGAATTCTGGCCAAGATTTATATCAGTGTATGTGTAATTGCTAAGCTCAAGTGTTGCTAAAATATATATTATAATTTTCTTACATGTGTAATTACTAAGCTCAAATGTGTATTTAAAATTTATATTACAATTTTCTTAGATGTGTAATTACTAAGCTCAAGTATAGCTAACATTATTAATGTGTATTTAAAATTTATATTATAATTTTCTTACATGTAATTGCAAAGCTCAAGTGTAGTTAGGATTTATTCAAAGGTAAGTTGTACTATTTACCTTAATAAAGTGCATAATTTAGTACATAATCAGTGTTATTAATTAAGTTGAATTTAATACATTGCATCATGGCTGAACATGAGGAAATTAATATAGAAGACAAACATATGAAATATAGAGCAAAGAAAGCATCACTGCAAGCTAGAAAAGTTCATGTAACCAAGGCATATAATAAGTGCTTGGAATTAATGAATCAAGAAACTGTGAAAACTTATGATTTAAAATTGTATTTAGATGCTTTGGGGAATAGATATGATTCATATAAATTATATTACAACAGATATGAAGGAGGTTTATTAGTAAACTGTGTAGATGAGACTGAAGTAGATCTCATGATTAATCAGTATTATGAATTAGAAGAAAAGATTCTTTCTTGTAAAAGTCAGTCTTCGAATAAATTAAAATGTGTAAACTAGGCAGTTAATCAGTCTGCTCCAATAAATAAGATGTCTTTGCCAAAACTCACAGAATTATGTTTACCTGTATTTAATCCTGGAGAAAATTGGGAGGAATTTTGGTTAATTTTTAAAGCAGCTGTGCATGACAGGAGTGACCTAGCCTGTGTAACTAAATTATTTTACCTCAAAGCCTTTCCCAATGTAGATGACTCTTACAAGGAAGTAGTTGACTTGTTGAAGGTCACTTATGGTAATATAGAACAAAGTAGGTTGGATCTAGTGAATATCATTGTTAATTTAAAATCTCCAGATCACACTTACAAAGGTTTACAGCAGTTTAGAGTTAAACTGGAGAGCACTCTCAAAACTTTAAGTAATAAATATAATCTGAAGGAATCAGATTGGTTATTCAGTGCCTTGGTACAGAATAAATTAAACTCTAAAACACTTGAATGGCTCTCAAACAAATATCACAAGGGTTATTTTGGACTGGAGGAAATAAGACTAGGTCTACAAGAATTCATTGTTCAGTTGCAGACCAGCCAACTAACTCATTTTAAAGATGCAACACATAATAACTCTGAGGTATCTGTCAAGTTTCACAAAGGAAAAAATTATCCCAATGGTAATAATCAAAATTCATTTCCTAGAAATAGTTGCATAGGTACATATCAAGTAGCAGGAATCAAAAATAATTATTCTCCACAAGATAAGAAGAATAAGTACCCTCCTAAGAGTAGCCCAGTTAATAAGAAACCAGTCAAAGAAAAGAGAGATTGTCTTTTCTGCAAGGGTACTCATTTTCTAAGAATTGCAATGCATACAATTCATGGAATGATAAAGTTGAAAGATTGGAGGAACTTGACAGATGTATCAGGTGTTTAGGTAATCACAATGTAAAGGATTGCCATGCCAAATTAAACATCTGTTATCAATGTCACAAAGGAAGACACCATATAGTTATGTGTAATGATCTATATGATAATAATGATAATGTTGATAATCCTGACACAACAGTAGCTAATGTAAAAATTGCTGCTAATGTTAATAATGATGGTTTTACTGAAGTAGCCTTACCTGTGTTACAGGTAAAAATTGATGATAAAAGGCATAAATCAAAAAATGTAAATGCATTATTAGACCAGGGATCCCAGCATACTTTCATAAATCATAAATGTCTTGATGGTATGAAAGTACATATGGGAGATCCTACAACTTTAAAATTATCTGGTTTTCTCTCAGATGAAAGGGCTCAATTGTATGACACTGTTTATATAACTGTCAGGTTGGGCAATGAGAAAAAAGTGTTAATGCAGTAATTGTAGATAGACTTCCATAGAAAATATCTACAGTAGGGCTTAGTAAAGCTACAGAAAGACTTTCACATATTGCAAATTTAGCACCTTCTGGTGTTTACCTGGAGTTTACCTGGAGAGAGTTCCGGGGGCAAACGCCCCCGCGGCCCGGTCTGTGGCGAGGCCTCGTGGTGGATCAGAGCCTGATCAACCAGGGTGTTGCTGCTGGCTGTACGCAAACCAACGTACGAGACACAGCCCGGCTGGTCAGGATCCGTCTCTAGGTGGTTGTCCAGTGCCAGCTTGAAGACTGCCAGGGGTCTGTTGGTAATCCCCCTTATGTATGCTGGGAGGCAGTTGAACAGTCTTGGGCCCCTGACACTTATTGTATGGTCTCTTAACGTGCTAGTGACACCCCTGCTTTTCATTGGGGGGATGTTGCATCGTCTGCCAATTCTTTTGCTTTCGTAGTGAGAGATTTTCGTGAGCAAGTTCGGTACTAGTCCCTCTAGGATTTTCCAGGTGTATATAATCATGTATCTCTCCCGCCTGCGTTCCAGGGAATACAGGTTTAGGAACCTCAAGCACTCCCAGAATTTGAGGTGTTTTATCTCCGTTATGCGCACCGTGAAGGTTCTCTGTACATTTTCTAGGTCAGCAATTTCACCTGCCTTGAAAGGTGTTGTTAGTGTGCAGCAATATTCCAGCCTATATAGAACAAGTGACCTTAAGAGTGTCATCATGGGCTTGGACTCCCTAGTTTTGAAGGTTCTCATTATCCATCCTGTCATTTTTCTAGCAGATGCGATTGATACAATGTTATGGTCCTTGAAGGAGAGATCCTCCGACATGATCACTCCCAGGTCTTTGACGTTGGTGTTTCGCTCTATTATGTGGCCAGAATTTGTTTTGTACTCTGATGAAGATTTAATTTCCTCGTGTTTACCATATCTGAGTAATTGAAATTTCTCATCGTTGAACTTCATATTGTTTTCTGCAGCCCACTGAAAGATTTAGTTGATGTCCGCCTTGAGCCTTGCAGTGTCTGCAATGGAAGACACTGTCATGCAGATTCGGGTGTCATCTGCAAAGGAAGACACGGTGCTGTGGCTGACATCCTTGTCTATGTCGGATATGAGGATGAGGAACAAGATGGGAGTGAGTACTGTGCCTTGTGGAACAGAGCTTTTCACCGTAGGGTCCTCGGACTTTACTCTGTTGACGACTACTCTCTGTGTTCTGTTAGTGAGGAAATTATAAATCCATCGGCCGACTTTTCCTGTTATTCCTTTAGCACGCATTTTGTGCACTATTACTCCATGGTCACACTTGTCGAAGGCTTTTTCAAAGTCTGTATATATTACATCTGCATTCTTTTTGTCTTCTAGTGCATTTAGGACCTTGTCGTAGTGATCCAATAGTTGAGACAGACAGGAGCGACCTGTTCTAAACCCATGTTGCCCTGGGTTGTGTAACTGATGGGTTTCTAGATGGGTGGTGATCTTGCTTCTTAGGACCCTTTCAAAGATTTTTATGATATGGGATGTTAGTGCTATTGGTCTGTAGTTCTTTGCTGTTGCTTTACTGCCCCCTTTGTGGAGTGGGGCTATGTCTGTTGTTTTTAGTAACTGTGGGACGACCCCAGTGTCCATGCTCCCTCTCCATACGATGGAAAAGCCTCGTGATAGGGGCTTCTTGCAGTTCTTGATGAACACGGAGTTCCATGAGTCTGACCCTGGGGCAGAGTGCATGGGCATGTCATTTATCGCCTGTTCGAAGTCATTTGGCGTCAGGATAACATCAGATAGGCTTGTGTTAACCAAATTCTGTGGCTCTCTCATAAAAAATTAATTTTGATCCTCGACTCTCAGCACTGGTTAGCGGCTTGCTAAAAACTGAGTCATATTGGGACTTGAGTAGCTCACTCATTTCCTTGCTGTCATCTGTGTAGGACCCATCTTGTTTAAGTAGGGGCCCAATACTGGACATTGTTCTCGACTTTGATTTGGCATAGGAGAAGAAATACTTTGGGTTTCTTTCGATTTCATTTATGGCTTTTAGTTCTTCCCGCGATTCCTGACTCCTATAAGATTCCTTTAGCTTAAGTTCGATGCTTGCTATTTCTCTGACCAGTGTCTCCCTACGCATTTCAGATATATTGACCTCTTTTAGCCGCTCTGTTATTCTTTTCCGTCGCCTGTAAAGGGAGTGCTTGCCTCTTTCTATTTTACATCTACTCCTCCTTTTTCTTAGAGGAATAAGCCTTGTGCATACATCGAGTGCCACCAAGTTAATCTGTTCTAGGCATAAGTTGGGGTCTGTGTTGCTTAGTATATCTTCCCAGCTTATATCGGTTAGGACTTGGTTTACTTGGTCCCACTTTATGTTTTTGTTATTTGTTATTGAAGTTGAATTTGGTGAATGCTCCCTCGTGACTAGTCTCATTATGTCGGTCTGGGGCTCCACACATACATGTCTGAACCTCAGTTATGTTGTGATATGAGTATATTGTTTTTGATATGGTGACATTTTTTATCAGATCATCATTGTTAGTGAAGATGAGGTCTAGTGTATTCTCCAGTCTAGTAGGCTCTATTATTTGCTGGTTTAAATTGAATTTTGTGCAGAGATTTAAAAGCTTGTGTGAGTGTGAGTTTTCATCAGAGCTGCCTCCTGGTGTTATTACTGCAACAATATTATTTGCTATATTCCTCCATTTTAGGTGCCTTAAGTTGAAATCCCCCAGGAGCAAGATGTTGGGTGCAGGAGCTGGAAGATTTTCCAGACAGTGGTCAATTTTTAACAGCTGTTCCTGGAATTGCTGGGATGTTGCATCCGGAGGCTTGTAGACTACCACAATGACTAGGTTTTGGTTCTCGACCTTTACTGCTAAAACTTCCACTACATCATTTGAGGCATTTAGCAGTTCTGTGCAAACAAGTGACTCTTGAATGTACAGGCCAATTCCCCTCTTTTGCCTGTTCACTCGGACACATCTGTATAGGTTGTAACCTGGGATCCATATTTCGTTGTCCAAGTGATCCTTTATGTGGGTCTCAGTGAAAGCCGCGATCATTGCCTTTGCCTCTGCAAGCAGTCCATGGATGAAAGGTATTTTGTTGTTTGTTTCTGGCTTTAGACCCTGTATATATGCAAAGAAGAATGTCATCGGACTGGTGGTATTTTTGGTACTGGGGGGGGGATTTTTTCTGGCATTAGTATCTGTATCTGTTGGTTTGGAGTGGAGACCATCGACTGTGGTTCCACTCCAGGAATGACTGGATTTGGTGTACGATTTCTGCCATTTCCTGCCAGTTTTTTTTTCCTTCCTGGCACTAAAAAACCTCTCCCTGAGTGGCTGTGGCTACCCAGGTTTTCCCATGGTCTGGATGTTTTGTATCTTTTTGTCCCCTTTAGATGGTGTGCCTGGCAATTTAAGTTATAGCACAGTCTTTCCTGTACTGAAGAGGTACACAGTTCAGGGTGAAAAAGCTTACAGGAAGGGAGTTTGCATTTTCCTGTTGTCATATGGGCATGGCATTTTCTAGGGTGGTCATAGTTGCACGTCCCGTCTGTTTTTCCAGATTTCCCATGCCTGCAGATACCAAGTGCATAGCATGTGCACAGGCTTGGTTTCCGTTTGCCTTGGGTTTCTGTGACTGTATTCCCTGTTGGTGCATGTTTCCCTGTCTTATTCCTATCCTCCCTAGCACCAACAATGGAGCTCCCACCAGTTATTTTTGGTAATATATCCTCACTATTGCTAGTGGAGTCCTCTTGTTTGCTATTTCCTGTGGTATTTCTAGTTTGGCATATTGGTTTTATCTTTGACTACACTTGTTTCGCTACTACGGGTCCTGTCCCCTATGAGGTCATTTATATGTATTCCTTCCTGCATATAATTCCTGACTACCTGGACAAAATCTCCAGCTTCACCATTACTGTCTCCCAGGACAGCACCTCCAGCTTCACCATTACTGTCTCCCAGGACAGCACCTCCAGCTTCACCATTACTGTCTCCCAGGACAGCACCTCCAGCTTCACCATTACTGTCTCCCAGGACAGCGCTATCAGCCCCACATTTACTGACTACCAGGACATCACCTCCAGCCTTACAGTTTCTGACTACATGTCCAGTATCATGGGCAGTACCATACAGCCCAGACTTTTTATGTTCCCATCTGTTGTAGAAAGCTTCCAGGTTTTCTATGAAAGCAGCTTTGATGTTATCCTCTTTTAATACCCTTGTGATTTTAGTCCACAGATTTATCTCATTTGGGCATACCCAAAAACACTTCCCTGTTTTAATACTGCTTGTAGATAGTTCTTGGATATCTGCACAAGGGGCGTGACACCAATTTCCACAAAAATGACAATTTATCCATGTGGAAGCCCGTTTCTTTGATTGACGGCAGACTACACAGAGCTTCATAATGATTTGAATGGTTGATTTACTGTAATTCTACTAGCAACCTCTTGAATATTATATTAATAACCTCCTTAAATGAAGCTCTAGCTATTTGTATTTCTATTTCTAACTGTACTTGTATATTGGACAGCTTGCCGTGCACGTTCCTGATTTATATTTATTGTTTGTGTTTGATAAGGGCGCCTACAACCCCATCCGTTTACAGTCTGCTTTAATGTCCAACGAATCAGTTTGAAACCAGTCAAGGGTTCGGACCAGTCAAGGGTTCGGACCAGTCAAGGGTTCGGACCAGTCGAGGGTTCGGACCAGTCGATCTGATCTGATCATTGGGTCACTTATTTAAAACATACTGGTCGGTGATTTGGGCTAACACATGAAGGATCTACTGGAAATTATCTACCCGAGTAATATGTGATTTGATTGATACAAAAGTATAACTTGCGTGTTGAAGAACCGGTGATGATTCTGTAGGCCCAATAAATATTTTGATAGGTAGTGACTATTATGCCTCCTTTGTAAAGGGTATGGTAAAGAAATGTGGTGTCACCCTTTTGAAGACTGCAGGAGCAATGTATGGTAGGATTCCTCGTAATAATAATGCATGACTAGAGGAAACTACAAATACCATAACTGTGTGTCTTACTCATGAAGTCGTGCCCCAGTATAATTCTTCCATAGAGGATGGTGTTGAGCCAGTGCATAAATTGTGGGAATTAGACAGCATTGGAATAAATGTAAATGAAGAAAGTCCAGACGATTCTTTTACTCAAGAACAATACCTGAGAGATGTAAAATTTGAATCTGGACAATACTGGGTGCGACTTCCGTGGAGACTGAACCATCCAGAATTGCCCACTAATTACAGAATGGCATATGGACAGTTAAAGGTTCAGCTCCGCGAACTGAGTAAGACACCAGAATTGTTAACTGCCTATAATGATATAATTGCTGAGCAATTAATTAATAAATTTATAGAAGAGGTACCTCCTGAGCAAGCCAAAATTTATGGTCACTATTTGCCACATCACAGAGTGAAGAAGGATTCTAAGACCACTCCTTTGAGGATTGTGTTTAATTGTAGTGCCAGGAGTAACAAAAATGTACCTAGTTTAAATGACTGTTTGATGACAGGTCCGTCGTTGACGGAAAAATTAGGAGATATCTTATTAAATTTCAGGATGAAGAATTATGCCTTTACGGCTGACATCAGTAAAGTTTTCCTAAGAGTGGGTTTCCAAGAGACTGACCGGGATTATACCCGCTTCTTATGGCCTAAGAATCCTAGTGACCCATTTAGCCCTTTGAAAACCTTTCACTTTAGGAGCGTATTATTTGGTGCTACATCCAGTCCGTTCCTACTTCAAGCGACGATAAATGCACACCTTAAATGTATGGGAAGTCCATTGAGTAAAGTAATGAGCAAACAATTTTATGTGGACAATTTCCTGGGTGTGACTTCAACTGAAGAGGAACTGTTAATGACTTATGGAGAGGCTAATAAAATAATGCAAAGTGCAAATATGCCTCTGAGGGAATGAAATAGTAATTCGTCCAAATTAAAGGACAAAATAAGTAAAGATTTCCCTGGAGATGAAGTGCCAAAATGTAGTAATGTATTGGGTTTAACTTGGGATACTGAGAGAGATTTTTTAATGTTAAAACCTAATAATTACAGTATCCCAGTAAATTAACTAAGAGAGTATTTGCTTGCTGAAGTTTCCAAATGTTTTGAATCCACTAGGTTTAGTGTCACCCCTTACTTTAAGAGGGAAATTATTAATACAGGAAGCATGGAAACTTAAATGTGCTTGGGATGAAATTCTACCTGAGGAATTCATTAACAGATGGGATGAATTAATTGGTGATTATGAGAAAATTCCAATGTTGGAGTTCCCACACCAGGTGGCCAATCCAAATGGGAAAAATGTACTCCACATTTTTTCTGATGCTTCAAAATTGCATATGGAGCAGTTGCTTACTTTCATTGTAATAGTGTTATTTCTCTTGCTATGTCTAAGGCTACAGTGTCTCCAGTTAAATCACGTACCTTGCCTCAGTTGGAATTAACAGCCATTTATGTAGGTGTCAAATTAGCTAATTATATAAGAAATAAGTTGCAGGAGATAAATATTAGCGACACTGTAATTTGGTCTGATAATGAGGTATCCTTACAATGGATTCGTAATGGAAACAGTAAAATTGTGTACGTACAAAACAAAGTTGCTGAAATTAATCAGATGCAAGAGAAGTATAATAGTTTGGGTCAGCATATGTTAACATTTAATCATATACCTGGTGAGGAGAATCCAGCTGATTTCTTGTTTCGAGGTTTACCTTATGCTAAATTTGTAAATGCTGTATCATGGTTTAAAGGACCTAGCTGGTTGGTAAATAAAGCTAATTGGCCTGTACAAAAGGCGTATATTGCTCCTGTTGAAATTAGTGTGACCACCACTCCAATAGTTTGTCCTTCTTTAGTTTACCCAAATTAAAGTTGGTGTTTAAATTTCTAAACAAGATGAATATCTCATAAGTTTTCACATCCTCTTGAATATTGAATAAAAAGGGTACAGGAAGAAATGTATGGAAATGAGATTAAATCGATAATGGAAAGAAAAATTGTGAAAGGTTCCATAATAGAGAAATTGGGGCTGTATTTAGAGAAAATGTAATTAGGTGCAGAGGTAGGTTACGAAATGCTGAATTGGGTGATTATGCTAAACACCCTATCTTACTGCCCAAAACTCATCATCTAACAAATTTAGTTGTTCTAAATGCCCATAAAAATGTAATGCATGGTGGGGTACAAGATACCTTAAATTGTGTTAGGGAAACTTTCTGGATTCCACAAGGACGGCAAAGTGTAAAAAGGGTGATTAAATCTGGTGTAATATGTTGCCGTGTGGATGCCAGATCCTATATGTACCCAGGTCCTCCACCATTGCCAAATAAGCAATTTGAGTCGTTTAGCAATGATCTCCGCCTGGCCGCAGTGTGGAAAATAATATATTTTCTGGAAAAAATACAGTGCATTTTTTATGTATATTAGTGTAATACATTGTATTTAATAAAATTTATGTTATAAAAAATGGGAAATTTCTGCGCCTGTGCAGAGGAGACTCGCCATTTTTGTTTGAATTGAGTAACAGACGTTAGTGAATAATGGGAAGAATTTTTCGTGCTCTAGAGGTAAAATTGGATTGACACCTCTCAAATAGGAGGCAAAATTGTTGGATGTGCATTCCTGCATAGCTTGAGATATCAGACTGGAGAAGACAGCTCCAAGAACCTCAGATAAGCTATCTAGATTTGTGTTATAATTTTGGCCAGCATTATTTTCATAAATTTAGTTAGAATGAGTTTTTTTTTTTTTTTTTGAGTATGATACATATTATTCTCCAGTCAAATTGGTGAGTGATATTAAGATATATTCTCCTTCTGTTATGTGAATTGTATATATATAATCAATTATTAATTTTAATATACAGTCCACAAATTTATATATTTACCAAATTTCCAGGTGATGTATATTTCATTTGTAATTAATAGATCTAGAGCAACTTGTGGATATGACAGTGGTAGGTATCGAAGGGGGACATTTTTTGTGACCTAGGTGTCCCAAATTCCTACTTGTCTATGTAACTCTGATAAATAATAATCTTTGTTATTTACTGTTATGTACATTAATGAGTTACATACAGATAAATGTAATTTTCCACAAAAGGAGTTGCGCAGATGGAGGAGAGGAGAGAGAAGGAACAGAGGGTGGATCAGTGTCCATTGATGGTTTGGTCTCTGCAATATATTCAGAGATTGCTTCAATTGTTTCAGAATTCAGAGACATCATATGGGAGACAATATTGGAGATGGTAAAGGGAGGATGAGTAAAGATTGGAACTGTAATGGACTGTACCAAGGTAGGGGGGGCGAAAGGGTGGAGGGAACTGGAGAAGAAGCGTGGAAGGGGACAGCAGAGGCAGAAACCTGGGAGGTGGAAGAAGAGGAAGAAACTTGGGAGGGAACAGAGGAGGAGGGTACAGTACGAGGAGGAGGGTGAACCTCTACACTTGTAACAGAGCCAGTGAGAGGGGAAGAACCAGGTACAGAGACAGGGAAGGTAAAATGAGGAGGTGGAAGAAGGGAAGGAGGGGTTAAAGGACCTTTTTTTGACTTCTGAGAAGTAGAGGGACGATTGGGAGGAGGTGTCGTACGAGATCTCGTCGATACCGAGGCTTGTGAAGGAGAACACGAAGAAGTGAGAACAGACTGAGGCATTGAAGTAAGTTTATTCTCTATAAGGATTACAATGCTGAGTTTACAGAAATTTGGTTATTGTTTGGTTTACATGTAGTAAAATTGTGATTACAGAGTGTACCACTAGAACGCTTAGCATGGCTAGGCATTTCGGGCATACTTAGTTTTATTCTTAATTGTAAAATATTACAAATTATGAGGTAAGTTGGTATTATGGCTAAGTGACTAAATACTAGTTTATGAGTTTAGCAATGTGAATGCTTTTGTTTTGGCACAGTATATAGTTTCAGTATTGGAGTATCACAGGATTCATTATTTTAAGATTGAGATTAATATTTCTGTTTATGGTCAAATGAGTGAGCGAGTGTAAGTGTAAACCACCAGGTGGTATTCGTGTAGTTAGTTGACGGGGTGTATCAGGGAGATAAGATGTTTTCTAATGGTAGTTTTGAAGGTGATGAATGTGTCTGCAGTTCTAGAGTTCTCAGGTAGGGTATTCCAGATTTTAGGGCCTTTGACATACATTGAATTTTTGTAAAGGTTTAGTCGGACACGGGGAATGTCGTAGAGATGTTTGTGTCTGGTGTTATGCCTGTGGGTTCTGTCACAACTATCAAGAAAGCGTTTTAGGTCAAGGTTGATATTAGAGTTTAAGGCCCTGTAGATATAGATTGCACAGTAGTAAGTGTGGATGTATTGAACTGGGAGTAAGTTTAGATCTTTGAAGAGTGGGGGGGTGTGCTGCCAGGGATGGGATTTAGTGATTATTCTTACTGCAGCTTTTTGTTGGGTTATTATTGGCTTTAGGTGTGTTGCTGCAGTTGATCCCCAAGCACAAATAGCATAGGTGAGGTATGGATAAATAAGTGAGTGGTATAGTGTGAAAAGGGCATTTTGCGGCACGTAATATCGTATCTTGGAGAGGATCCCAACCGTTTTGGATACTTTTTTGGCTATATGCTGGATATGGGTGCTGAAATTCAGGTTGTTGTCAAGGTATAAGCCTAGGAATTTTCCCCCATTATTTCTGGTAATTAGAGTGTTGTCAATCTTAATGTTAATTTGTGCATCTCAAGTAGGGACATCTGAGCCTAGGACAGCAAAAGAATTAGATACAGGAGTGACTATGGGAGAGGTAACCGCAGAGGAGGCTGCGGAAGATGGGACCCAGAAGTGGGGGGACGTTTTGAAACACGGGAATAAGAAACACAAGGTAGTCTCCCTTGGAGGCGGAGATGAGAAACTGCCATGGCATAAGGGAGACCTTCTGTCTCTTTGAGGTAATGGATTTCCCACTCATTTAAGTAGACTTGGCAACAGCAAGAGTACGAAGGGTGAGCCTCATGACAATTAAGGCAAGAGGGAGGTCGATTGCAAGACGTATTAGAATGGTCATTGGCACCACAGACTGGGCATTCAGCTATAGATCTGCAATATTTCGCTGGATGGCCAAATCACCAGCATTTTCTGCACTGTTGCAGTGTAGGGATCACCTTTCGAACTTGTAACCGATGTCCTGCTACATAAACTGAGGATTGGAGTTCACGGTTGTCAAAAGTTAAAAGAGCCACATTGCTAGGGTATCGTCTCCACCCGCGAGCAGGAAGAATATAAGTGTCTACCTTGAGGATTGGGAGATCTTGGAGTTTCAGCTGCTCAAGAATGTCATTGCCACGTGTCTGGAAATTTTGTTGAACTATGGTATGGGGCAGAATGACGGTACCACTACAAGAATTGAGGGAATGATGATTTTCAATAGTGACAGGAACAGTATCGATATGGGAAAGAAGAGAAAGATCATGAGCTTGGGTAGCATTCTGTACAGTGATGAGGCACGTACCGCTCTTAAGAACATGAAAAGAAATATATTTACCAACATGGCCTAGGAGTGCCTTGCCAATACTATGGTCGGAAAGATAGGCAATAGAGGAAGTCGGTCGTAAAGTGAAGAATTTAGTCCATTGAGCATTCTGAAACTGAGCGTGGAAAGGGAGTGCAGGACGTGTCGATCTTTTTTGAGAAGAACGAGAAGGTGGAGAAGTATCATCAGCAGGTAATTGTCATTGACGTTTAGGAGTGGGACCAGAGTTGGTCCAACGTGGAACGGGACGGCGATTCAAAAATTGCTGCACCGTAGAGGGAGACGCCGGAAGCATAGTCAAAGGAGAGCGGAGGTCAGATAAATCAAAGGAGTCAGTCGAGACCTCAGTACTTGAAGCGGGTGAGGAAACAGCACCGGCAAGAGGTACAGAGGCATTAGGAGTGTTCGAAGAGTGGTTCAAAGATGAGGCAGGGTCAGAACGGGGTGCGGTATCAAGAAGGTGCCCGGGGGTAGCAGGTTCATGGACTAGGGCTTCCATGGTTAGGTTACTTCATTCTTTTTAAGAAAAAAAAAAGAAAAAAAAATAAAATTAAAAAAAAATAAAAAATGGGGTACTGGGGAGGGAGAGTTCCTGGGAGGAATGAGAGGGCCAGAAGTCTTCCTCCATGCCCAAAAGGACCTCAGCACCATAAGTAGTGCAGATGCAGCATGGAACCCGTGCCATACCCTACCCATCATGCCAGTAAACCAGCAATCCAGGATAGCAACCTCACATCTGCCGAGCTACCTCATTGGACAAAAGAGAGGGTGGCCGGATATTCGCCACAAAGCATACCTCCTTTTGCCACCACCCCCGGAATCTGAAAGGCAGCCTCCAGAGATACACCCGTCGCCTGAAAGATACCCAAAGCCACTCCCCGGGAGACCGGAGAGGGATTGGGACATTCCCAGGCAATCCAGATTCCACGGCAAACTACACCAATGCCAAGAACCTCAACGGAATGGGATGGACCCCAGTACCCTTTCCTCTACCCAGGAACTAGCGTGCCTGTGGGAAAAAAAATGCCAAAAAGAAGAAGGGTAATAGGGAGGGGTGGGGAGGAGGAGGAAAAGAAAAAGGGAGGATGGGATAAGGGAGGGGGGATTGGGGGGTAATTAGGTTTGGTCTGAGGAAGGAGACCAACAGGTCTAATTCCTCAGACCAAGAGCCTCTTCACCACGCCAAGGAGCCCCCCTTGAAGAGGACCACCCAATAAGCCTGACTTCAATTGTAGGCAAATTACTAGACTCTTAAGAAAAGTGGCAGCTCATGGTATAGGAGGTAAAGTTCTAGCATGGATAGAGGCATGGCTTACCAATAGAAAGCAGAGAGTTACCAATAATGGAGTGAAATCTGAATGAAGATTAGTCACTAGTGGCATTCCACAAGTTTCAGTTTTAGGCCCTCTCTTGTTCATAATTTACATTAATGACCTTGATGAAGGGATTACGAGTGACATGAGAAAGTTTGCTGATGATACAAAGATAGGCCGTATAATTCACTCTGAGGAGGATAGCAATGAACTCCAGGAGGATTTAGACAAATTAATGTCTTGGTCTGAAAAATGGCAGATGAAGTTCAATGTGGATAAGTGTAAGGTACTAGCCCTTGGTAATGAAAATAATCCTCGAAGCTATAATCTAGGTGAAGTAGAGCTTGATCATACAGAATGTGAAAAAGACTTGGGAGTCATGGTAAGCAGAAATCTAAAGCCAAGACAGCAGTGCCTTAGTGTGCACAACAAGGCCAACAGATTACTTGGATTTATCTCAAGAAGTTTAAGTAACAGAAGTCCAAAAGTTATTTTACAGCTCTATACAACACTAGTGAGGCCTCATTTAGATTATGCTGCTCAGTTTTGGTCCCCTTACTACAGGATGGATATAGACTCATTAGAGAACATACAGAAAAGAATGACTAAAATGATTTACTGTGTAAGGAACCTCCCATTTGAAGATAGACTTAAAGCCTTAAATCTCCACTCTCTGGAGAGGCGTAGAATGAAGGGAGATATCATTGAAGTGTATAACTGGATGACGGGCATAAACAAGGGAGATAATAAAGTACTGAGGGTGTCGAACCAGGTAAGAACCAGAAATAATGGATTTAAGTTGGATAAATTTAGATTTAGAAAGGACATAGGTAAATATTGGTTTTTCTAACAGAGTTGCAGATGCTTGGAACAGTTTTCCCAGTGGGGTGATAGAGGCTAGGACCTTGGGAAGCTTTAAGAAGTGACGTGTACTTAGCTCAGTGGTGACGTGTACTTAGCTCAGTGATGACGTGTACTTAGCTCAGTGGTGACGTGTACTTAGCTCAGTGAAGTTCTGTCCAGAGTGTTCTGTGTGAATCTGCACAAGATGTCCTCTCTTGAGCAACTGTACCAGCAGTTGAAAGAGGAGCTTAGGGCTGCTAGGCTTGAGATACGGCGACTGACGGAGGAAAACAAGAGGATTCGAAGTAATCCTCCTGTTGTGAGCCCTAAGGTCAAGAGAGGAACTTGGCCAGTGGCCGGCCAACATGGAACAAAGCTGAAAATCAAGAAGTCTGTTGGAGTGGCAGAAAGAACGAAGATCCAGAAGACTGCTGTGGAGACTTCCAACCCATTTTCGGTGTTATCAGACGAATGTGGATTGTCTACTGGGAACGTCACAACGAGCAAAAAGGGAGCATTAGCAGACGTGAGTGAGACATCCCTTGATACCCCAATGAAGACCATCAAGAACGTCACGACAAATTCCACAAATGAAGGTAAGAACATTGTTTTATTTGGAGACAGTCAGGTTAAGTTTATGGATAGGGCCTTTTGTCTAAGGGACAGGAAGAGGAGGCACAGGGTATGTTTTCCTGGGGCTGGGATGGGAGATATTGTTAGCTGTCTGGACGACATCATAAAAGGTAATGGGAGCAATCCTATTATATGCCTCAGTGCGGGAGGCAACAATGTTGGCAGACGTAGGAGTGAGGACCTGATTATCAGGTATAGGTAAGCAATAGAGATAATTAGAAAGAAGGGTGGGAGCACTGTCATATGTGGTATTTTGCCAAGGAGAGGACTTGTAAACGAATGATTGTCCAGGGCAATTGGTGCCAATTGCTGGCTGGACAAATACTGTAAGGAAAATGCAGTAACATTCACTGATAACTGGGACCTCTTTTATGGCAGAAATGACATGTATGCCAGGGATGGGGTTCACTTATCTAGGTCTGGGGTGGGGGCACTAGCAACAGCAGTGGAGGGAGCTGTTAGGTCTTTAAACTAGGAATGGATAGTGGTATGGGTTTTGTCGTGAATACAATGAAGTCCCAGTGTAGTAATACTATGAGTTCTAGGGGAACTAGTAATAGGCAGAATGAGGTGGATATTGGAAAGCCAATGGCACTAGGCGACAAGGACAGTAATAGGTTTAGTGAAAAAACAAATATGAGCAGGAAGGGTAAAGAGAAAGGAGGGTCTTTAAAATTATATTATGCTAATTGCCATAGTGCTAGGAATAAGATGGATGAGTTGAGATTAGTTGCTAGTGCAGGTAACATTGATGTATTTGCAATCACTGAGACATGGTTTAATTCCAAAAGTCGGGACATGCCTTCGGAGTGTCACATTCAGGGTTTTAAATTGTTCCAAGTAGATAGAAATATCGGTAAGGGAGGTGGGGTGGCACTGTATGTCCGAGATCACTTGAACTGTTGCATAAAAATGGGTATTAAATCTGAGGTAACACATACAGAGTCTGTCTGGATAGAATTTTCAGAGGGGCATAAAAAATTGATTCTAGGAGTGATATACCGTCCCCAAAACTTAGATAGGGACCAAGGGAAATTACTGTGGGAGGAAATTGTTAAGGCCACAATGCACGATAATGTAGTAATCTAGGGGACTTTAACTTTAGTCACATTGATTGGAATTTCTTGACTGGGAATTTAGAATCAAATGACTTCTTAGAAGTAGTACAGGAATGTTTTTTGAAGCAGTTTGTGACAGAGTCTACAAGGGGAAATGACCTACTTGATTTTGTTCTGGCGAACAAGGAAACCCTTGTTAATAATTTAGAAATTAATGAGGAACTTGGCACAAGCGATCACAAATCAATTACCTTTAGCATAGAATGGAAGTATGATAGTAAGGACAACTCAGTAACAGTTCCAGATTTTCGCTTAGCAGATTACAATGGGCTTAGAGAACACTTATCATCTGTTGACTGGGGTAAGGAAGAGAGCTATCAATATGACAGTTTTCTGAACACTATACATGCTGCTCAAAGAACGTTTATCCCATATAAAGAAATTAGATCAAATAGAAATGACCCAAAATGGATGAATAATAGGCTGAAATATCTACTATGGCATTAGAAAGGAATTTATAGGCGTATCAAAAGAGGTGAGGGTCATCTTATGAATCAGTATATTGATATTAAGAGGGACATTAAAAAGGGGATAAGAAAAGCTAAAAGGGACTATGAAATTAAAGTTGCTAGGGATTCTAAAACTAACCCAAAAAGTTTTTTTCCAGATCTATAGAACAAAAGTTAGAGATAAGATAGGTCCCCTTAAAAATAACTATTACCTGGAGTTTACCTGGAGAGAGTTTCGGGGGTCAACGCCCCCGCGGCCCAGTCTGTGACCAGGCCTCCTGGTGGATCAGCGCCTGATCAACCAGGCTGTTGCTGCTGGCTGCACGCAAACCAACGTACGAGCCACAGCCCGGCTGATCAGGAACTGACTTTAGGTGCTTGTCCAGTGCCAGCTTGAAGACTGCCAGGGGTCTGTTGGTAATCCCCCTTATGTGTGCTGGGAGGCAGTTGAACAGTCTCGGGCCCCTGACACTTATTGTATGGTCTCTTAACGTGCTAGTGACACCCCTGCTTTTCATTGGGGGGATGGTGCTTCGTCTGCCAAGTCTTTTGCTTTCGTAGTGAGTGATTTTCGTGTGCAAGTTCGGTACTAGTCCCTCTAGGATTTTCCAGGTGTATATAATCATGTATCTCTCCCTCCTGCGTTCCAGGGAATACAGGTTTAGAAACCTCAAGCGCTCCCAGTAATTGAGGTGTTTTATCTCCGTTATGCGCGCCGTGAAAGTTCTCTGTACATTTTCTAGGTCGGCATCTTACTGACAAAGAAAATGAAATGTGCTCGATTTTAAATAATTATTTTCTCTCTGTTTTTACACAGGAAGACACTAACAATATTCCAGTAATTATTTTTTTATAGTGGGCTAGAAGAAGATAAATTATGTAACATCACAGTCACTAGTGAAATGGTTGTGAAGCAGATAGACAGACAAGCAAAATAAGTCGCCGGGTCCTGATGAGGTTTTTTCAAGGGTTCTTAAGGAATGCAAAATGGAACTCTGTGAACCATTCACTAATATTTTTAATTTATCTCTTCAAACAGGTGTAGTGTCTGATATGTGGAAGATGGCTAATGTAATTCCTATTTTTAGAACAGGTGACAAGTCGTTACCGTCAAATTACCGCCCAATAAGCCTGACCTTAATTGTAGGCAAATTACTAGAGTCAATTATAGCTGAGATTATAAGAAGCCATCTCGATAAGCATAGCTTGATTAATGATACTCAGCATGGATTCACAAGAGGCCGGTCTTGTCTAACTAATTTATTAACTTTCTTCAGTAAAGCTTTTGAGGCTGTTGACCACGATAAAGAATTTGATATTTATTTACTTAGATTTTAGTAAGCCTTTTGATAGAGTTCCACACCATAGACTGTTAAAGAAAGTGGCAGCTCATGGCATTGGGGGAAAAGTGCTCTCGTGGATCGAGTCATGGCTCACTGACAGGAAGCAGAGAGTGTCCATAAATGGGGTTAAATCCGAGTGGGGATCTGTAACAAGTGGCGTTCCACAGGGATCAGTATTGGGCCCGTTGTTGTTTAAAATATATATCAATGATCTTGATGAGGGAATTACTAGTGATATGAGCAAATTCGCCGATGACACAAAGATAGGTAGGATAATTGATTCAAACATAGATGTTATGGAACATCAGGAGGATTTAAACAACTCTATTCTTGGTCAAAAAAGTGGCAGATGCAGTTCAATGTAGATAAATGCAAGGTTCTGAAGCTCGGGAGTGTCCATAACCCTAGCACTTATAAGTTAAATGATGTAGAACTTATCCATACAGATTGCGAAAAGGTCTTGGGGGTTATGGTGAGCAGCAACCTTGAAAATAAATGGTATAAAATACCGACACACTGGAAACATAAACACATATGCAGTTTAATGTGATCCTTTATTGACAACGTTTCGCCCACACAGTGGGCTTTTTTTCAAGTCATACACAAATCTACCTGGGGTGGAAGGTACGGAAGTATTTATAGTCAGATTCAGAATGTTGAGGTCAGGTGAAGAATGCTGCATCTGATGATCTACCGGGTGGGCTTATAAAGTCTTGGGTAGCTTGGCAGGGGTATTGCAGATGACTTAAACAATGCTACAAAGGAAGCTTTTCTCCAAGCCAGAACACTAGGCACAGCACTTTGGGGCAACATGAACAGACGCACAGCCGAAATCATTCGCAGCAGAGTTACCACAGCCAATGTTCGACAGAAGATCAGACGTGCTAAAAAACTACAAACTCTCTGCGATAATAGTCATTGGAAAAGTTTAGGAAGACCTGACATTATTCAGAATCTTTTATCTCGTCCACTATCAAACACAGAAACCGAAGCCCTCAGCTTAGGCCTCAAATTCGCAACAGGAATTACGAAACCAAAACAAGACCTCAGTTTCATCGCCAAAAACTACAGACACAATGACTCCGACTTCCAAAAAGATTTTCTCCAAGGCATCATCTCAGCAGCCATCTCTACGTGCAGCTCCCCAGTCATACCTCGACGTTACATCATTGCACTTAAAGGTTTAGCAAAAGACACGACCATCAGGGTCACCACCGCTGATAAAGGAGGTGGTGTTGTTATCATGAACACTGACGACTACAGGAACAAAATGCTCAATCTACTTAATGACCCAGATACCTACAAACCCCTCACAACTAACCAAGTGGACAACCTTACTAAAACTTTTCTTCAAAGGACTCGCCGCATTCTGAGGAACTCAGAACAAGGGAAGAAACTTCTGCACACCATGCCCAGCAACCCCAGAACTGCCAGAATGTACGGCCTGCCAAAAACTCACAAGCCTGGTATCCCATTGAGGCCCTATCTTCGGGAATAGGCAGTGCTCCCCACCAACTCTCAGGAATTCTCGCAAAACACCTCTCCAAACTCTTGGGCACTATCAGTCCAGCACATCTCAAACACTCGGGTGATCTTCTCAATCGCATTCGCAACATCAACATCAGGAACAAGAAACTTTCCAGCCTTGACGTAACTTCCCTATTCACCAAAGTACCTACTACACAAGCCATCGATCTCCTGCGCAGAAAAATTGACGATTCACTTGATCTTCCTATTCCAGCCAGCGATTTCATCGACCTCGTTGAACTATGTGTCGGCTTTACGTGTTTCTCTTTCGAAAATCACCTCTTTCAACAGACCCATGGGCTCGCCACTCAGTGCCGTCCTGGGAAACTTATACATGGAACATGAAGATTGAGTTGAAGATTGAGACACACACATACATGGAACATCTAGAAGCCGAGCGTTTCTCCACCATTATTCTTTCTACTGTCACCTGGCTCCGTTATGTTGACGACATTCTCCTCATAACTCTTAGGCGTTTCAACGTTCAAGCTCTCCAAGACAAGTTCAACCAGGTCGAGCCCTCAGTCCAGTTCACACTTGAAGAAGAAGTCGACAACACTCTTCCTTTCCTTGATGTTCTTCTCTGCAAAACTGACCATGAACTTCGTTTTAAAGTCTATCGAAAACCAACCAACCAAAACGATCTTCTCCACTTCTACTCTCACCACGACACCAAAACTAAACGTGGTGTAATTATAGGCTTCTTCCTGCGTGCACTCAGAATCTGCAGCAATGAGTTCCTTGAGGAAGAATGCACTATAATTGAACAAGTATTTTCTAAACTCCATTATCCTCGTCACTTCATCAGAGACTGCAGACGGCGGGCATTAAACATCTTCAACACGCTCATAGAAGACACTGCCGAGAAGAGATACATAGTCCTCCCCACCAACTCCATTGCCAAACATGTTTCCAACATCTTTTCCAATACATGATTCCAAGTATCTACCTCCACAACCACGACCATCAAGGACATCACCAGTAGTAGACAGAACAAGCTTCCATCCTCTGCAGGGGTATACATAATCTCTTGTAATGACTGCAACAAATTATACGTGGGCGAAACATCAAGAGACCTCCAAACACGTATTTCAGAACACCAATACGCAAGCAGGACTGACGATACAAGGAATGCCTGTGCACAACATCGCAATTCACACAACCATTTAATTAACTACAGAAACTCAAGACTTATCGCCACAGAAGACAATACTCTACACCGAAGAATCCTGGAATCATCGCTTATCTCTATAACCAACAATTTCAACCAGAACAATGGCTTCTATAATATAGCTGAACCACCTGCAAAGAAACTTCTGGAAATAAATGGTATCAAATACCGACACAGTGGAAATATAAACACATATGCAGTATAATGTGATCCTCTATTGACAACGTTTCACCCACACAGTGGGCTTTTTCAAGTCACACACAGATCTACCTGGGGTGGAAGGTACGGGAGTATTTATAGTCATGTTCAGAATGTTGAGGTCAGGTGGAGAATGCTGCATCTGATGATCTACCGGGTGGAGTTATAGAGTCTTGGGTAGCTTGGCAGGGGTATTGGACAAGTTGTGAGTAGACCTTCTGTAGTGTTCTATGTTCTTATGTGGGATAGCGATGAAGAAGTTTCTTGGCGAGTGGTTCAGCTATGTTATAGAAGCCGTTGTTCTGGTTGAAATTGTTGGTTATAGAGATAAGCGATGATTTCAGGATTCTTTGGTATTGAGTGTTGTCTTCTGTGGCGATAAGTCTTGAGTTTCTGTAGTTAATTAAATGGTTTTGTGAATTGCGATGTTGTACACAGGCATTCCTTGTATCGTCAGTCCTGCTTGCATATTGGAGTTCTAAAATACGTGTTGTTAGGTAAGACACATATGCAACAGTTAGGTATCTTTATTTCGAAACGTTTCGCCTACACAGTAGGCTTCTTCAGTCGAGTACAGAAAAGTTGATAGAAGCAGAAGATACTTGAAGACGATGTAATCAGTCCATCACCCTTAAAGTTTTGAGGTGGTCAGTCCCTCAGTCTGGAGAAGAGCATTGTTCCATAGTATGAAACAATATGGAGATGAAGTAACGAACGAACGAACGAAAGTTCAGGTAAGATCCCAAATGGGATGAGCGGGGAAGACGGGACAGACGAAGAATAGTGCTGGAGAGGAGTGTTCTTAGTCGTAGAAATAGAGCCAGGGCTTAACCCAGCAGCAAAGGCGATCGTGGGACAGATATTGAAAAGAGAAATTCCGGTTCTTCTGTTGGGACTCCGGTGGGGTGAGCTGGGAGTAAGGGACTTGCGACCTTTAGAGCTAGAGAGGAGTGCAGAACTGAGTCATGTCTTAACCCAAAAAAGCTAAGGCGAACGTGGGCCCAGAGAATGGTACCTGTCTTAAAAGGGTACCTGTCAGCGGATCCAAGGTTATTTGTAAGTAGGGTCCGGAGCAGGATCATGCAAGGAGTAGAAAAGGTTGTGTTGGTTTGTGGTCTGCGAATGTCTTCGTCAAGGAGAGAGGTCCAGTAGTCATGTCGTGTCTCAAGTTTGTCTATCTGTCTGTCACTGAGCCTCTTCCAGTACAGATTCAGCGCAGGGACGTCTAACTGGGCATGGAGAGACTCGCTTGTGGCGAAGTCCTCCCATCTGACATCAAGCACCCAGCGCAGCGCCTTGTTCTGGACACGCTGCAGTTTAAGTAAGTTTGTTTTTGCTGCAAGAGAGAGGGCTAGAGGAGAGTAAGTTATCAGAGGACGTATTAGGGATTTGTAGAGGTGTAGTTTGGTGCGTTGAGAGGCATGTTTCAGCTTGTAGAGGCCCGCAAGGGCCTTACTAGCTATTGCATGCCTTGAGTGAATGTGTCCGTGTAAACGAAGAAGGTAGTCAAGATTAACGCCAAGGACAGTGACAGATTGTGTGATAGGGGAAATAAGTGCGGGTGTCAGCTGTTCTGAGTTCGACAGGTAATGGAGGATCACGTTTCCTGTAGTTAAAATACGTAATGCTGGATTTTGCTGCATTGGTTTTGATCCTCCATTTTTGTTCCCAGATGGCTATCCTTCAACCTCATTTTGTGTTTTGTGTGTGAGTGTATCTA
>NC_069402.1:2740057-2765057 GCF_026875155.1 Cherax quadricarinatus | reverse complement strand
TCGCCACACAGTGGTTCATCATCCCCAAAACAAAGAGGAACGTAAGGAGAGGAGGAGAATGAGGGAAACAACCCTTTAACCTGGAGTCGAATTTTGGGGTTTTATCCATCAATCCTTTTAGAATGTAAAAAGCATAGGGCCCCTAGACTGGCTTTTTATAAATGTAGTGAGGTGACGTGAAGCAGATGGAGGCGGGGGCATAGTGGTAAACCCCCACTAATCGAAGTAGGTCTTCGTCCCAAAGGGTTTAACAATTTTAAAGAAAATTTTTTGAAAAAAATCCCATGATGCTGCAAATTTTCCGACAGTTTTTGAATTTTATGGGTTTTAAAAACCGACAAGTTTAAATTAGACACTTATGGGAGCATTTTGGAAATTTTTTATTCAGGAAAAATTTTCCCCCACACAGTGGTTCATCAGTCCCAATACAAAAGGAAAGGGGTAAGGAAGGAGGAGAAAAGGTAATCAGTCCCCCCAAACCCGGAGTCGAGGGGTTCACCATCAATCTTGTAGAAGGACACATAGGGGCCGGGAAAAACGTTTGGGTTATAAACCCGTAGTGAAAGGGGACGTAACAGATGGGGGCGGGGTAAAGGGGGTACCATCCCCTAGTTTGAAGTAGGGCTTCGTCCCAAAGGTTTTAACCCAAATGTAAAAAAATTTTTTTAACAAGATCCCTGATGCTGGGAGTGTTTCCACAGTTTGGGGATGAATGGTTTAAAAACCGACAATTGAAGATTGAGACACTTATGCAGCATATGGGGAAAACTTTTTTTCCCGGGGAAAAGTTTCCCACACAGTGGCCCTTTTCAAATCCAATACAAAAAAGGGAAAGGGGAAAAGGGGAGGAGGAGAATGAGGGAAACAGTCCCTCAACCTGGAGTCGATTTTTTCAGGGCCCCTCAATCTTGTAAATGGACAGCATAGGAGCAAAGCAAACAAGTTTAGGTTTTAAAATCCCAATGGGAAAGACGGGGAAAACGGGACAGATGAAGAATTTGCTCTGGAAGGGGTGTTCCCTTTGGAAAAAGAAAATTTGAGCCAGGGGTTAACCCAGCACAGGGGAACGTGGGGGGAGACTTGAAACAGGGAAAAGCAGGGATGTTGCATTGAAACTTGTTGTAGTTTAAATCTTGGGAAACTTGATACTGGCCCGCAGGCTAGGGCACATCAGAGGGTAGAACAAAATATGGAGGGTTTTAGGATAAATGAGGAGGGAGGTTAGAATGGGGCCATTTTTTAAAATTTTTTAAGCGCTTCTAGATAGGGGGTATAATTTTTGCCTTGTTTTCTGAAGGGGAAAAGGAAAAGGCTTTATGAACTCAAGAAATTTGGGGGAGTGTGAAGTGAAGAGGGGGTTCCCCAAGCAAATGACTGTCCAGGAAACCCAGGCTTTTTTAAAAGTTTAGTAAAAGTCATGGGTCATTTTTTGAAGGAGAATGTAAAAGGTTAAGGGGGGTTTCCCCCCTGAAAGGGGTTTAAATGGATTTGCGTTATCCTTTCCCCTTCTGGAGTGGATTCACTGGGAAAAATCACAATGGGGGTGCAGGGGAAATAGGTTCGACAGGGGCAAACTGTGAGGTGTGATGGTTGTTTAAAAAGCAGGGGGGAAAAGGGGGAGGCCGGGGGGTTGAGGCAACCTTTTAAATTTCCCCCCCGTTTTTCAGCGGTGGAATGGTTAAGAAGTTTCAGGAGCATTGCCTTTTGGGAGGGGACAGTCTGTAGGGGCGTAAAGTTTTAGGACTTTTTGGGGGATCTTTAGGAAAGTCTTCTGAAGGTGGGGTTTCCCGGGAAAAATTTAAGGGAGGGATGTTGTTCAGACGGAAAATTCGTTAAAAAAGGGGGGAAAAATGCCGGGGGTTTTCTGCTTGCAAGGTGTGCATAACCGCCTAAAACACCTTGGAAGGAGCACCGGGCGGGGAGTGGAGAGAGGGATTTCTGGGGGATGGTGGGCCCTTTAAATTTGCTGTAAGTCTTATGGTCCCCGGGTTTGGTTTGGTTATTGGGACATAGTCGGGGAATTGGGGGTTTTTTTTCAGAACTTTAGTTTTCTTTAAATATTTCTTTCCTGAGTGGGCACTTTTTCTGGAAAGGGTATTAAAGAATTTCCCTTGCAATTTAAAACATGTTGGTGTTGTAGTAATGGGGCAGGGTCTGAAAATTTGTGTCCACATTCCCCCATTTTTTAACAAAACTTCTTTTTCCTTTATGGGGCAGTCCCTTTTTGGTGTGGGTTATAGGATAGCAGGGCCCGCAGTGGGGATGTATGTGAAAAAGTTCTTGTTTTTATTGACTTGGGTGGGGTGTTTAAAGAGATGGCCAGACCGTCCCAAAAGAGCTTGGGGGACCATGGGATTTTTGAGAATGTAATCTTTACATTTATGTGGGGTGGGGATCTTTGAATGCGTCCCCACCGAGGCCCACGTTTTTGTTCCTCAATAGATGTCTTCAGTGCTTTCATAGAGAGAGAGGTGACCCATTTGTTTAAGGTTTTTTTTCACAAAAGAACCCCAACGTTTTTGGGCTTCAAGAATGGGGACGGGGAAAGAGTGGGAAATTTTTGTTTTTTGTAGGGGCCCGATTGAAGGGTTTGTCCATTAGTTTTAGTGCTTCCCTGTCATCTGTGCAGAAAAGACAATTTAAGGAGTCTTTCAGAGAGTGGATTTTCCGTAAAATTTTTACCCTGGGGGGGGGGGGCAGGGCCCCAACGACGGTAGCTAAAGCTAACTTTTGAGGGAAACATTTATTTTCACCAATTTACCGGCTTGATTTTTACACATTCGACAGCATTGGGGAAAAGGGTATCCGTTTGAAAAATATAAAAATTTCCAAAAACCCCGACAGGGCAAGAGAGGCTTCTTGCGGTGTAAAGCAACTTTTGGGTCCGTTTCTGAAAGAAAACCACTGTGGGCGAAACGTTTCCTGAATAAAGATTTCCCTAGGCCGCATAAGTGTCCCCCCCCAAAAAAAAAAAATTAAAAAAATCAACTTGTCGTTTTTTTCCCAAACCCTTCTCACAACTGGGCGGACCTGCAGCATCATGGGATTTGTTACAAAGAACCCTTTTACACTTGTTCAACCCTTTTGGGCGAAGACCTACTTCGACTAGTGGATGGTACCACATGGGCCCCGCCTCCCCTCTGCTTTCCCTCACCCCACTACGTAATAAGCCACGTTACGGGCCCCATGCGTACATTCTTTCAAGATTTGGGTGGACGGGAAAACATCGACCCCCCAGGGTTTAGGGACTGTTACCCATTCTTTTCCCCCTCTTTTCCAAACGCCTTCCCCCTTTATTGGAAATGTGAAAGGGCCCCTGTGGGGGCAAACTTTTTTTCCCGAAAAAGATTTCCATATGCGCATAAGTGTTTTCAAAACTTCAACTTGTCGGTTTTTCAAAAACCCTTCATCCAAATGTCGGGCACTGCAGCATCATGGGGTCTTGTTACAAAGAATTCTTCTACACTTGTTCAACCTTTGAACGAAGACCACTTCACTAGTGGATGGTAAACCCCTATGAACCCCCCCCTCCATCTGCTTCACGTCACCTCCACAGTACAAAAACCACGTCTACGGGCCCCATGCGTACATTCTACAAGATTGATGGACTGAACACATCACTTCCCCCGGTTTTAAGGGGCTGATTACCTCATTCTCCTCCCTCCTTTCGCCTTCCCTTTGGATTGGACTGTGAAGCCAAATGGGGCGAAACGTTTCTGAATAAAAAATTTCCCTATGCTGCCCCAAAAATTTTCTCAATCTTTCACTTGCGGGTTTTTTAAACCCTTCATCTCCCAAAAGTCGGGCCCCTGCAGCATCAATGGGATCTTGTTTACAAAAAATTCTTCTACACTTTTTCAAAACCCTTTGGGCGGAAAACCTACTTTACTAGTGGGGTGGTACCACTAGGGCCCCGCCTCCATCTGCCTTCAAAAGTCACCCCACTACAAATATAACCACGTCTACGGCCCTAGCTGACTTTTTACAAGATTGGGTGGAAATGAAACCCGACTCCCAGGGTTTAGGACTGATTACCTTTATTCTCCTCCTCCCCTTTCCCCCCTCTTTTTATTGGGCTGAGAAGGCCCCTGTGTGGGGGAAAAAGTTTTTCCCGAATAAAGATTTCCATAAACCCGCATAAGGTCCCCAATCTTCCCAACCCGTCGGTTTTTTAAACCCCGTTTATCCAACTGCGGGCACTGCAAAACATCATGGATCTTGTTTTCAAAAAATTTTTTCTACAAATTGTTCAAAACCTTTTGGGCAAACCTACTTCGAAATAGTGGATGGTACCACTATGACCCCCCTCCATCTGCTTCCCCGTCACCTCACTAAGTATATAAGCCACGTCTACGGCCCTATTGGGTGTACATTTTACAAGATTTAAAGGACTGAACACATCGACTCCAGGTTGAGGGACTGATTAAACCCCATTCTCCTTCCCCCTTTCCCTTAAAGCCTTCCTCTTTTTATTGGGACGGGGGAAAACCACTGGGTGGCGAAAAGTTTTTCCCGAAAAAAAATTTCCATATGCTGCATAATGTCTCAATCTTTAACTTTTTCGTTTTTTTTTAAACCATTTTCACAAATTCGGACCTGCAGCATCAAAGGGGTCTTTGTTACCCAAAAAAATTCTTTCTACCTTGTTTTAACCTTTTTACGAAGGGCCTACTTCCGGGGCCCAAATGGGGGGGTACCACTATGAACCCCCCCCTCCATCGCTTCACGTCACCTCACTCAGTAATAAACCCCCGTCTACGGGGCCCAGCTTTACATTCTACAAGAATGAGGACTGAACACATCGACTTTCCCTTGAGGGGACTGATTTTCCCCCCATTCTCCCCCTCTCCTTACGCCTTCCCTTTGATTGGGACTGGGTGAAAACCACTGTGTGGCAAACGTTTTTTCCCGAATAAAGGGTTTCCATATGCTGATAAATGTCTCAAAACTTAACTTGTCGGGTTTTTCAAAACCCTTCATCAAACTGCGGACACGCAGGGATCAAAGGGGTCTTTTACAAAGAATTCCTTTTACACTTGTTCAAAACCCTTTTGGGCGAAAAACCTACTTCCCACTAGTGGGTGGGACCACTATGAACCCCCCCCTCCCCCTGCTTCACGTCACCTCACTACAGGAAAATAAACAAAGTCTACGGCCCTATGCTGTACAAACTACAAAATTGATGGCCCGAAACATCCCACTTTCCCGGGTTTAGGGGCGATTTCCTCATTCTCCTCCTCTCCTTACCTTTCCTTTGTATTGGCTGATGAAGCCACTGTGTGGCCCAAACTTTCCCGAAAAAAATTTCCATATCGCATAAAATGTCTCAATTTTTCAACTTGGGCCGGGTTTTTTAAACCCTTCCCTCACAACGTCGGGCACCCCATCATGGGGTCTTGTTACAAAGAATTCTTTTAAAAACTTGGTTTTAACCTTTGGACGAAGACCTACTTTGACTAGTGGGTGGGAACAAATATGAACCCCCGGGCCCCCCTCTGCTTCAACGTCACCTCACACAATATATAAGCCACTTTTACGGCCCCTGCGTACATTTCTAAAAAGAAATTTTGGACTGAACCCCATCGACTCCCGGGTTTAGGGACTGAAATTTCCTTTATTCTCCTCCTCTCCTTTCGCCCTTTCCCCTTTTTATTGGACTGATGAAGCCACGTGTGGCGAAACGTTTCCCAAAAAAGATTTTCCCTATGCTGCATAAGCAACCCCCTTTTGATATACCTATAAAAATTTCCTTTTTTTTGCCCATAGATAAATTTAGCCATTATTCATCCCTTTTGGGGCATTTTTATTTTTTCTAATTTTTTAAATGGGAAAAAACGTTCTTTGAGGGGAGCATGTATAGTGGTTCCCGAAAAATGTCATATTTTAAGTCTCTCTTTCTTTAACCCCCCGTCAACAATGAAAGTGTTCCCTAAGCCCACGTAATCTGCCCAAGGGGAAAATCTGGGCTGTTTCTGATTATCGCTACAAACGTACTTCCATCAATGTAAATGTAATTATTTGTGGTTGCTAGCACCCAGTTCTCTGGAATTTCTAAATTATTAACAAGGGATTCATTGTTTGCCATAAGTCAAGCAGGGTTATTTCCCCTTGTAGGTTTCTGGTCACAACACTGCTTTCAAAAAAACAATTTCTGAACTACTTCTAAGAAGTCGTATGATTTTAAGTTCCCAGTCAAGAAATTCTAATCCAATATGACTAAGTTAAAGGTCTCTAGAATTACTACAATTATTCCGTGCTTGTGGCCTTTAACAATTTCCTCCATAGTAGTCTCCTGGTCCCTATCTAGTTTGGGGCGGGTATACACTCCTAAAATTCAGTTTTTCATGCCCCTACCCCAAACACACCAGACTCTGTATGTGTTCTTCAGGGACTTAATACCTGTTATTTATGCAACAGTTCAAGCGATCTCGGACATACAATGCCACCCCACCCCCCCGTCCCGATACTTCTATCTACTTGGAACAATTTAAAAACCTGAATATGACTTCCGCAAGGCATTGTCCCGACTTTTTGAATTAAACCACGTCTCAGTTAATGGCAAATACATCAATGTTACTGGCACTAGCAAATTATCTCAACTCGTCCATCTTATTCTAGCACTACGCAAATTAGCATAATAAAACATTGAAAACTCTCTCTTTCTCTTTACCCTTCTTTTCAATTTCTGTTTTTTACTAACACCTATTACTGTCCTTATCACCAAAGTCCTGGCTTTTCAATATCTACCTCGTTTCTGCTTATTACTAGTTCCCTAGAACTCGTAATATTACTACACTGGGATCTTCACTGTTTTCCTGCCAAAACCCCATACACTAAAATATTCCTAGTTTTAAAGATCCTACTGCTCCCTCACTGCAGTTGCCAGTGCTACCACCCAGACCTAGATAAGTGAACCCATCCCTGGCATACTTGTTTATTTCTGCAAAGAAACGGTCCCAGTTGTCAATGAAACGTTTCTGCATTTTCTTACAGTATGTCGCTGTCCCAGCCAGCAATGACAACCAGTTGCCTGGACAACCATTCATATTCCAACTCATCTCCTTGGGGAAAATACCACGATATGACAGGGTTCCCACCTTACTCTACTCTCGAAGTTGATGGGTCTGTACCAAGATACCTTGTGTTGCAGTGTTCTGACAGATTTATGAGAATTGAACATTAAAATGGTATAAAATACCGACAGATTGTTAGGTCAAGACACATATGCCAACAGTAGGGTATCTGTTTTTAAGGTTGTCTTTACTCGACTGAAGAAGCCTACTGTGTCGGCGAAAACGTTTCGAAATAAAGATACTAACTGTTGCATTGTGTCTACCTAACAATCTGTCGGTATTTTATACCATTTAATGTTATTCTGTCAGACACTGCAACACAAGGGTATCTTGGTACAGACCATCACTTCTGACCTCTACTAGTGAGGAACGGTGGGTTTGAGAGGGACCTGCCCTCCCAACCAACCTACGTCTCACCTCCTGGCACTATATAAGGCTCCATCCTGTCATAACTTCATATGTTTCAGACAACCGGAACAATGCTCTTCTCCACAGAATGAGGGACTGACCACCCACAACTTAAGGGTGATGACTGATTACATCGTCCTTCAATTTCTTCTGCTCTATCAACTTTCTGTACTCGACGAAGAGGCCTACTGTGTAGGCGAAACGTTTCGAAATAAAGATACTAACTGTTGCATATGTGTCTTACCTACAAATCTGGTCCGGTATTTTATACCATTTTAATGTTCATCCCAATTACCTCTCATGATGTCATCCAAAGGTTACACCAAATATCCCTCATCCCGCCCCATGAAGCAAACTCTATGTCTCCTATCTGTCCTCAAGCAGAACGCCCTGTTCCCATATACCTAACTTGGCTATCCCCAACAACAACAATATTCTTACTTCCTTGATGTCGTTAGTCATGACATGCCAGTAGTCGACTCACATTCGTCGGGGTAGCACTGAGAATGTATTAGATGTTTCACAACAGTTTCACGGCAGTCTCTTTCTTCTTCATCGTTTCTACCTTTCCATTCGTCCTCTTGATCGTAACTTCGTTCCCTACTGTCCAGCCACTGACCAGTTTCCTTCTTGACCTCGAGGACTCAAAAACAGGAGATACTACTCGGAATTCTTCTTGTTTTCCTCGGTCAGTCGCCCCGAATACTCCACCTTCGCCATCTCAATTCTTGAACATTAAAATGGTATAAATACGACAGATTTTAGTAAGACACATTTGCAACAGTTAGTATCTTTATTCGAAACGTTTCGCTACACAGTAGGCTTCTTAGTACGAGGTACAGAAAAGTTGATAGAAAAGAGAGATTCTGAAGACGTGTAATCGTCCATTCACCCTTAAAGTTTGAAAAAACGTAGTCAATAAAAGGATCACATTATACTGCATTTGTGTTTATATTGCCATTGTGTCGGTATTTTATACCATTTATTTCCAGGTCTTCACAGAGCTAAGGTACACGTCAACACGTGTACTTTTTATGCCCCTCTGAAACATTCTAATCCAACAGGACTCTGTATTTGTTACCTCAGATTTAATACCCATTTTTATGCAACAGTTCGAGTGATCTCGGACATACAGTGCCACCCCACCTCCCTTACCGATATTTCTATCTGCTTGGAACAATTTAAAACCCTGAATGTGACACTCCAAAGGCATGTCCCGACTTTTGGAATTAAACCATATCTCAGTGATTGCAAATACATCAGTGTTAGGACACAAGTGCAACTAATGTGACATTTATTGTGGCAACGTTTCGCTCTCCAGGAGCTTTATCAAGCCATTACAAACAATACATGGACACAGAGGGTATATAAAGGCTCAGAGTGAGGTGAATACTACTGAGGTACCATTCCGATGTTCACTAGTGGTGTGTAGTTGTAGTAGTCATGTGGTAGGACAAAAGCCAATTAATTCGTACATGAGTTTAAAAGGATATAAAAGCTATTACTTGGGTAACATAAAAATAGGTTGGACAGTCAAGATACCAAGACCAAAAGAGGCATCATCATCGGGTTTTTCCTAAGAGCATACCGAATTTGTAGTCCTGAGTTTCTTGACGTATGAATGAGACTTAATTCACCAAACATCACTGAGTATACAATTTCCTTATTTTTCCATCAAAGACTGCAGAAAAGGCTCTTCAGATCATCAATTCTCCACGCATCAACACCGCTCCCAACAGTTTAATTCTTCCCAACAGCCAGGTTGCCACTAAGACGTCTCAAAAGTACTTTCACAAGGCTAAAACCAGAGTCGCCATCGCTTCTACCCTTCAATAAAGGATCTACCAGGACAAAACCCAAGCACCACGACCAGTAATGCAGGGAGTTTACACTATACCCTGTGGAGGCTGTGACAGTCTACGTAGGTGAAACAGGCAAGAAACCTCGACACCCGCCTCAATGAACACATTATACGCAATTGTCAGGAACGACAACTTAAACTACGCCTGTGTACAACACCGAAATTCACCAATCATCTTTGAAAATTCAGAGACGCCAATTTAGTGATAAAAGAAACTAATTCCGCACACGCAAGTGCCTTGATCGCACTGATCGCTGTTTCGAATACAATTAAACAAAACAACGGCAGCTTCACCATAAGAACATAAGAACATATAGAATGTAGGAACACTGCAGAAGGGCACTACCTGGCCCATACGAGCAGGTCCTTATCAAAACGACTCTACCCTAAAGACTACTCAGAAACAACTCCCGCCCACCCACCAACACCAATCAAACCAGCCCCCTCCCACTGGCATATATTGTCCAGTCATCTTCTTAAGCTACCCAAGGGTCTAGCCTTATCCACCCACTGGGAAGGAAGACTGTTCCAAGCATCTACAACTCTTTAGAAACCAGTACTTACCTATGTCCTTTTAAATCAAAAATTTATGCACTTAAAATCCATTATTTCCTGGTTCTTACTGGTTCGACACCCTCAGTACTTTATTAATGTCTCCCTTGTTTATGCGTCATCCACTTATACAACTTCAATGATATCTCCCTCATTCTACGCCCTCCGAGAGTGGAGATTTAAAGCTTTAAGTCTATCTTCATAGGGAGGTTTTACACAGTTAAATCATTTTAGTCATTCTTCCATGTGTATGTTCTCTAATGAGTCTATGTCCATCCTGAGTAAGGGGGCCAAAATGAGCAGCATAATCTAAATGAGGCACTCACTAGTGATGTATAGAGCTGTAAAATAAAACTTTTGGACTTTCTGTTACTTATACTTCTTTGAGATAATCCAAGTAATCTGTTGGCCTTGTTACGCACACTGAGGAAATTGCTGTCTTGCGCTTTAGATTTCTGCTTACCATGATCCCAAAAAGTCTTTTTCACCATTCTGAATGACCAGCTCTACTTCCCTAGATTTATAGCTTCGAGGGTTATTTTCATTACCAAGGGCAATTACCTTACACTTATCCCCCACATTAAACTTCATCTTGCATTGTTCTCAGACCAAGACATTAATTTGTTCAAAATCGTCCTGGAGTTCATTGATATCCTCTCCAGAGTGAATTATACGGCCTATCTTTGTATCATCAGCAAATTAACTTCATGTCCAATTTAGTAAGTAATCCCTTCATCAAGGTATTATGTAAATTATGAACAAGAGAGGGCCTTAAAACTGATCTTGTGGAAACGCCACTGTGACTAAATCCCCATTCAGATTTCACTCCATTAAGGTTACTCTCTGCTTTCTATTGGTAAGCCCATGCCTTCAATCCATTGCAAGTAGAACTTTACCTCCATCACCATGAGCTGCCACTTTTCTTAAGAGTCTCTTGTGAGTACTCTGTCGAAGGCTTTCTAAAATCCAAATAAACACTATCATATTCCTTATCCTGTCAACTGCCTCAAATGTTCTATTGAAGACGTCAGTAAGTTTGTCAGGCAGGAACGACCTCTCGTGAATCCATGCTGAGATTTCATTTATCTAAGTTATGCTCTTCAAGGTTGACTTTGATAATGTCAGCTATAATTGATTCTTAATAACTTGCCCACATAGATGTCAGGCTATTGGACGGTAATTTGAAGTAGTGGACTTATCCCCTGAATTTGATATAGGAACACATTAGGCCATCTTCCACATCTCTGGGCACAACACTGGTAAGGATGGACGCATTGAATACACTCGTTAATGGTGACTAAGCTCCATCTTGCATTCCTTAAGTACCCTTGAAACAACTATCAGGTCCGGGGGACTTATTTTGTTTCAGTTTGTCTATCTGTTTAAATAACCATGTCCCTCGTGAACAGTAAATTAGTTAATTAATTCATCAGGGTGAACTAAATAATGTGTTAAATTACTGGAATCTCATTACATCTCTCCCTGTGTAAAACTGACAAAAATAGTCCATTAAATAGGAAAACAATTTCCAGGTTCATTATCGTCAGCTGTCCATTCCCAGATTTCAGAGAGTCCTACTTTTTCCTTCACCTTCGTCTATACCACTTGAAAGAACCCCTTTGGATTAGTCTTGATTCATTAGCGACTCTAATTCATAGTCACGTTTTTAGCCTTTCTATCGCCTTTTTTACTTCCTTCTTTTAAGCTGAACATATTGGTCAGTAGTTAAACTCTCCTCTCTGATGCGCCTATAAATTCCCCTTTTCCCCTAATAGGAAGCTTTAACCTCCTGTTACCCATTAGGGATCGTATTTATTAGACTAATTTTCTCTGGGGAATGTATATATCTGGGCACTTGTGTACGTTATTAAGGAAAACAATCATAAAGCCAAGATCCCTTCATATTCTAAGTATGATTATCGGTCAATAAATCATTAGCTAGTAACCCCAATCAAGAAATACACAGATGTTCCCTAGTCCAATATAAGCGGCACGAACGAAAATCGGGGGATTTTTACTGTATTATCATTGTTCTTGCATTCCTCCAATTAATTGCTAAAGGTGATGGATTTTGTGATCCTTGCGCCAAGCCTCTTCAGTGTATCCATGATTATTCACTAGTGTTTCCTTATTTGACAAGACATAGGTCTAGCAAATTATTACCCCTGGTAGGTTCAGTTACCCTCTGTTTCAGAAAACAGTCCTGATCTGTTTCCATTGAAGTCACTGGATTCTAGATTACCTGTCAAAGAATTCCAGTCATTTGGCTAAAGTTAAAGTCCCCTATATGACTACGTTACATGTGTCCAGAAGCCCTAACAATTTCGTCCCAAGAAATCTCCTCTATCGTGATCCAAGCCTGCGGATCGGTATATTACACCTAGAATTAGTTTTTCTTGACCCTCACGAACTCACCAAAACAAGACTCTGTTACTGCTCCATCTATTTTTATACTTTTTTTAAGCACAATAATATTTTCTCGAACATACAATGCAACTCTCAACCCTTCCCATTACATCTATCACATTGAATAAACTTTAAATCCCTGGATTATTACACTCAGCAGTCATATCCCGACTCTTTAAATCATACCACGTTTCAGTAATGCAATGATATCAAAGTCCCAGCACATGCTACCAAACGTAGTTCATTAATTTTATTTCTTGCACTTCTACAGTTAGATAAAATACCATCATATGTTTTTTCTTTGCACATTTTTCCTTATTCATCTTTGTTTTTACACAATTCTGAAATTAACATTACCCAGAGTTTATCCATGACAGTTTTACTATTAAGATTCGTAATATCAGAGCATAAGTCAATATTATCCATATCTTATTAATCATTTTATATACCCATACTCTAACTATACTAGTTTAAAGAGTCCTAACAACCCCCCTCAACTGAGTTAGCAAGGAAAACCACACCTGCCCTGGATAAGTGAACCCATCCTGGGCATACATGTCATTTTCGGCCATAGAAGTTGTCCCTTGCAATGAATGGTACTGCATTATCCTTACAGTATTTATCCAGCCAACCAAGTAATACCAATTGTCTCTGGACAACCATTCATTACCAAACACTCTTCTGGCAAAATGCCTCATTAAAGGGCGCCCCCCCTTTCTTCCTAATCATGTCTATAGCTGTCCTGAACTTTCTAACTAAATTCCTTCACATCTACGCTTGCCTACATCATTGCCTCCTGCACTGAGGCAAATAATCAGGGAATTGATCCCCATTACATATCTAGAACATAAGAATGTTAGGAACACTGCAGAAGGCCTACTGGCCCATACGAGGCAGGTCCTTATCAAAACGGACATCTACTAAAGTACTCAAGAAAAACTCCCGCACCCCCCAACACCATCACAAACCCAGCCCCTCCCACTCATATATTTGTCCAGTCTCTTCTTAAAGCTACCAAGGTCCTAGCCTCTATCACCCCACTGGAAGACTGTTCCACGCATCATACAAATCGTTAGAAAACCAGTACTACCTATGTCCTTTTTCTAATCTAAATTTATCCACTTAAATCCAATTATTCCCTGGTTTTCTTACCTGGTCGACACCCTCAGTACTTTATTAATGTTCTCCTTGTTTATGCCCGTCATCCACTTATACACTTCAATGATATCTCCCATCATTCTAGCCTTCCAGAGAGTGGGAGATTTAAGGCTTTAAGTCTATCTTCATTCGGGAGGTCCTACACAGTAAATCATTTTAGTCATTTTCTCTGTATGTTCTCTAATGAGTTCTATGGTCATCCTGTAGTAAGGGGACCAAAACTGGAAGCTGCATAATCCAATGAGGCCTCACACTAGTGATGTATAGAGCTGTAAATAACTTTTGGGACTTCTGTTACTTATACTTCTTGAGATAAATCCAAGTAATCTGTTGGCCTTGTTGCGCACACTGAGGCACTGCTGTCTTGGCTTTAGGTTTCTGCCTTACCTTGACTCCCAAGTCTTTTTCACATCTGTATGACAAGCTCTATTTCACCTAGATTATGCTTCGATGGTAATTTTCATTACCAAGGGCAAGTACCTTACATTATCCACATTAAACTTATCTGCCATTTCTCAGACCAAGACATTAATTTGGTTCAAATGTCCTGGAGTTCATTGATATCCTCCTCAGAGTGAATTTATAGGCCTATCTTTGTATGATCAGCAAATTACTCATGTCACTAGTAATCCCTTCATCAAGGTCATTAATGTAAAAATTATGAACAACGAGAGGGCCTAAAACTGATCCTTGTGGGAACGCCACTAGTGACTAATCCCAACAGATTTTCTCATTAATGGTAACTCTCTGCTTTCTATTGGTTAAAGCATGCCTCAATCCATGCTAGAAACATTTACCTCTATACCAATGAGCTGCCACTTTTCTTAAGAGTCTCTTGTGAGGTATACTCTGTCGAAGGCCTTCTAAAAATCCAAATAAACAATATCATATCCTTATCACTGGCAACTGCCTCAATGTTCTAATTGGAAGAACGTCAGTAAGTTTGTTCAGGCAGGACGACCCCTCTCGTGAATCCATGTGAGATTCATTTATCAATTTTGCTCATCAAAGGTGACTTCTGATAATGGTCAGCTATAATTGATTTAAAAACTTGCCCACTATGATGTCAGGCTTATTGGACGGTAATTTGAAGGAGTGGAACTTATCCCCTTGGATTTGAATATGGAACCACTTAGCCATCTTCCACATATCTGGCACAACACTGGAAAGGATGGACGTTATTGAATACATCGTTAATGTGCCTGACTACAGCTCCATCTTGCATTTCCTAAGTACCCTTGAAAACAACTCATCGGGTCCCGGGGACTTATTTTGTTTCAGTTTGATGTTGTCAAGCCGGCTAACAATGTCCTCCATCCCAGCCCCAGGAAAGCATACCCTTTTGTCTCCTATCCTGTCCTTCAAGCAGAATGCCCTATCCATGTATCTAACCTGGCTATCCCCAACAACAAAACAATATTGAACATCTAAAAAATGGTATAAATACCGACAGGTTGATAGTAAGACACATATGCAACAGTTAGGTATCTTTATATGGAATACGTTTCGCCTACACAGTATGCTTCTTCAGTCAAGTACAGAAAAGTTGATAGAAGCAGAAGTACTTGAGACGAATGTAAGCAGTCCATCACCCTTAAAGTTTTGAGGTGGTAGTTCCTCTGTTGGGAAGTAGCATTGTTCCATAGTATGAAACAATATCTGGAGATGAAGTGACAGGATGAGCTTTTTTATAGGCGCCAAGAGGTGAGACGTAGGGCCACTAGGAGAGGTAAGACTCGATGCTGAGGAGGTCAGGTCCCTCTCAAAATCAGCCCAACTCTCACTAGTGGAAGTTGGTCGAGAGTTGATTGTAGATGTCTGTAACAAGATTACCATTGTGTTGCAGTGTCTGACAGATTGTCGGATATTTTTATACCATTTTAATGTTCAAATCTGTCAGACACTGCAACACAAGGGTGGTATCTTGGTACAGGACCTACAATCAACCTCGACAACTTCTACACTAGTGAGAGCGGCTGGATTTGAGAGGGACCTGACCTCTCCAGCATCTGAGTTCTAACCTCTCCTAGTGGCCTACGTCCTCACCTCTTGGCGCTATAAAAAAGCTCCATCCTTGTCACGTCATCTCCATATTGTTTATACTATGGGAAACAATGCTCTTCTCCGACTGAGGACTGACCACCTCTCAAAACGTTAAGGCGTGATGGACTGATTACATCGTCTTCAGTATCTTCTGCTTCTATCAACTTTTCTTGTACTTGACTGATGAAGCTACTGTGTAGGGCGACGAACGTTTATAATAAGGATACCTAATGTTGCATATGTGTCTTACCTAACAAACAACAATATTCTTACCTTCCTTGTCGTTCGTCGTGACGATCCAGTAGTAGACTCAATTCGTCGGGCAGCACCGAGAATGCGTTGGAGGTGTCCAAGGGAGTTTCCCAGCAGTTCTCTTTCTTCTTTCATCGTTTCTGGCTTTCCATTCGTCTTCTTGATCGTCAACTTCGTCGTCCCTGCTGTCCAGGCCACTGACCACGATCCCTTCTTGGACTGAGGACTTCTGAAACAGGAAGGACTACTCGATCCTTTGTTTTCCTCGGTCAATCGGCCGTATCTCCATCTTCGCCTGCCTTCAATTCTTCCTTTAAGTTGCTGGTAAGTTGCTCGATGGAGGGCATCTTGGTTCAGTCCCACGGGAGCAAAACAAGACACTTCTTTCAGAGTCAAGACAGGTCAGCCATCAAGTTACAGGTCACCACTCAAGAGCACACGAACAGGTCTTCACGAACATTCCTTTGCTGTCTTGGTTTAAGGTTGGCTGCTTGTAATAAAGTTTGGTAGAATTACGACAATAATGTACAGTAAAAGGGACACAATGCAATAATTGTGACATTTATTGTGGCAACGTTTCGCTCTCCAGGAGCTTTATCAAGCCATTACAAAACAATACATGGACACAGAGGGTATTATAAAGGCTCAGAGTTGAGGTGAATACTAGTGAGGTACCATTTCGATGTTCACTAGTGGTAGTAGTAGTCGTAGTAGTGAGTAGTGACAAATGTAATACAATATGGTTAGAGGCAATTAATTCGTACCTGGAGTAAAGGATATAAAAGTATTACTTGGGTAACATAAAAATAGGTTGGACAAATATAAACTTAAAGAGGCAGGTTGTTTCAGTGTTCCTCTCTGTGCTTTGTGTAGTCTAACAGGAGAGACTTATGTGAATGGCAGGGTTTACTGTTTTCAGCGAGGAATCTTGCTAAGACTTCGGAGATTGGTTGAAGCTGCGTTGTTTTGTTTAATTGTATTCGGAAACAGCGTCAGTGCTGAACTGATTCAAGGGGCCTTGACGTTGTGCGGAAATTAGTTTCTTTTATCACTAATTGGGCGTCTCTGAATTTCATAAGATGATTGGTGGAATTTCGGTGTTGTACACAGGCGTTGTTTAAGTTGTCGCTCCTACATGCGTATATGTGTTCATTGAGGCGGGGTGTCGATGTTCTTGCTGTTTCACCTACGTAGATCTTGTCACAGGCCTCCACAGGGTATAGTGTAAACTCCTGCATTGACTGGTTCGTGGTGCTTGGGTTTTGTCCTGGTTTGTCCTGACCTCAATTGTAGGCAAGTTGCTAGAGTCAATTATAGCTGAGATTATAAGAAGCCATCTCGATAAGCATAGCTTGATTAATGATACTCAGCATGGATTCACAAGAGGGGGGGGGGGGGGCCGGTCTTGGTCTAATAATTATTAACTTTCATTCAAGTAAAGCTTTTGAGGCTGTTGACCACGATAAAGAATTTGATATTGTTTACTTAGATTTTAGTAGGCATTGATAGAGTTCCGCACCAAAGACTGTTGAAGAAAGTAGCAGCTCATTGGCATTGGGGGAGAGGGTGCTTCGATGGATCGAGTCAAGGCTCAACAGGAAGGTAGCAGAGTGTGTCCTAATGGGGTTAAATCCGAGTGGGGTCAGTAAACAAGTGGCGTTCACACAGGGATCAGTCTTGGGCCCGTTGTTGTTTATAATAGATTATCAATGATCTTGATGAAGGAATTGCTAGTGATATGAGCAAATTCGCCGATGACACGAAGATTGGTAGGATAATTGGATTCAAAACGTAGATGTTAGGGGAACTTCAGGAGGATGTAGACAAACTCTACTCTTGGTCAGAAAAAGTGGCAGATGGCAGTTCAATGTGGATAAATGCAAGGTTCTGAAGCTCGGTGAGTGTTCTATAAACCTAGCACTTATAAGTGAATAATGTAGAACTTAGCCATACAGATTGAGAAAAAGATGTGACTTGGGGGTCTATGGTAAGCAGCAACTTAAACCAAGGACAGCAATGCCTAAGCCGTACGTAATAAGGCAATAGATTACTGGGATTTATATCAAGAAGTGTAAGCAACAAGAAGTCCAGAGGTCTATACTGCAGCTTTAATACATTCATTAGTAAGGCCCTCACCTAGATTATGCAGCTCAATTCTGGTCTCCATATTAAAGGAAATGGACTTTAAATTCGTTCCCCCTTAGGAAAAAATTCAGCGAGGATGACTAATTAATACATAGCATTAGAAAATTTCCTTATGAAGAAAGATTGAAGACTTTAAGTTACATCACTTGTTAGACGAAGAATGAGGGGAGGACCTGATCGAAGTGGTATATGTTGGGAAGTAGGTATTAATAAAGGGGATTTAACAAGAGTCTTGAGGATATCTCTCCAAGAAAGTGAACCCGCAGTAATGGATTTAAATTAGATAAGTTTAGATTTAGAAAGGACATAGGAAATATTGGTTTGAAATAGGGTTAGTTGATGAGTGGGAACAGTCTACCTAGTTGGGTTATTGAGGCTAGGACTTTGGGTTTAGTTTAATTTAGGTGGGATAAGTACATGAGTGGGAGGGGTTGGATTTGAGTGGGACTTGCACATCGGAGCTTGTTCTTTTGGTGGCATTGAAAATTGGGTTGGGCAAATGTTTTGTTAGTGGGATGAATTCTAAAGGACCTGCCTAGTTGGGCAACAGGCCTGCTGCAGTGTTCCTCCATTCTTATGTTCTTATGTTTAGATCCTTTATTGAAGTGGTAGAAGCGATGGCGACTCTGGTGTTGTTTGTGAAAGTCTTTTGAAGTTTAGTGCAACCGGGCTGTTGGGAAAGAATTTAACTTTTTGGAGGGGTGTGATGCGGGGAAAATTGATGATTGAAGACTCTTTTTTTGCAGTCTTTGATAAAAAAAAGGAAAATTGTAACTCAGTGGTGACGTGTATTATTTCTCATTGTGACGTGTATTTAGCTCAGGGTGACGGTATTTAGCTCTGCAGGGGTTGACGTGTACTTAGCTCTGTGAAACCTTTTTTTGTTGCCTTTGTAATCAAACCCGGATGCCCTCCTTGAGCAGTTTTACCAGCATGAGGGGAAAAATCGAGTTGCAAAACTGGAAAGGGCGATTAACGGAGGAGAACAAGAGGATTCGTATATCCCCTGTTGTGAGTCCCCGGGTTTAAGAGGGGAGTTTGGGTCAGGGTCGGGCAAAGGGGAACCAAGCTAAATTAAGAAAAGGTTGGAGAGGCAAAACAACGAGAAACCAAAAAACTGCCGTGGAAACTCCAACCATTCTCGGTTACCTGACGAATGTGATGTTCACGGGAATCCACAACGAGCCCCAAAGGGAAGCATTGGCAGACGGGGTGAGACCCCCTAGAAACCCCAACGAAGACCAGGGAAAAGGTCATGACGTTTTCCAAAAGTGGTGTAATGCTCCTGGCGAATTTGATCGACACTCGGACATCACTACGGCGACGGAAAGGAAGGTAAAAACATTGTTGTTTTTGGGGGATAGTGATTGGTACATGGATGGGGTTCTGTTTGAAGGATGGGAGAGGAGGCAGAGAGTGGTTTTTCTGGGGTGGGAGAAGGATATTGTTAGCCGTCGGATACATCATGAAGGTAATGGGAAAAAAAATCCTATTATCTGTCTCATGCTGGAGGCAACGATGTTGGGAGACGTAAAGGGGTAGGACCCGATTAGCATATAGGTCAGCAAAGAGATAATTAGGGAAGAAGGGGGGAAACCTGTCATATGTGGCATTTTGCCAAGGGGAGAGTTGGAAATGAAGGGTCCAAGCAATTGGGGTCAATTGCTGCGGACAAATACTGTAAGGAAAATGCGGGAACATTCATTGACAACTGGGACTCTTCTATTTTGGGGAAAGACATGTATGCCAGGGATGGGGTTCACTTGTCTAGGGGTGGGGGGAGCACTGGCCAAAGCAGTGGAGGGAGCTGTTAGGTCTTTTTAAAATAGGAAAAGTTGTGGTAAGGGTTTTTTGCGGGGGAAAAATGTGAAGTCTAGGGATAATAGAGTACAGGAAACTAGTAAAGGCAAAATGAGGTGGGTTTCGGAAGGCCATGGCCTAATTTGACAAGGACATAATAGTTAGTGGAATAACAGAAAGGAGCAGGGAAAGATAAAAGGAAAAAGGGGGGTCCTTAAGTATAATTACACAAAAGTCGCAGTGCTAGAATAAGATGGACGAGTTGAGACTAGTTGCTTGAGGTAACATAGATTATTTGACTTACTGAACTTTTAATTCAAAAAATGGGAATGCCCGCAGAATGTCCCATTCAGGGTTTTTAAAATTTTTCCCAAGTAATAGAATATCGGGGGGGGGGTGGGGGTGGCTTGTATGTCCGAATGTTTTTGTAAGACACATATCAACAGTTAGGATCTTTTTTTTTTTAAACGTTTCCCTACACAAAAGGCTTTTTCAGTCGAGTCAGAAAAGTTGATAGAAGAGAAGATCTTTTTGACGATGTAATCAGTCCATCACCCTTAAAGTTTTGAGGTGGTCATCAACGGGAAAAATGCTTTTCCAGACGAGGGACTGACCACCTCAAAACTTTAAGGGATGGACTGATTACATCGCCCAAGTTCCGCTTCTATCAACTTTTTTTGTACTGACTGAAGAACCTCTGGTAGCGAAAAGTTTCAAAAAAAGTACCTAAAAGTTGCATAGTGTTTTCCTAACAATCTGTCGGATTTTATACCATTTTTAAAGTTCGTTCATGTCCCAATCGCTTGAACTGTTGCATAAAAACGGGGATTAATTCTGAAGTAACACATCAGGGTCTGTTTTTAAGAATTTTCAGAGGCATGAAAAAATTTAAATTTTTGTGAATACCGTCCCCCCAAATTTTGAAGGGACCCGGGGGGACTACTATGGGAGGAAATTGTTAGGGCCCCAAGGCACGATAATGTAGTAATTCTAGAGACTTTAACTTTAGTCATATTGATTGGAATTTCTTGACTGGGAATTTAGAATCATACGATTTCTTAGAAGTAGTTCAGGATTGTTTTTTTGAAGCAGTTTGTGACAGAACCTACAAGGGGAAATAACCTGCTTGACTTAGTTCTGGCAAACAATGAATCCCTTGTTAATAATTAGAAGTTTCAGAGGAACTGGGTGCTAGCGACCACAAATCAATACATTTAGAATTGAATGGAGGTATGATAGTAGGATAACTCAGTAACAGTCCCAGATTTTCGCTTAGCAGATTACGATGGGCTTAGAGAACACCTATCATCTGTTGACTGGGGTAACGAAGAGAGCTATCAATATGACAGTTTTCTGAACACAATACATGCTGCTCAAAGAACGTTTATTCCCTTATAAGGAAATTAGATCAAATAGAAATGACCCAAAATGGATGAATAATAGGCTGAAATATCTACTAGGGCATAAGAAAGGAATTTATAGGCGTATCAAAAGAGGCGAGGGTCATCTATGAATCAGTATATTGACATTAAGAGGGACATTAAAAAGGGGATAAGAAAAGCTAAAAGGGACTATGAAATTAAAGTTGCTAGGGATTCTAAAACTAATCCAAAAAGTTTTTTCCAGGTATATAGAACAAAAGTCAGAGATAAGAAGGTCCCCTTAAAAATAACTATGGGCATCTTACTGACAAAGAGAATGAAATGTGCTCGATTTTAAATAATTATTTTCTCTCGGTTTTTACACAGGAAGACACTAGTAGTGTTCCGGTAATTAATTTTTATAGTGGGCCAGAAGAAGATAAATTATGTAACATCATAGTCACTAGTGAAATGGTTGTGAAGCAGATAGACCGACTGAAGCAAAATAAGTCACCGGGTCCTGATGAGGTTTTTTCAAGGTATCTTAAGAATGCAAAATGGAAGTCTGTGAACCATTAACTAATATTTTTAATTTATTTCTCTTCAAACAGGTGTAGTGTCTGATATGTGGAAGATGGCTAATGTAATTCCTATTTTTAAAACAGGGGACAAGTCGTTACCGTCAAATTACCGCCCAATAAGCCTGACCTCAATTGTAGGCAAGTTGCTAGAGTCAATTATAGCTGAGATTATAAGAAGCCATCTCGATAAGCATAGCTTGATTAATGATACTCAGCATGGATTCACAAGAGGCCGGTCTTGTCTAACTAATTTATTAACTTTCTTCAGTAAAGCTTTTGAGGCTGTTGACCACGAAAAGAATTTGATATTGTTTACTTAGATTTTAGTAAGGCATTTGATAGAGTTCCGCACCAAAGACTGTTGAAGAAAGTAGCAGCTCATGGCATTGGGGAAGGTGCTCTCGTGATCGAGTCATGGCTCACAGACAGGAAGCAGAGAGTGTCCATAAATGGGGTTAAATCAGAGTGGGGATCATAACAAGTGGCGTTCCACAGGGATCAGTCTTGGGCCCGTTGTTGTTTATAATATATATCAATGATCTTGATGAAGGAATTGCTAGTGATATGAGCAAATTCGCCGATGACACGAAGATAGGTAGATAATTGATTCAAACGTAGATGTTAGGGAACTTCAGGAGGATTTAGACAAACTCTAACTCTTGGTCAGAAAAGTGCAGATGCAGTTCAATGTAGATAAATGCAAGGTTCTGAAGCTCGGGAGTGTCCATAACCCTAGCACTTATAAGTTAAATAATGTAGAACTTAGCCATACAGATTGCGAAAAGGACTTGGGGTATGGTAAGCAGCAACCTTAAACCAAGACAGCAATGCCTAAGCGTACGTAATAAGGCAAATAGATTACTGGGATTTATATCAAGAAGTGTAAGCAACAGAAGTCCAGAGGTCATACTGCAGCTTTATACATCATTAGTAAGGCCTCACCTAGATTATGCAGCTCAATTCTGGTCTCCGTATTACAGAATGGACATAAATTCGTTAGAAAACATTCAGCGTAGGATGACTAAATTAATACACAGCATTATGAAATCTTCCTTATGAAGAAAGATTGAAGACTCTTAAGTTACATTCACTTGTTAGACGAAGAATGAGGGGAGACCTGATCGAAGTGTATAAGTGGAAGATAGGTATTAATAAAGGGGATATTAACAAGGTCTGAGGATATCTCTCCAAGAGAGAACCCGCAGTAATGGATTTAAATTAATAAGTTTAGATTTAGAAAGGACATAGGAAAGTATTGGTTTGGAAATAGGGTAGTTGATGAGTGGAACAGTCTACCTAGTTGGGTTATTGAGGCTAGGACTTTGGGTAGTTTCAAATTTAGGTTGGATAAGTACATGAGTGGGAGGGGTTGGATTTGAGTGGGACTTGCACATCGGAGCTTGTTTCTTGGGTGGCATTGAAAATTGGGTTGGGCAAATGTTTTGTTAGTGGGATGAATTGTAAAGGACCTGCCTAGTATGGGCCAACAGGCCTCCTGCAGTGTTCCTCCTTTCTTATGTTCTTATGTTCTTATGTAAGTACATTCCTCGTCAAGAAACTCAGGACTACAAATTCGGTATGCTCTTAGGAAAAACCCGATGATGATGCCTCTTTTGGTCTTGGTATCTTGACTGGAATAGAAGTGTGTGAGATCATTTTTATTGGTGGGTTTCCGATAAACTTGAAATCTTAGGTTGTTGTCTACTTTGTGAATGAGGACGTCGAGGAAAGGTAGCTTGTCATTGGACTCTTCTACCAGTGTAAACTGAATCGCTGGTTCAACTGCGTTGAGCCTTGCCTGAAGATCCCGTACATCAAAACGTTTTGGAGTTATTACGAGGACATCGTCCACGTAACGTAACCAAGTGACGCTTGAAGGATGAGTTGGCGAAGTGTTCAGACTCTAGTGTTCCATGTATAAGTTGGCTAGGACGGCACTTATTGGGGACCCCATTCCCATGCCGTAGGTTTGTTTGTAAGCTTGTTATTGAAGGAAAAACAGTTGAAGTTAACACAGAGTTCAATCAAGTCAACAAAATCTCCGGGAGGTAAAGGAAGATTAAGGTCCTGGTTGACTTTACGTCGTAGAACCTCGATGGCTTTTTTGGTAGGTACTTTTGTGAAGAGGAAGTCACATCCAAACTGCTTAGTTTCTTGTTACGGATGGAGAGGTTACGGATGCGGTTGAGAAGGTCGCCAGAGTGTTTAAGATGAGCGGGGCCATCAGCCCCGCTCATCATCGGGTTTTTCCTAAGAGCATACCGAATTTGTAGTCCTGAGTTTCTTGACGAGGAATGTACTTACATTCACCAAACATTCACTGAGTTACAATTTCCTTCCTTTTTTCATCAAAGACTGCAAGAAAAGAGCTCTTCAGATCATCAATTCTCCACGCATCAACACCGCTCCCAACAAAGTTATAATTCTTCCCAACAGCCAGGTTGCACTAAACGTCTCAAAAGTACTTTCACAAGCTAACACCAGAGTCGCCATCGCTTCTACCACTTCAATAAAGGATCTAACCAGGACAAAACCCAAGCACCACGAACCAGTCAATGCAGGAGTTTACACTATACCCTGTGGAGGCTGTGACAAGATCTACGTAGGTGAACAGCAAGAAACCTCGACACCCGCCTCAATGAACACATATACGCATGTAGGAACGACAACTTAAACAACGCCTGTGTACAACACCGAAATTCCACCAATCATCTTATGAAATTCAGAGACGCCCAATTAGTGATAAAAGAAACTAATTTCCGCACACGCAAGTGCCTTGAATCAGCACTGATCGCTGTTTCGAATACAATTAAACAAAACAACGGCAGCTTCACCATCTCCGAAGTCTTAGCAAGAATCCTCCTGAAAACAGTAAACCCTGCCATCACATAGTCTCTCCTGTTATACTACACAGACTCTAGGTGTTCCATGTATAAGTTGGCTAGGACGGCACTTATTGGGGACCCCATTCCCATGCCGTAGGTTTGTTTGTAGAGCTTGTTATTGAAGGAAAAACAGTTGAAGTTAACACAGAGTTCAATCAAGTCAACAAAATCTCCGGGAGGTAAAGGAAGATTAAGGTCCTGGTTGACTTTACGTCGTAGAACCTCGATGGCTTTTTTGGTAGGTACTTTTGTGAAGAGGGAAGTCACATCCAAACTGCTTAGTTTCTTGTTACGGATGGAGAGGTTACGGGGGCCTGGTCTCAGACCGGGCCGCGGGGGCGTTGACCCCCGGAACTCTCTCCAGGTAAACTCCAGGTAAACACAAAGCACAGAGAGTGAACACTGAAACAACCTGCCTCATTCCAGTTTATATTTGTCCAACCTATTTTTATGTTACCCAAGTAATAGCTTTTAT
>NC_069402.1:2720057-2735057 GCF_026875155.1 Cherax quadricarinatus | reverse complement strand
ATTTATATTATATTACCTTGAGTTTACCTGGAGAGAGTTCCGGGGGTCAACGCCCCCGCGGCCCGTCTGTGACCAGGCCTCCTGGTGGATCAGAGCCTGATCAACCAGGCTGTTGCTGCTGGCTGCACGCAAACCAACGTACGAGCCACAGCCTGGCTGGTCAGGAACCGACTTTAGGTGTTTGTCCAGTGCCAGCTTGAACTGCCAGGGGTCTGTTGGTAATCCCCTTATGTATGCTGGAGGCAGTTGAACAGTCTCGTGCCCTGACACTTATTGTATGGTCTCTTAACGTGCTAGTGACACCCCTGCTTTTCATTGGGGGATGGTGCATCGTCTGCCAAGTCTTTTGCTTTCGTAGTGAGATTTTCGTGTGCAAGTTCGGTACTAGTCCCTCTAGGATTTTCCAGGTGTATATAATCATGTATCTCTCCCGCCTGCGTCCAGGGAATACATTTTCAGGAACCTCAAGTGCTCCCAGTAATTGAGGTGTTTTATCTCCGTTATGCGCGCCGTGAAGGTTCTCTGTACATTTTCTAGGTCAGCAATTTCACACTGCCTTGAAAGGTGCTGTTAGTGTGCAGCAATATTCCAGCCTAGATAGAACAGTGACCTGAAGAGTGTCATCATGGGCTTGGCATCCCTAGTTTTGAAGGTTCTCATTATCCATCCTGTTCATTTTTCTAGCAGATGCGATTGATACATGTTATGGTCCTTGAAGGTGAGATCCTCCGACATGATCACTCCAGGTCTTTGACGTTGGTGTTTCGCTCTATTTTGTGGCCAGAATTTGTTTTGTACTCTGATGAAGATTTAATTTCCTCATGTTTACCATATCTGAGTAATTGAAATTTCTCCTCGTTGAATTTCATATTGTTTTCTGCAGCCCACTGAAAGATTCGGTTGATGTCCGCCTGGAGCCTTGCAGTGTCTGCAATGGAAGACACTGTCATGCAGATTCGGGTGTCATCTGCAAAGGAAGACACGGTGCTGTGGCTGACATCCTTGTCTATGTCGCATATGAGGATGAGGACAAGATGGAGCGAGTACTGTGCCCTGTGGAACAGAGCTTTTCACCGTAGCTGCCTCGGACTTTACTCTGTTGACGACTACTCTCTGTGTTCTGTTAGTGAGGAAATTATAGATCCATCGACCGACTTTTCCTGTTATCCCTTTAGCACGCATTTTGTGCGCTATTACGCCATGGTCACACTTGTCGAAGGCTTTTGCAAAGTCTGTATATATTACATCTGCATTCTTTTTATCTTCTAGTGCATTTAGGACCTTGTCGTAGTGATCCAATAGTTGAGACAGACAGGCGACCTGTTCTAAACCCATGTTGCCCTGGTTTGTGTAACTGATGGCTTTCTAGATGGGTGGTGATCTTGCTTCTTAGGACCCTTTCAAAGATTTTTATGATGTGGGATGTTAGTGCTATCGGTCTGTAGTTCTTTGCTGTTGCTTTACTGCCCCCTTTGTGGAGTGGGGCTATGTCTGTTGTTTTTAGTAACTGTGGGACGACCCCCCGTGTCCATGCTCCCTTTCCATAGGATGGAAAAGGCTCGTGATAGGGGCTTCTTGCAGTTCTTGATATATAATATATATATATATATATATATATATATATATATATAATATATATATTATATATATATATATATATATATATATATTATATACATATATATATATATATATATATATATATAATATATATATAAATATATATATATATATATATATATATATATATACGAACAAACACACTGGCCGTTTCCCACTGAGGCAGGTGAACACCGAGGCAGTGACAACCGAGACAGGGTGACCACCGAGGCAGGTGACCCACAAGACAGGGTGACCAACGAGGCAAGGTGACCACCGAGGCAGGGTGACCACCGAGGCAGGGTGGCCACGGAGGCAGGGTGACCACCGAGGCAGGGTGACCACCGAGGCAGGGTGACCACCGAGGCAGGGGACCACCGAGGCGGGGTGACCCCGAGCGGGGTGCCCACCAGCAGGTGCCACCGAGGCAGGGTCCACCGGGGCGGGGTGACCACCAAAGGGGTCCACCGGGGCGGATGACCCCCGAGGCGGGTGCCATCGAGGCGGGGTGACCACGAAAGCGGGGGTGACCACCGAGGCGGGGTGACCACCGAGGCGGGGTGACCACCGGGCAGGGTGACCCCGAGGCGGGGTGACCACCAGGCAGGGTGACACCGAGGCAGGGTGACCCCAGGCGGGGTGACCATCGGGGCGGGTGACCACGGAAAGGATGACCACCGAGGCGGGGGACCACCGAGGCGGTGACCACCGAGGCAGGGTGACCGCCGGGGCAGGTGACCCCCGAGCGGGGTGACCACCGAGGCTGTGACCACCGAGCGGGATGACCACCGAGGCAGGATGACCCCCCGGGGCAGGGTGACCACCGAGGAGGGGACCACCGGGGCAGAGCCACAGGGGCAGGGTGACCACGGAAGCGGGGTACCACCGAGGCGGGGTGCCACCGAGGCAGGGTGACCATCGACCGGGGTACCCCCAAAGGGCGGGTACCACCAGGCGGGGCCACCGGGCAGGGTGACCACCGAGGCAGGGACCACCGGGCGGGGGTGACCACCGAGGCGGGGTACCACCGGGGGCAGGATACCACCGAGGCGGGGTGACCACCGGTAGGTGACCACCGAGTGGGGTGACCACCGGGGCAGGTGCCCACCGAGGCAAGGGACCATCGAGGCAGGGGACCACCGAGCAGGTGACCACCGGGGCAAGTGACCATCGAGGCGGGGTGACCACCGGGGCGGGTACCACCGATGCAGGGTACCACCGAGGCGGGTGACCACCGGGGCGGGTGACCACCGAGGCAGGGTACCACCGGGGCAGGGTGACCCCCCCCCCGAGGGGGTGACCACCGAGGAGGGGAAAGAGGTAGGGTGACCACCGAGGCAGGTGCCACCGAGGCAATGTACCACGAGGCGGGGTGCCACCGGGGCAGGGTGACCACCGGGCAAGGACCACGGGGCAGGGTGCCCACCGAGCGGGTGACCACCGATGCAGGGACCACCGGGGCAGGGTGACCACCGGGGGGGGTGACCACCGAGGCGGGTGACCACCGAGGGGGGGTGACCACCGGGGCGGGGTGACCACCGATGCGGGGACCACCGAGGCGGGGGTTCCCACCGGGGCAGGGTGACCACCGGGGCAGGGTACCACCGTCAGGGTGACCACCGAGCAGGGGGGACCACCGAGGCGGGTGACCACCGAGGCAGGGTGACCCCCGAGGTGGGGGGAACCCCAAAAGGGCAGGGTGACCACCGATGCAGGGTGACACCGAGCAGGGTGACCACCGATGCAGGGTGACCACCGATCGGGGTGACCACCAGGGGGGGTGACCCCGAGGCGGGGTGATCCGAAAAAGAACACTATCAGTGTCACTCTCCCCATCACTGTCTTGCCAAGGCATTTCAACACTACTATCAAAAACGCAACATATCTCGACCCCCTCCTTACAAGTGCGTATTTCCTCCTCCAGGACTCACGATTTGGGGTTTCCCGGTTTTGCTGTATCCTTCCCAAATTTTAAAACTCTCAACTCCATCACACGTCAAGTTATAAAAATCATTTACCACCACTTGCCTCTCTTTAAAATGTCATGCCGCTTCCTGGAAGTTTATTTCCCCTTTGCAACAAAAACCCCCTTTGGCTCCCCCTTCTAACCATTCCCAGGACATCCCAACCCCCCTTCCTCCCCCCTACAAATTTAAACGCCCTCCGAGCCTTCGAATTATTGAGAACACAAAGCTAATGATGGACACGATCTACTTTCCCCTCATTCCTCCTCTTTCCACTTTTTTAAAAAATCTACTAAACCCTTTCTTTTACACGTTCCAACCCTTTGCTGCTCACTCATTATCCACAACCTTCACAGTAAACTTTACTAACCCCCTTGTCCGAGAACCTACGCTTTATATAAATAATAATAAAAAAATAATAATAAAAAAATAATAATAATAATAAAAAAAATAATAAAATAATAAAATAAAAATATCTTTATTTACTACAATACAGTACAAGGTATGCAGACCCGGGTGACTCAGTGACAACACATGTAGAAAACTCCTTTCTATACTGAGCTTTCATCAAATTAGGTCTTTTGTACCAGGTGCACCCTCACCATTGAATAACACCCAGGTACCCATTTTTTAAATGGTGGGTAAATGGGAAAAGGGACAGCAGTTTGTCTTATTACCTGGTTTACCTGGAGAGAGTTCCGGGGGGGCAACGCCCCCGCGCCCGGTCTGAGACCAGGGCCCCCTGGGGGGACAAGCCCGATCAAACCCGGCTGTTGCGCTGGGTGCACGCAAACCAAAACGAGCTACACCCGGCTGATCAAACGACTTTTGGTGTTGTCCATGCCAGCTTGAAGACTTTCCAGGGTCTGTTGGTAATCCCCCTTATGTGTGCGGGAGGCATTGAACATCCGGGCCCCCGACACTTATTGTATGGTCCTTAACGGCTAGTGACACCCCTGCTTTTTATTGGGGGGATGGGCTCGTCCCGCCAATCTTTTGCTTCGTAATAGTGATTTTCGTGTGCAAATTCGGACTAGCCCCCTAGGGTTTTTCCCGGTGTAATAATCATGATCTCCCCTCCTGCTTCCAGGAAAAAAGGTTTAGGAAACCCCAAGCGCTCCCAAATTGAGGTGTTTTATCTCCTTATCGCGCCGTGAAATTCCTGTACATTTTCTAGGTCGGCAATTTCACCTGCCTTTAAAGGTGCTGTTAGTGTGCAGCAATATTCCAGCCTAGATAGAACAAGTGACCTGAAGAGTGTCATCATGGGCTTGGCCTCCCTAGTTTTGAAGGTTCTCATTATCCATCCTGTCATTTTTCTAGCAGATGCGATTGATACAATGTTATGGTCCTTGAAGGTGAGATCCTCCGACATGATCACTCCCAGGTCTTTGACGTTGGTGTTTCGCTCTATTTTGTGGCCAGAATTTGTTTTGTACTCTGATGACGATTTAATTTCCTCATGTTTACCATATCTGAGTAATTGAAATTTTCTCATCGTTGAACTTCATATTGTTTTCTGCAGCCCACTGAAAGATTTGGTTGATGTCTGCCTGGAGCTTTGCAGTGTCTGCAATGGAAGACACTGTCATGCAGATTCGGGTGTCATCTGCAAAGGAAGACACGGTGCTGTGGCTGACATCCTTGTCTATGTCGGATATAAGGATGAGGAACAAGATGGGAGCGAGTACTGTGCCTTGTGGAACAGAGCTTTTCACCGTAGCTGCCTCGGACTTTACTCTGTTGACGACTACTCTCTGTGTTCTGTTAGTGAGGAAATTATAGATCCATCGACCGACTTTTCCTGTTATTCCTTTAGCACGCATTTTGTGCGCTATTACGCCATGGTCACACTTGTCGAAGGCTTTTGCAAAGTCTGTATATATTACATCTGCATTCTTTTTGTCTTCTAGTGCATTTAGGACCTTGTCGTAGTGGTCCAATAGTTGAGACAGACAGGAGCGACCTGTTCTAAACCCATGTTGCCCTGGGTTGTGTAACTGATGGGTTTCTAGATGCGTGGTGATCTTGCTTCTTAGGACCCTTTCAAAGATTTTTATGATATGGGATGTTAGTGCATTGGTCTGTAGTTCTTTGCTGTTGCTTTACTGCCCCCTTTGGTGGAGTGGGGCTATGTCTGTTGTTTTTAGTAACTGTGGGACGACCCCCGTGTCCATGCTCCCTCTCCATAGGATGGAAAAGGCTCGTGATAGGGGCTTCTTGCAGTTCTTGATGAACACAGAGTTCCATGAGTCTGGCCTGGGGCAGAGTGCATGGGCATGTCATTTATCGCCTGTTCGAAGTCATTTGGCGTCAGGATAACATCGGATAGGCTTGTGTTAATCAAATTTTGTGGCTCTCTCATAAAAAATTCATTTTGATCTTCGACTCTCAGTCTGGTTAGCGGCTTGCTAAAAACTGAGTCATATTGGGACTTGAGTAGCTCACTCATTTCCTTGCTGTCATCTGTGTAGGACCCATCTTGTTTAAGTAGGGGCCCAATACTGGACGTTGTTCTCGATTTTGATTTGGCATAGGAGAAGAAATACTTGGGTTTCTTTCGATTTCATTTATGGCTTTTAGTTCTTCCCGCGATTCCTGACTCCTAAAGGATTCTTTTAGCTTAAGTTCGATGCTTGCTATTTCTCTGACCAGTGTCTCCCTGCGCATTTCAGATATATTGACCTCTTTTAGCCGCTCTGTTATTCTTTTCCGTCGCCTGTAAAGGGAGCGCCTGTCTCTTTCTATTTTACATCTACTCCTCCTTTTTCTTAGAGGAAATAAGCCTTGTGCATACATCGAGTGCCACCGAGTTAATCTGTTCTAGGCATAAGTTTGGGTCTGTGTTGCTTAGTATATCTTCCCAGCTTATATCGGTTAGGACTTGGTTTACTTGGTCCCACTTTATGTTTTTGTATTGAAGTTGAATTTGGTGAATGCTCCCTCGTGACTAGTCTCATTTTGTCGGTCTGGGGCTCCACGCATACATGTCTGAACCTCAATTATGTTGTGATCTGAGTATATTGTTTTTGATATGGTGACATTTCTTATCAGATCATCATTGTTAGTGAATATGAGGTTCTAGTGTATTCTCCAGTCTAGTAGGCTCTATTATTTGCTGGTTTAAATTGAATTTTGTGCAGAGATTTAAAAGCTCGTGTGAGTGTGAGTTTTCATCAGAGCTGCCTCCTGGTGTTATTTCTGCAACAATATTATTTGCTATATTCCTCCATTTTAGGTGCCTTAAGTTGAAATCCCCCAGGAGCAAGATGTTGGGTGCAGGAGCTGGAAGATTTTCCAGACAGTGGTCAATTTTTAACAGCTGTTTCCTGGAATTGCTGGGAAGTTGCATCCGGAGGCTTGTAGACTACCACAATGACTAGGTTTTGGTTCTCGACCTTTACTGCTAAAACTTCCACTACATCATTTTAGGCATTAAGCAGTTCTGTGCAAACAAGTGACTCTGCAATGTACAGGCCAACCCCCCCTTTTGGGCCCGTTCACTCTGTCACATCTGTATAGGTTGTAACCTGGGATCCATATTTCGTTGTCCAAGTGATCCTTTATGTGGGTCTCAGTGAAAGCCGCGAACATTGCCTTTGCCTCTGCAAGCAGTCCACGGATGAAAGGTATTTTGTTGTTTGTTGCTGGCTTTAGACCCTGTATATTTGCAAAGAAGAATGTTATCGGACTGGTGGTATTGTTGGTACTGGGGGGGATTTTTTTTCCGGCATTAGTATCTGTATCTGTTGGTTTGGAGTGGAGGCCATCGACTGTGGTTCCACTCCAGGAATGACTGGATTTGGTGTACGATTTCTGCCATTTCCTGCCAGTTTTTTTTCCTTCCTGGCACTAAAAAACCTCTCCCTCTTGAGTGGCTGTGGCTACCCAGGTTTTCCCATGGCCTGGATGTTTTGTATCTTTTTGTCCCCTTTAGATGGTATGCCTGGCAATTTAAGTTATAGCACAGTCTTTCCTGTACTGAAGAGGTACACATTTCAGGGTGAAAAAGCTTACAGGAAGGGAGTTTGCATTTTCCTGTTGTCATATGGACATGACATTTTCTAGGGTGGTCATAGTTGCATGTCCCATCTGTTTTTTCAGATTTCCCATGCCAGCAGATACCAAGTGCATAGTATGTGCACAGGCTTGGTTTCCGTTTGCCTTGGGTTTCTGTGACTGTATTCCCTGTTGGTGCATGTTTCCCTGTCTTATTCCTATCCTCCCTAGCACCAACAATGGAGCTCCCACCAGTTGTTTTTGGTAATTTATCCTCACTATTGCTATTGGAGTCCTCTTGTTTGCTATTTCCTGCGGTATTTCTAGTTTGCAATATTGGTTTTATCTTATCTTTGACTACACTTGTTTCCCTACTATGGCTCCTGTCCTCCTGTCCCTAATATTTTCTAGCCGTACCAGAGGAGATTCAAACCCTGGACCTCAGTGTGTGAGCTGAGTGCACTAGCGATCGAGTTACTAGTAAATCAGTGGAATGTTCGAGGCCTCAAGGGTAATCGGAGTGAGCTTCAGGTGTTGCTTTCCCAATTTTTCCCTGTTTGTGTCTTTTTCCAAGAACGTAAAATTGCGCTGCGCTGTTATCCATCACGTCTCAGGCTATATTCTATTGAATTCGTCTGATCCTTTTCGCAGTGGAACTTTTAATGAAAGTACACTTCCTGTAAGTACCGATATAACACACCATCAGATCTGTGTTCGTACTTCGTTGCATTACACTGCAGCATCTATTTGAGCAAGCAGTATACAGACTGTTCTTTGTCTTTTTCTCCTTTTCAAGCATTATCTATTCCAGATGTTGCATTTCTGGTATCTTCGTTACTACCGCCTCTTCTCTTATTAGGTGATTTTAATGCTCATTTCCTCTGGGGGAAGGGTCTCACTGTGACTCTCTTGGCGGTCTGTTAGAGGCTCTTATCAATTCTTTTACCCTCCATGTTATAAATACCGTACTCCCACCCATTTTGACATTTGCATTGATCTCTCAGTCTGTTCCTACTCAACTGCACTTGGCTTTACCTGGTCTGTGCTCCCAGATTTACATGACAGCGAAAATTTTCCTATGCTCCTGACTTCCCATTCGTATTTCGTCCTTCTGGAAGCCCATATTGGCAATTTGAACCTGCGAACTGTGACCTTTACTTGCGTCCAACTATTTTTAGTGAGGAACCTTCTTAGTTCTCCATTCATGAGCTATTACAAAAAATTTTGACCTCTATTTTAACAGCGGAAATCACATTCAGTTCTTCAAACCTAGAGTAGACACTATCAGAAATGCGTGTGTTAATGGTCTGCTTGTACTCTTGCGGTAAATTTGAAACGTGCTGCATGGAGACGATATCGTTACAACAGGACCACAAAGTGACTCTCATTTTAGTGGGCGAGGGCGGTTGCCCATTCTGTCATCAGTGAAGCTAAACTCACTTGTTGGAGGGATTATGTTTCTACTGTTAATTCGGCTACCTCTATACCTGGAGGTTACCTGGAGGTTATTCCGGGGATCAACGCCCCCGCGGCCCGGTCCATGACCAGGCCTCCCGATGGATCAGGGCCTGATCAACTAGGCTGTTACTGCTGGCCGCACGCAGTCCAACGCACGAGCCACATCCCGGCTGATTCCCGGGACTGATTTAGGTATCTTTTCCCAATCTCTGTTTTAAGGGGAGCCAGGGGCTTTTTGGGAATTCCCCCCAATGCTTGAAGGGAGGTGGGTTTAACAGTTTCGGGCCCGGGGCACTTAAAGGTGTTTTCCCCTTTGTGTACCAAAGGCGCCCCTTTCTTTTTTTGGGGGCATTTTGCATCGCCTGGGCCCCGTCTTTCACTTTTGTAGGGAGGGGATTTTGTGTGCAGATTTGGGACATTCCTTCCAAATTTTTCCAAAATGTAGATTATTTATATTTTCTCTCCCTCCTGCGTTCCAGGGAGTACAAGTCAAGTGCTTTTAAATGTTCCCAGTATTAAGGTTTCTTTTTACCCGAACTTATACTGCAGTTTAAAAGGGTCTCTGTACCCCTCTCTAGATCTTTCGATTTCACCTTCTTTTAATGGAGGGTGTTAATGTTCAGCACTATTCCCGCCTAAAAGGGGAACAAGTGATTTGAAAAAGGATCAAACAATTGGGGTTGGAAACTTCGTTTTTTTAAAATTCTCATTATCCAAACCTATCATTTTCCTTTTTACGTCAATCGTGGCACTGTTTTTGATCCCCTTTAAAGTGAATCCTAGACATTTCTTTCTCCCAAGGGCCCTTTCATTATTTTTTTCTCTTTTTGTATGGGGGGGGGGTCCGTAATATTTCTCCCGTTCTAGTTATTATCTCCTCCCGTTTCCATAACAGAGTATAAAGGGAAATTTTTCCCCATTGGGAAAACCCTATTGTTTTCCGTTGCCCACTGGAAAACTTTGTTTTTAAACTTTTTGGAGGTTAACTGCGTCCCCAGCAGATGACGCCTTAAAGAAAATCCTAGGATAACCGCAAAAATGATACGGGGCTGTGGTTTATCTCTGTTTATGTTGATTGGGGATAAGGGAATAAGGGGGGGCGGTACTTGCCGGGAAACAGAGCCCCCGATTTAACTCGTTGCCCATACTCTTTGTGTTCGATTTGTTAAAGTTGAAAATCCTCTCCCCCCTTTTCCCCTTATTCCTTTAGCATTTTTTTTATGGGCTATTTTCGCCATGATGCTTTTTTCAAATGTTTTTCTAAGTTGTGTATATTACATCTCATTTGATTTTCTTCCAGTGCATCCAAGGCCATGTCTAGTGATCCATAGTTGTGAGGGGCAGGAGGCCCTCCCCTGCCCCATGTTCCCCTGGATTGTGCAATTTTTGGGACCAGGTGATTTGAAACCCTGCTTCTTAGCACTTTTCAAAGATTTTTATGAAGGGGCGTCAGAGCTTTTGGTTACGTTCTTAGTAAGCTTTGCTGCCCTTTATGGAGGGGGGCTATTCCGTTGTTTTTAAGTGACTGGGAAATTTTCCCCCCTTCCCAAGCTCCTCCCCCATAGTGTACTTAGGGCACGCAGGGGGGTTTTCTTCATTTCTTAATGAAAACGAGCCCACGAGTCTGGGGGGGGGCTATCATAGGCATGTTTTTCAAGGCTTTTCAAAATCTATTGGGTTAGGTAATGTGGGAAAAATGGGGATACATTATGGAGTTTTGAGGTCATTCTGAAAAAATTTTTGGGTGTCGACCCTCAGCCCAAAATTAGGGTTCACTAAACAAGAGCGTACTGGGTTTTCAATTTTTTTCACTTTTCCTTTTTGTCATCTGTGTAAGTCCCATTCGGGAGTGGGGCCCCCGATATAGATGGGGTTTTGCTTTTTTTTGGCATATAAAAAGAAATTTTTTTAAATTTTCTTTCAATTTACTAATAGCTCAAAGCTCCTCCTGTTTCCCCCTTTTTCCGTAAGAGTCATTTAATTAAAGTTCGATATTTTCCACTTCCTGGTCAGTGCCCCTTTCGGTTAGATTTTAGCACTCCCGAGGAGCTCAGTGCTTTTCGTCGTTTTGTAAGGGGCTTTTTTCCTCCAGTTTAACCCTCCCTTTCTTTTTTTTTGGGGAATATGCCTAGAACAGTTCGGTCCCAGGATTGTCCTTTAAGGACGGGTTTTTGGATCCATGTATTTAAGACATCTTCCCACTGTTTCGTTAGGACAGGGTTTTAAACCTGGTCCCAGTTAATGTTCTTTTTTGTTAAAGTTGTATTTTGTGAAGACACCTTTCCAAGGTACATCATTCTGCTGATCGGGCCCTAGCTTTGACATCGGATTTTGTTTAGGTTGTGTCGGAATTAGTTTTTTTGATATTTTATGTCTCTTATCGGCCCTCATTATTTGTGAAGATAGGTCAAGGTTTTTTCTAGTCTTGTTGGCTCCACTATCGCGGGTTAAGGTGGTTTTTCAAAAGGATTTAGTAGCTCATGGGTGTGTGACCTTTCATCTGCGCTCCCTCGGGGACTGTTTTCAGCTTAAATTATTTGTACTTTTCCTTTTGTATCCCTTAGGTTGAAATACCAAGCAGTAAGATGTTTGGGGATGGAGTGGGGTTTTCAAACAGAAAAATTTTCAGTATTTTCCTTTGAACTGTTGTGAGTTTGCATTGGTGGTTTGTAAAAACCCAAAATGAAAGGTTTTTGGTTTCGATCTTTTTTGATAAATTTAAAAACTTCCCATTTGTGGGTTTTCAGCCTCCGTAAGATAAGGGACTCTTTGAATACGGGCCCAAACCCCCCCCTTTTTGCCTGTTTTTTTTGTTGTTTTAAAAAAGGTTTGTAACCACTTACCCATATTCACTGTCAAAGGATCTTTTGTGTGAATTTCTGTGAAGGCTGCAAACATTGCATTGATCCTTAAAGCCCACTGAAAAAAAGGTATTTTGTTTTGGTGGATGGTTTAAAGGGCCCCTGTATATTAGAAAAATATGAACGAGGTTGTATTTGTGTTTGTTGGGGGATTTTGTTATTGCATCGCAGCTGTAATTGGGGGCCATGGGGGGCCATGGCTGCGCCCCCGCCCAAAAAAGGCCCCGAGGTGGTGGATATTTTTTTTTTTTTTCCCATTTTTTTTTCCCATTTCCTCCCCAAAAAAAAATCACCGGGGAGTTGGGTTGTCGAGCTACTTTGTTTGTCTTGTGGGTTGTGCCCCCGGGCCCCTTTTTGGGGTATGAGGGCGTGATGTTGTAACACTGTTCTGGGAGGACGGGGGTGGCACTTTTTGGGGTTGAAAAAAAGTACAGGAAGAAGAACGACACACCCTTTAGCAGGTTTCGTACATTTTTTGGGATGTTAAAAGTTGCATGTCCTTTTTTTTCCCCTGTTTTTAATGCTTACAAAATGCCCCAAGCAAAAATATTTGCAAAAATTCCCCTTTTGGTTTAAAAATTTTGGGGAGGGCTTTCAATTTTTGCGGGTTTTGGGACTGCACATAATCCTCATACCAAGCCGGGGCCACCCCGCCCTGGATTCCATTACTTTCCCCAGTAGAGGAAAAAGGAGGAGACCCCTTTCCCCAAATCTGACTGTGGGCCCGGTCTGTGCAATGATGGTTGTATTTTGGGTTTCTAGATGGTTGTAATTTACGTTTTTTTGGTGGTTTTGGTAGTGTCCCTAGGGGTTGGGTGGCAGTAAGGTGGGGGGGGTCTGGGTCAGATGGGGGGGGGGAGCCCCGGGCCCGGGGGCCTGGGCGGGGGAGCCCCCCATGTGGGTTTATGCTTTATGGGGGGCCTGGCAGCACCCATGTGGGTTTGTGTTAGGGGGTGGGTTTTCCCGGGGGGCAAAACTGTTGTGGTATGGGCATTCTGCATTTTTTGTCATATTTTGCTCCCATGGTTTATATATTTTTGGGGAGATATCCCAAAAGGTATCCTTGTTTTTTGATTATTTTTATCATTTTTTACCCCTTAGTACCTTTCTGATACCTGCCCCAAAATTTACATTTTATGCCCAAACCCAAACACCTTGCTAATTCGAGGTCATTTTTTTAGGCTGTATTTGTTAGTACAAGAGATTGGGTTTGGAAGAGCATAAATTGCATGTTTTTTCTGGATTTCCTTTCCCAAAGGGTTTTTTTTCAGTCCACAGATTGCTGTGCTGACATCCCGTCTGTTCCCCTACACTTGTATGCCCTGGAAAAAAACTGATTTTCCCTTTACCTTCTTTCTGGGCCAGTAATTGCAAAATGTATTTTTATGAACAAGTTTTCGTATGTGGGTGGTGGGGTAGGGTGGGTGGTGGGTATAGGGTGGGGGGTGGGTGTAGGGTGGGGGTGGGTATTGGTGGGGTGGTGGGGTTTTAGGGTGGGTGGGCCGCAGGGACTTACCCCAACCCCCACACTTCCTATTATTTTTATTTTAAATTTTTATTATTTTATTTTTAAATCCTTTTTTGTGTGCGTACATGTTTATTCGGGGTATACCTGTATTCTTTTTAAAATCACTTTCACTGGGGCTTAGGGGGTCATTTTTTTTTAAATTAACAAGCTTTGGCTTGTAATTTCCCCCAACTTCAAGGAAAAATTTTTTCCTGTTTATAGAGGTAACGGTTTTTGCTCAATTTTTGTATGCTGGATTCCCTGCACCTCAATGCTACCACCACTTGTTTCATCTCTTTATGACTTAATAGTTCTTATCCGTTATTTAAATTTACTGGCCCCTGGAATAGTTCGCTGGCCAGTGCTTGAAAAATATTCCCCCATCTTCATTATATTGTACGCTTTGGGGGATAAATTTAGATTACTCTTATCACAATTTAGTTCACTATGTCATGCCCTATATTCCTTGTCCTCCTTATTCTTATAGATAGATCAATATTTTTTTAGAAAGCGTTTTAAAAAAAAAACACGGGAAAATGAGTGTCAAGTACTCCCCCCCAGTGTCAACATTGCAAGACCTTTTTAAATTTCCACAGAGATTGGAAATCATTTTTTCAGTTCTTCAAAGGCTCCCTCCCTGCCCCCTTTTCTTTTTTTCTCTTTTTTAGCAGAAACAAATTTATAATTCCCAATGAATAAGTTATATTTCCCCTTGCTGATCGTCACAGTGGTTATGGATTCATATTTATGTTTATTATTTTACTCCGTCGCCCCCTTTCAGTCCCCTTATTTTTTTTTAATCTTTTTGGGCGACAGGTTTTCCCCCCCGAATGGAAAACTGCGTTGTTTGCCTTCTGTACACCCGGACTTCGGGGTGATGCCTCACACTATGGTCCCCTTGTTCTACCGTGGAGTTTGGGAAAGTCTAGTTATAGACTTCGGGGTTATTTAGAGAAAACAAAATTTCTCCCCTAGACAATTTGGTTTTTTAAGGGCCCTTCCACTATGCTCCTTCCCCGCTTAGTATTTAAAAGTTCTCATGACTCACGAAATCGCAATGGCCGATTGCAACAAAAAATACCCGGGGGGATTTGAACCCGGAAAAGAGTCTTTAAACTCCAACCCTCGCGTTAGCCACTGGACCCGCTAGCCCAATAAGATTCGTCCAACTAGGGATATTTCTAAACCCTAGGAAGGGTTTGCAAGGACCCTGTGACCACAAAAGCAATTTTTACAAAAAGAATTCCAGCTAGCGTGACGTCTGGAGTTTTGAGTTCCTGACCGCGGGTTTAAAACCCGCCCCTGATAAAGGTTTTTTTTGCATTCGTGTCATTTGGATTTTGTGAGTCATGTTAAAGGCTTTGGGGGACTTTATAAGGGGTTTGTCACGGCCCCGCTAGCTGGAGTTGCCGTAAAAACTTTCATTTGTTCCTGGTGCCTATGCTAACCTTCCTTTTGGGGTTGAAATTACAGTTGGGGGGCGAATTATTTGGCTATGGTCAGTGGCTAACGGACGGGTGGGGTTTTTGAAACTCTTGACTGCGGGGTTTAAATCCCCCCCTGGTAGGTTTTTATCTTGTTTCCCTTTTTTAGTAACCCGTAGAACCACTCG
>NC_069402.1:2691867-2719557 GCF_026875155.1 Cherax quadricarinatus | reverse complement strand
TTTTCCATGTTTCCTCTCTTAATGTGAATCCAATTTTTTTTATTAAATCATTTGTACCCTTTCACTTTATCTTATTATTTTTCATTTCAATTTTCCCTTTTTACACAAAATCCCAAACTCGTCCACTATATTTGCAATTTTTTTAAAAAATTCCCTAAGCACGTATCTCAGCAAAAAAAAAAGTTTCAACCCCCATTTTGTATATATTATTATATATATTATATATATATAAATATATATATATATTTATTATTATATTATTTTTGCAAAAAGATCACGTAAACAGGTGTTTTTAAAAAAATATGCAAAAAAAACCCCACTCTGAAAGAATAGAAAAATTCCAAGCGTTTTCGTGACTATAACTTTATCAAGGAACATTTCCCTTGATAATGTGAGTAGTCACAAAAGGCTTGGAATTTCTTATTCTTTCAGAGTGGTTGTTTTGCATATTATATATATATATATATTATATATATATTAAAAAAAAAAAATTTTTTTTTTTTTATAAAATTAATTTTTTGATTGGTAAAAACCTTGGTTTAAAAAATTTTAAGAAAGTTGGTTTAAAAAAAGACATAAAAAAACAATAAATATTTATTAGAAAAAGTTTCCCCGGGGGTTTTAAAAATTTAAATTTACAATAAAAAATTATATATTTATTTTTTCTTTTGTTTTTAAAATATATATATATATATATATATATATTATATATATATATATAATTATTATATATATATATATATATATTGTGTCCCTAAATTTTTTTAAAACTGATCAATTAGCAAAAAAACTATTTAAAAATTTAAAGTCCTTTCAAAAAATTTTCTTAATCTTTAAAAATATTTTTTTTCATTAATGTTAATGTAAAAAAATTTTAAATTTTTCATCAAAGGATTTAGAAAAATTACCAACCTTTTATATCAAAAAAATTTTTTTTTAGCTAAATAATATATATATTTTAGATTTTTTTTCAATAATTTAATACTAAAAACAAAAACGAAGTGAAATATATTTTTTTTCGTTAGGTTCAGAAGATTTTGGGAGAGATTAATGTCATACATAAATTTTCACTTGTCCTATATGGCAAGATGGAGCCGTTGTATTTTAAGCCAAGAATGGCAAAGGTTCTGCCTATCGGCATGGTGGAAGGACTTACTCAGCCCTGTAAAACAAACTTCAGACAGTAGTACAAGGGCTGGCTCCTCCTCAGGAAAATTATGTATAGAAAAAAAGAAATAAAAAAAACTGACAAACAAAGGACCTTTATTATTTAGAAAATTAAATAAAATATAAAAACACTATAAAATATGAGAATATTGATCCTACATTACGGAATAAAATGTAAAATGAAAAATATAAATGATAATGAAATTCAATTGCTAATTTAAAACGTGGGTGTTGGTGTTGGTGACACAGTGTTGTTGAAATCGTAGCCGTTGCTGATGATGGGGGGGGAGGTGGGGGTCGCAGGTGTGGTTACAACCACAGGTTCGTTTTCACAGTATAGCGGTGGAGTATTATTATTCCCGTGACAGGAAAGCAGGTTTTCCACTGCAATGATGAGGGGTTCGGCCTGCAATTTTATAAAGGTGCACAGGTAATTAAAACCCAAAAAAGGGGAAGTCTCAGGACGGTTAGTCCTCTCCATCAGGTTCTACTCGTTTGATTGGCAGGTGACCCTCTCTGGTCATCCAAGATGGATAAGATAGGACAGGTTACCCATGCTTAAGAAAATCACTCTCCATGATTAGTACAATACTAAAAGATGTGGTGATTATTACAACAGTTAACCTTAGAGCAAGATGAAAGGACTAAGTTTATTATGGTCAAAAGTGAAGCTTTAAACAATAAAATCCTACTAGTAATACAGGCAGGCAAGTACTTACCCAGTTAGTTGCTGGGAGCTGTGAGTCTATTGAATTTACAGTTTGGGACCGGAGCCCCACACGTCACCTTTCGGGGGGGGGGGGGGAGGGAGGGGACAGGGATAGTGGGAGCTAGACTGACCCTACCTTAAAAGGCAGGCCGGCAAATGAAACTATTCACTTTCGGGGAGGGGGAAAAAAGGCGGGGAATAGCATGAGCTTGACTACCCTACACTTAAAAAGTAGCCGGCAATGAAATACTATTGTTACTATATACTCCCTCGCTACTCCTATCTATGAACTTTTCATCAACTCCCCGTACCAAAGACTTATAGTCAAGGAGTATAAGAGAAATAGGCGAGGAAAAAAGTTCCTAACATGGGAAAGTCGCGTTTAAGGTTAAAACAAATCTACTGGACTGTCACGAGCTTAAACCAGTCAGAGAAAAATAATTGGATGAAACAATTGATATAACCCAATATGGAACCTTCAAAAAAAACCCTGGAGTGCAATGTCCACCTCAGAGGGCGGACTGTGGTTCCCTTTAAAAGTTTCTAGGTTATATCAAAAGGTTTTGTGGTCGTTTCTAAAATGAATTCTTTTCCAAAGCAAATAAAATTTAAGTTTGGAGATACCCCAACAAGGGCCAAACATTTCTTTTCTATGGTGGAGTATCTCGTTTCTGCAGGAAGGAGTTTCCAGGGCTTAGGAAGCATACAGGGGAAGGGGGGTACCATCATGGGTACTTCGTAGTAAGCACTGCCAACCTAAGCCAGTAAAGTATTGGAGGCATCCTGTTCTAAAAAACGAAATGTTTTATTAAATTTTTGGAATCTTTAAGGCATTGGGTGCTTTCGAAAAGATTAACTTTTAAATTTCATTAAACTTTTTCCCAGAGCTACGTTCGGAAAGTTTCAAAGAGGTTCCTTCACAGACTTTTTAAGGGAAGTGGATAAGATGCCTGTAGATCAGTAAGGTTCGGGAAATAAAACGTGCATAAAAATTACAGAGCCAAGAAAGCTACCGAATGAGGTTCTTGGTTTTGGGGAATTTAATTCTAGTAAAGCTTTGATTTACTGGGGGAGGAGGCTGCAGAGGAGTTATTGAAAGTATCAGTCCAAGATAATCTAATATTGTTATACCCAAGGAAAGCAATTTCGTCGGGGGCCTTGGCAGTGAGGCATGTGAGCGTAAACTTACGTAAAAAACTGATGTTACTGTTTGGAATATGCTCGGCCCCACATGGATGTCATTACGTAAATGTATCAAAATAAACTGAAAAAATTTCCCCCCCCCCCGGCATTTTACTCAAGACCTTTCCATCAGTCTCACGTAGGTAGCACAGGCAGTTACCAAACCGAAGGGCATAGTTTATACTGCATCAGTCCTTGGTGGGATAGGAAAAAGCGGTGTACTTGCTTAGAAGAAGGATCTAACATTACTGGATGGATATGCCTGCGCATATCAATCCCTGAAAAGAAAGGAAGGGTCATAAAATTTGTGTTAGATAGCTATCTAATAGGGGGGCATAGGCTCAGCATTCCCACTGAGTTATAGCATTAAGGCCTCTGAAGTCAATAGCAAAGTCTATATGAAATTTATCCTCCTCCTTAACCATGGTCTACTGGTGGAACAAATATGAAGATACTGAAGGTCAATGATCTTTAGTTTTAATAATTTGTCTACCTCTCGAGTCAAAATGCTTCCCTAGGGTGAACTGGAAAAACTGGGTATAATTTTCTTTTGATAGGATTGTCCATCACTAGGTAATCTTATGGACTACCGTGGAGGTAAAACACTGGAATATAGTAAAGACGTCTGAAAAGTACTCCCACACATTGAAGTAGGAGTTCATGTCTCTTATGGTCATCCAATGATTCATTAAATAAATGATGTTGGTTGCGTTCCGAGTGGTCAAGAGTCACCAGTCATGTTAGGTTCTTCATCATAGTTCTAAGGTTAGAGGTGTCACAATTACGGCCACACCTTACATTCTTCAGTTGTCGTTATCAAGTTCGTGTGGAAAAACTAAGTCAAAAGTTTATTAAGGCAGTTTAAACCGAATTTTCTTCGGTATTATTTCTTAAGGATGTTGATATGATAAAGTTTAGGTTCCCTTGACTTCTATGAGTTAAGTTCAACTTTCCCATAAATTTTTTTTAATACTTTATATGGACCTTTCCATGTAACTAAATAAATTTATTTGACTTGAATCGGCAAAAGTAAAAGAAAACTTCATCCCCTACTTTGAAAAAAACTTCTTCCTCTGATTTTGGAATCAAAAATTATGTTTTGTACTGGTCCATGGACAAGCTTAGGTTTTTCGAAAATATGTCAGAGGTTCTCTCAAGTTTGGATTAAGGTCAAGGAGAAATGGTAAGAAGACTGAACCTCAGCATTTTCCTCCTAATTAGTCCATAAGTCAAGAAGGAAGGGACAATGGGCCTATGGCTGTCTACCATAGAGAAGTTTCAAAAAGGTGAAAACCCAAAGAGTCACTGGGGAACTTCCTCATGGCAAACAAAGCAACAGGGTAGGTAACGATGCCACTCCTTAGGTTTAAGGGAGGCCAAAAGTTTCCTTAAACAAATTGACTTTAGAATCGAATGCTGGCGTCAATACCTTACCATTTACAGCTTGGGATGATAGGGTGTGGTGAAGAGAGGCTTCACTCCCAGGAAAGTTGGTATAGATGTTGCATTAAGTCAGATGAGAGATTTAGAGAGGAGATGAATTGTGTCCCTGGTCAGGAACAAAATTTCTCTAGTGGATTGCCCACTCTGGAGGAAGATGGGACAAAGGGGTTCAGCCCCTCTGTAGTAGTTATGGTTTTAAGGGGAACGGTTCAGGGAAGCTCGAAAGCATAATCAAATAAATGTTAATATATATCTATGTCCCCCCGATGAAAGTGGATTCAACGGACCAACGATGTCAATAGCTACTCTTTCAAAAGATACCGTAAAGACTTTTTGGCATTTTGACCATAGGTACTCGCCTGGTACCTCGGGAGGATGACAGTTGGCAACTTTACAGGATCTAAAAGGTTAGTTGGAACATCTGAGGACATTTTTGGCCAAAAATAGGTTTTTCCCTAATTTTAATTATAGGTTTTACGAAGCGAGAAAATGTCCGGCTGGCAGGTCATGAGCCTTTTAAGAACAGTCTTCGCATTGATTGGAACAACTAAGAAGGAATAGTCTGTTCTCATCTGAATTTAATTTGTGAATACTGAACTTGTAAGATACCTTTTCTTATTCAAAATTTATATGGAAAAGTTTTTTCCTTTGGATAAACTTTGGGGATTTTAATAGGGCATTATGGCAATTCTGAAGAGAAGTGCATTACCTTGTAAATTGGACCAAAAGGAGTCCATTCCATTAGATATGTCTAAACAAATTCTTAAAGTCATGGAAAAAAAACCAAGAAGGGATGGGAATAGTAGGGAGAAGCCTGGGCTTTGGTTGAGCCCTAGTTAAGACATTTTATGGTATCGGAAGTGTTTACTTCACTATCAATCTAACAAAGTGAACCGGTGATCTTACTACTCTCTTTCGAGGAGTATCATCACTGGTTTTTAATCCCAATGAATTCTCACGAGACCATTGTCTCATATGAACTTGCGAGGGATTCTCTGGGATCTACAGGAGAGGATTCTGAAAAGCTATGTCACCTTTGGTGATGAAAGGTCAACCTAAGAAGGAAGAATGGACCTTTTACATTACCTATTAGTACGGAGCAAGAAGTGGATGGGAGCTAGTACGGCTTCAGGGACCAACTGTGAACCATTTAGACCTAATGGTAACAATACGAGATGGTAGGAAAAGTGTCCGTACGGCCCAAGGTTTCTGAAAGTATAGCGGGGGAATGAGTGTTCTTTAAGGTTAGGGAACAGTTATCAGAAATTGACTTATAACATGTGCAATCCAGTGTCTCGTAAAAATGGTAGATACATTAAAGTCCATTTAAACTGTTCCTGATCAGAGGGTGCTTGGTCATTACAGTCTTTAAAAACATCTTCCATCTTTTTGGACCTTCTTAGAAGGACAATCTGGAGTTTATGTCCCTTAACACCACCAAATGGGACAAACAGGAATAAAAGAAGTCACTTTACCTTTCCGCGTAGAGGCTTTGGATTTCTTAAGGTCTGATGGATACCCTTGCCCTTAGGGTTTCGAATTCATTAGGTTCTTTATAGGAAATTGTGGAAGCCTCAACATTACAGGTCAGCAGCCTCAGCAAACTTCCTCAGGCTTTAATTTCAGGTTTACGTTCTCTTGAATGAATGTTGTATCTGATGGGGAAGGACTGTCAGGAAAAACTGGTCAGCAACTGAAAGTCTCTAAGAGATTCATATGCGACAATTACTGAAAAACTCTATATCCAAAAGTTCGAAACAAAACGAAAGAGTGTTTACCTGTAATGTGAAAGTTCTGCGTCAGGCTGTAAGGTGGGCATACCTGGAAATTTTCTGTAAGAATTATTGGTTTTTTTTGAATGCTTTAAGTTGCCTTCTTTTTCAGTAGGTTAAATTGACATTATGATATCCTGTGACATAGTTGCCATAGTTATTTTTCAAGGCACCTGTACCAGAAAATAACATTTTAACCTGGTAGCCCAGGTGTCAAGCAGGCCCATTTCAAGAGGGGTAGCGGTATTTTCCAAACCTGAATGTATGAAGTAATTGTCTTCCCCCTTGTAGAAGGGAGGTAACCTTAGGTGTTGGAAATATGTGCACTAAGCTTGCATGATGACTTTCAATACTCTCTTCCTCTAAATTGTTGTTGTGTAAAAGTTAACTTTTTATTTCTTCTAATTCAAGGCGAGATTTTTCGAGCTCGCGATCTTTTCTCTCTCTCTTAAACTCGTGTTCTCTATCCTTTGCTCTTTTCCTCAAGTTCTCTTAATTTAACTATGTCTTCCACCGTTACTCTAGCTCTCTCCTCACGATCAAGTCTATCACGCTCCTTTTTGTCTCTCTCTTTTTAAACTGTCTTGGATTTCCTATCAAGTCTCTCTCTCTCCTTTTTCTTATCTTTCCCTTTCTAACTGTCTTTCCTTCTCTCTTCAAATTCTCTCTCTTTTCACGTTTCTTTCCTAGATCTTAGCCATTAATGAAAGATTCTAAAATTTTTCCATGTTATTCCTAAACTTACTTCCAGCATTCATCCAAATCTGGGATTCCCTCCATGCTTGCATGGAATAAATTTAAACTATTCAGGGGGAAATGAACACGGGTTATTAAAGAAAAAACGGAGGGGTTACAATTCCTGCTTCCGGTCAAACTGTAAATAAACCAGAGGGCTCGGATCCCTACTTTCAATTAAACAATATGTTTTAATTAAACGAAGTTTCTATGCCGGCTCCGAGAAAACAGTAAGTAGAATGGGGTCACTTGACCATCAAAATCTTCTCCAAACAAATCAAGAGTGTCCTATGACAGTTCCCTTTGATAAAAATAAAAAGGAGTTCAATGAAACAAATTGGTCATGGGAAAACCTCGGGTTCCCTAGAGGTCTAAATCCTCCTAAAAGTGTTTCAAGGCTCGAACAAAAAGGTGGCAAAATAAAATATTATAGCCTGCCTGACTTGATTACAATAAATTGAGGACTATAACAATCACCAAAATCTTTTAAATACCGTACTGTGGTACTACCATAGAGAATGTATTACTCATGGCTGGTGGTAACCGTCTATGGTATGCGGCGGTTGAAGTTCCAATGGTAGGATTCGAGATTTAGTTGAATCTTTGATTCAGTCGAGAAAAATCTGGCAAGCGTCTCCACTTGTGAAGGCTTACCTCAGCCCTGTAAAAAAACTTCAGATGTATTACCAACGCTGGGACTCCTCCTCAGGAAATTAATGTTATAGAAAAAAGAATAAAAAACTGACAACATAAACACTTTACATTATTTAGAAAATATAAAATAATAAAAAACACTTAAATATGAAATATTAATCCTACATTAAAGAAAATGAAAAATGAAAAATATAAATGATAACTGAATTCAACGCTAATATATATATAGGGGTGTCTGGTGTTGGTGACACTGTGTGTTGTTGAAATCGTAGCCGTTGCTGATGATGCGGGGGGAGGGGTAACAGGTGTTGGTTACAACCCACCGGTTCGTTCTTCACAGTATAGCCGTGAGTATTATATCCCGATGACAGGAAAGCAGGTTCTTTACCACTGCAATGATGAGGGGGTTTCGTCCTGCAATTTCATACAGGTGCACAGTTTAAATTTAAAACCAAAAAGGGGAAAAGTCTCAGGACGTTAGTCCATCTCCATCAGTTCTACTCGTTGATTGGCAGGTGACCCTCTCTGTCATCCAAGCTGGAAAGATAGACAGGGTTACCCACTGCTTAAGAAATTTACTCTCCATGATGAGTACAATACCTAAAAGATGTGATTATTACAACAGTCAACTTAGAGCAAGACTCAAAGGACTAAGTTTATTATTGGTCAAAAGTGAACTTTTTAACCCAATAAAATCCACTAGAATAAGGCAGGTATGTACTTACAGTAGTGCTGGGAACTGTGAGGTCTAGTGATTACTGTTTGGACTGGAGCCCACACCTCACCTTTCGGGGGGGGGGGGGGAAAATAGGAGGGGGGTGGGGGTAGCGGGAGCCCAGACTGACCCTACCTTAACAAGCAGCCGGCAGTCAAACTTTCACTTTCGGGGTGTGGGAAAAAAAGGCGGGGATAGCGGGAGCTTGACTTACCCTACCTTTACAAATAGCCGGCAATGAAGCTATTGTTACTATATACTCCCTCTCTACTCCTATTTTTGAATTTTCCTCACACCTTGTGTTAAAATTACCTTTACTGTAATTTTGTTCTCCCCATGTGAGTTCTTCGGCCCCCCTGGGGGCTAGTGTGTCTACCATTGTCTTTTTGCTCTTTGCATTTTCTCTTGGCCTGCAGTTTGTGGGGGTTTGTACTTACTGAAAATTATTACCTTAGGCCCTGGGGACTGGACTTTCCCTGTGTAGTCCCTTTTTGCTCATTCCATCCTTTCCCCTATTTCCTAAAACCCCCAGGTTTTTAATGAGCAGCGAAACTCCTTCCCCTCGTCTTTTTTTTTTCTGAGGATTTGATATCTGGTTGGAAAGATGCATCCATTTTCCTGGTGAATTTCGTTGCTGTGATGCTATTATGTCTGGGGGTGTTTTTGATTTTTTTCATGAAACTCCTCACATTATTATTATTCCACTGCACTGGTTCCCAAAACCTCCAATTTCTTTTCTAAAACTGTGGGCGGGAGAGTAATTGTTGGTGGGGAAGCGGGAGACCTAATGAGAAACTGGGGGTGGTTACTGTGGGGTGGTTTTTGTAATGGGGGGTTTGGGGGATTGGTATGGCAGGTGGTTTTGGGTTAGAATGTTTGGTTGCTTTGGGGGTTGTTGGTTGGGGGGTTCTGTGGGTTTGTGAGGGAGGTTGTTTGAGCTTCCCCGAGCGGGTTTCCTGTCCATCCCCATTTCTCCTTTTTCCCTTCTTTCCTTTGTCCCCCTTCTTTATTTCTGCCTTTGGGTTTTTTTGTCGTGGTTGGATACATGCTCTGGTTTTGCCAAATGTCCTTAGTCTTGCTTTCTCCTGCAGGATCCTGTTTCGAGCCGTCTGCCTTGAAAATAATTTTGAGGGCCCGGGTTCGCCCTCTTGCAAATCTCCCTTTTCAGAAAATTTCTCCCAGTGGGTCATGTCATCTTCTTTATTGTTTTCCATGTTTTCATCGTTTTTTTTCTCCCATTGTTTTTTTGATTCGTAATTTTCCCCCTTCAATTCTGGACCCCCTTAAACAAAGATGATTTTCCCCCTTTCATTCTAAACCTGACCCCGCACCCCCTAAATTCGATTTATTTCCTTTCCATTGCAGCTTTCCTTTTTCAATCTCTTCACTATCTGTTTTTCCCGGGCCAGTAGTCTGTCATTTTCCCTTCTCAGTTTTCCCTGGGCACGCTGGGTCTGTTAGGGCCTTACTTTATGCTGAGCTCTTTCATTTTTACAGTCCCCTCGTTGTTTCTGATGTAAACATTTTTTTTTTCTCAGGTTCATGATGTCTGATAGGGCCTCGCATACAGTTCACTCCTTTCGTTCCCTACGTTCCCTTTTTTTGGGATGGGAGCAGTTTCTGGTGCCCTGCCCACTTTGCTCTTTAGTTTTTAGGCTGTTTCAGATTTTTCTTTCCCTCATTCTGTATTTTTGCCTCTGCTACTTTGACTTGCAGCCCCCCTTTTCCTGTCTCTGTACTACCCTCTCTTCCATTTTCATGCTAACTCTTTTTCTTCCCACTCAATTTATTTTTTCTGAGCTTGCTATTAAATTTTTCCTTGGCAGACTCATCCTCCAGCCCCCTTGGTTCTCCGTCCTGCTCTCTGAAAAAACCCATTTTTTTTGGTTCCCACAAAATGAAAAAATGTATTTCGTGTTTTGCTTTGTGATGGTTTGTTGCCTGGGGAATTCTCTGCAAGTCCTGCCGCGCTTTGTTTTTCCCCCATTTCCTTTACCGGCTGAATCAAAGGTTTTCAAAAAAGAAAATGCAATCCACCCATCCTTCTCTTTACTTCTCACTTCTATATAAATCTGCAAAGTAACGGGGTTTGTAAGACAAAGTTTCCCATCTCTGAACCTTTGTGGTAATCGTTTTGTAAACCCCATTTTCTTTTTGGGGTGTGTTGTTACCGAATATCAAAAACATTATTTCATCAGGTACAGAAAATGCCCGGCCCTCCGATAGGATTTTTGGCTAACTTGCCAATGGGTTTTGGTCCGGATGGGGGGTTGGTAATAAGGGGTAAAGTGTGTGAACAAAAAGCTTACTTAATTATAAAAACATTTTATTTAAATTAACCCCAAAAAAATGGGGTTTTAAAAAAAAATAAGCATTCACACAGGTTATTAAATAGGTACATATTCAGTTGGAAGGGTTTCCCCTTTGACCATAAAACAATTGTTCTTTGGGGGTATGTTCAAAAGGGGTGATGGAAAATCCTTAGGATCTTATCTATGTTACAGGAAAACATCACGCAATTGCTGGAGATTTTGCAGGCTGAACATTCATGTCGTGAATTTTATTTCTACCTCCCCAAAGTTGATACCAAATTCGACCCTAATCCGCTGCCACATCAAAAAATTGATTTGTCAGCCCGGGCGACGTTTTTCCCAAACATAATGCCAACGTTGGTGAGCCTGTGCCACTGTAAACCCCGCTTCTTTCTCTTTGTTACAAAAAGTTCCTGGTGTGGTTTTACTGCTATATCCCCTCCCCTTCAAGGTTCAATGTGTGTTTTAAGATCTTCTTCTGCATAAGAAGGTCACTGGCGCAGTTTAATCCGAAAATTCTCTTCAAAGAACAAAAAACCACCACAAATTTTGTTTTATTTTCTGTAGATACCTCGGTTCCCTACATATGTTCTCGACGCTCGTTCTCTAAAACCCCGGGCAAAAAGCGACCATAGCCGGACGTTAGCCCCCAAAACCGTCGAGGCAATTCCCGACGGCTTTAACATTAGTGTGCGTCTCAAAGGGACCCGGTCCCTGTTATCCGTCAGTAAAATGGTGTTGTCGATGGTGGGGTCGCTTTTTGGGACAAAATTTTTTAATTTGCCCCTTTTCTTGCATAACAAGAGGTTTTCCCTAAAGAAGTATGTTATTGATGTCAGCTAGGGTGTAAATTTCTTTTTTTTTTACAAAGGGTCAACAGAAAATTAACAGTTATTTTCCTTTTGGATCAACAGAAAATCTAACAGCTTTTTACAGGGGTCAACAGAAAACTTCACAGCACCCCTTTCACAGATCAAAATAAAACTCAATTCCTTTTCTTTATTTTTCGTTTTAAAAGCTGTCTCACAACTCTTTTCAGTCCCAATTTCTTTTAAATGAAGATTCACCCCTCATTATTTTTACTTTTTTCAATTTTTTTGATACCAATCCTCCCCAACACATCCCTTTTAATGAATCCAAAAAAAAAAAAAAAAAAAAAAAAAAAAACGACTACACTGGTGAACCCTTTATCCAAATTTTCTGAAAATTGCACATGTCAGGAATGACGACAATCCTCCTCAATCCTCATGGTCAGTTATGAGTCACAAAACCCTTTTACCCACACATAGTCAAAGTTATTCAATTCCCACACTCACAAGGGTCAGGTGATGGGTTTACATTCCCCTCGTCAAAGAAGCTCTCTCAACCTACCATAGAAAGACGGTGGGTCCCATGCGAAGACCAAAAGCGTAGTTTCCCAACCCCCCCCCAAAAAAAACCCAAATTTTTGGATAGGAAATTAAATTTCTATGAGGATATTAGACAAAGTGTTCCAAGGTTGTGAAGGTGGTTTCAGCAAAAATGTTGAGGGAAAAGGAAAAATGAGTTCATGTACCCTTGGGCCCACGCAGGTCACTGCTGTTACCTTTAAAAAAACCAAAGACCAGGGCCCCGAAGAAAAGATTCCTTTTTTTGTAGAAATGGGTTCAACCCAAAAATTTTTTACGAGAAAAAATATTGAATGAGGCGATCAAAAAAAATTTTTAAACCTTGCGGCCTAAAGGAGTCAAACACACAAACGTGAGGTAGGCATGGGTGCAAGAATTGCTTTTCAGTTCGCTGTAAAAAATTTGTGAGTCCAATATTTGCACTCAAAAACTTAAGGAACCGGGTGCAAACCCGACACCCTCAGTGGGGTTTAAGCCCTCAATGTACACAGTAGTGGATGAGAATGAGACCCGAAGTGGTTTTAGAAAAAAAAAGGGGGTGAGACGCAAAATGTAGGTTTTTAAGTTTCGTGCACGGAGAGGGGGGAAAAACAGACATGAACTGTCGGAACCCCAAAGGTAAAAAAAAAAAAACTTATGTTGGAAAATGAAGAACAAAAAGCAAGGAAGACGAGGGGAAAAAAGGGAAATTGAGAAAACGGGCGGTAAAAAATAATGAACTTTTTTACTAACGTTTGTTACTAATGTGGATGTAGGGATCTAAATTTCCCGAGAGTAGACAAAATATCGGAGGAAATGGGTTTACTGAAACGTTCAAGGATGAAAATGATGCCCCTGTATATATAGGCCTCGACAAAGAGGAGCGAAAAGTATTAGACATAAAGGAAATCCCCGTGATAAAAGGAATCAAGTTTAGTAAAGTTGCGGAAAAAGGCTGAAGAATATTCTGGGCGCCCTGTCAAGTTTCGTAAAATTAGGGCTGAATTTCAGTCGACGAGTTCGGCCTCAGCTCCTCATGAAAGATGAGTGGGGTTTTAGAAGGTGGGCCCGCTATGGCAAATTTTCTTTAGGAGGTAAAAGGAGGTTTTTAGGACAGCCAGATCAAACAGGAGGCGAGAAACTGTCACAATAGACACAAAGGAGTATGAGAGACAAAAAGAAATCGGTGAAAATAATTTTTTCCGTTTTTAGCACCAGAAAATTTTAAAAGTGTGTATGGTCCAATGGGAAACACGGGCTGACAGCATCCTGAAGTGAGCCCCTGGCGCGTCCGGCCTCAGAAAATTATCAAATGATGAATAAAAAGATGACCAAATATTAATGGGAGGCAGAGGCCGATCATTTACAGCGAGTAAAAAAAGGTGGGCTAAGTACCAACCCATGTACATTTACTTAGACAAAGTCCCCGGGAAAACGAAAATTAAACCCGAACACGGAAATGATTTTTCGATAAAAAGTTAAAAAAAAATGCAGTTGGCTCCGAGGGGCCTGAGGAATGGGTTTGGGCCCAAAATTTTTTATCTCCAAGTGGCCTTGCCTTTTCAAGATCAAAAAAAACGCGTAACCGAGTGATCATGCAATGGAAATAGTACTAAGCGTAGTAAAGGGCAAGTGGGAAAGATCCTTTCGAAAACCCAAAATTTAATAGTGGGGGGACTATTTGTGGGTCTCAAATAAACCCAAACGTCTAAACTATCGTTCGAAATTCTGGTAAGAACAATGGGCCATAGTGTGAGGCTCTGGCCCAAAGGGCCTGGGTAAAAAGGAGAAGACGGAATTTTTTCCCTAGCTGAGGGAAAAGCCCTTGCGATCAAAAAAGATTAAAAAAACATAAGACGATGCAAGGGTGACGGATGTAAATGCGAAAGAATACGATTATTAATCCATCAAACACTGTCGACGACGGGAAGCGGAAAGTGTACTCTAGTTATTGGCACTTTTAAAAATTTTGTCCCGCTAGAAGAAAAATCCCAAAAGGGGTAACCCCCTTTGGGAGATTTTGGGGGGAAAGAAAAAGAGGGCGTGATGGAACCATTGAAAATAGGCCAAATGATTTCCCAAACTTGTGGCAATTTCAAAAGGTTTTGCAATGTTGACACTGGCAAACCGAAGAACGAGAGCCAGATCAGGAGAGTACTTCCCACTCAGTTTCCGTACTAATTTTTAAACTGTATTCATAGAGGTAGCTGAAGTAATGTAGAAACAAGTGCGTTTAGCTTCACCGATGACAGACTGGGCACCTGCTCTCGCCCACTTAAAATCAGAGTCGCTTTGTGGTCCTGTTGTAACGATAAGGTTCCCATGCAGCACGTTTCAAATGTACTGCAAGAGTACGAGCAGGAGACCACCAATGCACGCATTTCTGATAGTACCTACTCGAGGTTTGATGGGTTGAATGTGAAGCTGCTGTTTAAGATGAGGTCAAAAATTGTTGTAATAGCTCATCAGTGGAGGACATAAAAGATTTCTCACTAAAAGTAGTTTGACGCAAGTAAAGGTCCCTATTCGCAGGTTAAAATTGCCAGTATGGGCTTCAATAAGGACGAGAATACGAATGAGAGTAATGATAATTTTAGTTGTCATGTAAATCTGGGAGCACAGACCAAGTAAAGTCAAGTGAAGTTGATGAGAAACAAACTGAGAGATCAATGCAAATGTCAGAATGGGTGGGAGTACTGTATTTATAACATGGAAGGGAAAAGAAGTCATAAGAGCCTCTAACAGACCGCCACGAGAGTCACAGTGAGACCCCCTAGAGGAAATGACGAGCATTAAAATCGCCTAATAAGAGAAGAGGCGGCAGTAATAAAGATATCAGAAATGCAACATCTGGAATATATAATGCTCGAAAAGGAGAGAAATGTAAAGAACAGTCTATATACCGCTTGTTTAAGTAGGTGCTGGCTGCAGTGTAATGCAACGAAGTACGAACACAGATCTGATGGTGTGGTATATTGTTGCATACATGTGCACTTTCATTAAAAGTTCCACTGGGAAAAGGACCAGATGAATTCAATGAAATATAGCTTGAGACTTAATGGATAACAGAGCAGCATAATTTACGTTCTTGAAAAAAGAAACAAACAGGGAAAAATTACCCTTGAGACCTCGAATATTCCACTGTAAATAAGTCATGATTTACTAGTAACACGAAGCAGTAGGTGTGTACGGACTAGAGGGTTAGTAAAGTTTACATGTGGAGGTTGTGGATAATGAGTGAGCAGCGAAGGATTGGAATGCTGTGAAGAAAGGAGTTTAGTAGATGTTTTAGAAAAGTGAGAAAGAGGAGGAATGATGGGAAGTAGATCGGTGTCCATCATTAGCTTTGTGTTCTCAATATATTCGAATGGCTCGGAGGGCGTTTAAATTTGTAGTGGGAGGAAGGCGGGGTTGGGATCGTCCTAGGAATGGTTAGAAGGGGGAGGCAAAGGAGGTTTTGTGTGCGAAGGGAATAAACTTCCAGGAAGCGTGCATGAGCATGTTAGATGAGAGCAAGTGGTGGCAAATGATTTTTATAACTTGACGTGCTGATGGAGTTTGAGCAGTGTATAATTTAGGAAAGGATACAGCAAAACCTGGAAGACAGTCGTGAGTCCTGGAGGAGGAAATACAGCACTTGCACTCTGAAGGAGGGGTCGAGATATGTTGCAGTTTTTGATCAGTAGTGTTGAAATGCCTCTGGCAAGACAGTGATGGGGAGAGTGACACTGATAGTGCTTCTTTCTTCGGATCACCCTGCCTCGGTGGTCACCCTGCCTCGGTGGTCACCCTGCATCGGTGGTCACCCTGCATCGGTGGTCACCCTGCCTCGGTGGTCACCCTACCTCGGTGGTCACCCTGCCTCGGTGGTCACCCTGCCTCGGTGGTCACCCTGCATCGGTGGTCACCCTGCCTCGGTGGTCACCCTGCCTCGGTGGTCACCCTACCTCGGTGTCACCCTGCCTCGGTGGTCACCCTGCCTCGGTGGTCACCCTGCATCGGTGGTCACCCTGCCTCGGTGGTCACCCTGCCTCGGTGGTCACCCTGCCTCGGTGGTCACCCTGCATCGGTGGTCACCCTGCCTTGGTGGTCACCCTGCCTCGGTGGTCACCCTGCCTCGGTGGTCACCCTGCCTTGGTGGTCACCCTGCGTCGATGGTCACCCTGCCTCGGTGGTCACCCTGCCTCGTGGTCACCCTGCCTTGGTGTCACCCTGCCTCGGTGGTCACCCTGCCTCGATGGTCACCCTGCCTCGGTGGTCACCCTGCCTCGTGGTCACCCTGCCTCGGTGGTCACCCTGCCTCGTGGTCACCCGCCTCGATGGTCACCCTGCCTCGGTGGTCACCCTGCCTCGGTGGTCACCCTGCCTCGGTGGTCACCCTGCCTCGGTGGTCACCCTGCCTCGGTGGTCACCCTGCCTCGGTGGTCACCCTGCCTCGATGGTCACCCTGCCTCGATGGTCACCCTGCCTCGATGGTCACCCTGCCTCGGTGGTCACCCTGCCTCGGTGGTCACCCTGCCTCGGTGGTCACCCTGCCTCGGTGATCACCCTGCCTCGGTGATCACCCTGCCTCGGTGGTCACCCTGCTTCCGTGGTCACCCTGCCTCGGTGGTCACCCTGCCTCGGTGGTTACCCTGCCTCGGTGGTCACCCTGCCTCGGTGGTCACCCTGCCTAGCTGGGTAACGGCCGATGTGGTTGTTCGTATATATATATATATATATATATATATATATATATATATATATATATATATATATATATATATATATATATATATATATATATATATATGTACGTATAATATCGTAGGTTCGAGTCTCCTTCGGTGTTTGTGTATATTTCGCCTGCGCTTGTGAATTCATTGCATTGTTAAAGTCTCTAGTAAGGCTGATGCTTGCAGGGGATGAGATGAAAAGCTGTAAGCCTTCTCCCTGAAAGCTGGCTGCCTTGGATTAACGTCTAGCGCAAGCTGGGCGCCAAGGTATTGGTCCAGTGTGGTGAGAATGGTAATGCACTGCGTACCTCGTTTAAAGGTTCGTAGATTCGAGTCTCCTTCGGCCAGAGATCAGTGTTTTGTATAATATATATATATATATATATATATATATATATATATATATATATATATATATATATATAATATGTGTGTGTGTGTGTGTGTGTGTGTGTGTGTGTGTGTGTGTGTGTGTGTGTGTGTGTGTGTGTGTGTAAATGCTGCAGTGAGGACGCGGTTGGAGGCAGTGGGGATGTCCTGTCTAATGGCAATGTGTGGTGCAAATATTATGCAGAAAATTCTTAGTGTGGAAATTAGGAGAGGGTGTAGAGTTAATCGAAGTATTAGTCAGAGGGCTGAAGAGGGGTTGTTGAGGTGGTCTGGTCATTTAGGGAGAATGGATCAAAGTAGAATGACATTAAGAGCGTATAAATCTGTAGGGGAAGGAAAGAGGGGTAGGGGTCGTCCTCGAAAAGGTTGGAGGGAGGGGGTAAAGGAGGTTTTTGTGGGCGAGGGGCTTGGACTTCCAGCAAGCGTGCGTGAGCATCTTAGATAGGAGTGAATGAAGATGAATGGTATTTGGGACCTGACAAGCTGTTGGAGAGTAAGCAGGGTAATATTTAGTGAAGGGATTTAAGGAAACCAGTTATTTTATATAGCCGGACTTGAGTCCTGGAATTGGGAAGTACAGTTCCTACACTTTAAAGGACGGGGTTTGCGATATTGGAAGTTTAGAGGGATATGTTGTGTATCTTTATACGTATATGCTTCTAAACTGTTGTATTCTGAGCACCTCTGCAAAAACAGTGATTATGTGTGAGTGGGGTGAAAGTGTTGAATGATTATGAAAGTATTTTCTTTTTGGGGATTTTCTTTCTTTTTGGGTTACCCTGCCTCGGTGCGAGACGACCGACTTGTTAATATATATACATATATATATACATATATATATATATATATATATATATATATATATATATATATAATATATATATATATATAATATATATATATATATATATATATATATATTGCAATCAGTCGTAGAAAGGCGATCATAACTATGTAAGACAAGCCACTGGGAGGGGGGGTTAAATATTTAGCTCAAGTATTTTCACACTTCCCAGTGCATCATCAGGAGCTATGCAATGTTGCAAGGCAGAAACAACTGAAGGAGTGAGGGGAAGTTTTCTCAGAATAGCGCAGTGGGGATTTGTCACCTGCCGCAACCTCTTGGAAAGAGTGTTGAGAAATAGTTTACCAGCTAAAGTTAAAGGTCAAATATAGGGGGAACTTAGCTTGGCAAGACAGCTCATCGCTTGCACAGCCGCCACTGCAGGCGAGGTCTTGAGAAGTCATAACCACTTCGCAACGGGCTGAAAAAGAGTATATTAATAAACCATGCCCCCGGCCGGGATTGAACCCGCGGTCATAGAGTCTCAAAACTCCAGCCCATCGCGTTAGCCACTAGACCAGCTAGCCACAATAAGATTCATCCAACTAGGTATATTTCTACACCATAGGAAGGTTAGCACAGGCACCTCTGTGACCACAAATGCAAGTTTTTACAGACGAATCTCCAGCTAGCGTGGCCGTGACGAACTCTAGCTCAAGTCCCTTCACTGCCGTCAACATGACGGCAGTGAATAATAATTTACCCCTATGGGGTATTATGTCAGCATATTTCAGACACTGATTGCTGACAAACTTACGTGTGTGGACTCAAAGGTCCGCTTCTCACCATGGTTTTATGATAAGTTACTAATTCATAACTTGTACTCAACTGCGCAGTCAGTCGTACTCATATATGGGTATATGTATCGGACCCGTAGTTACGCCCGAATATCCGATGTCTTGATTGAAGAATAGTGTTCTTTGAAGAATGTCGCACTACACTCTGTTGGATCGCAACACTCGTTGTTACACTGTTCATCAATAATTGTTCACACAATAATGTCACTAAAGAAGCTGATCACACTTCTCTGTAAGTGTTTATTGAGATTATTTTGTGCAAAACGCGTGGAACAGTGTTCTTTGATGGTTATCCCGGCACGTCAATGTCTCTCCCTCTGTAGAATCAAAAGTAATATGACCTCACAGTCTCCTACGCCACTGCAATGCCCCTAGAACATAAAGGAAAAGCTGACCTAGTACTTTTTGCTTCCTGGCCAAACTTCCTCCAAGAAGCAAAGCAGAATGCTTGCTGTCTTAAGCATAGACAACAATGTAAGATTTCCACCCCCCATGGCTTGTGTATATATATATATATAATATTATATATATATATATATATATATATATATATATATATATATATATATATATATATATATGCTAGGAATTCGAAAGAACAGGCGAAATATTCACAAACACTGATCTCTGACTGAAGGAGACTCGAACCTACGAACCTTGGAACAAGGTATGCAGTGCTTTACCAACCTAGCTACACTGGTCCAATACCTTGGCGTCTTGCGTGAGATAGACGTTGAATATTTATGAATGTTGGTGAATATTTCGCCTGTTCTTGCGAATTCCTAGCATTGTTAAAATCTCTAGTAAGGCTGATGCATGCAGGGGATAGATGAAAAGCTGTAAGCCTCCTGCTTGAAAGCTGGCTGCCTTGGATCAACGTCTAGCTCACGCTAGACGCCAAGGCATTGGACCAGTGTAGCTAGGTTGGTAAAGCACTGCGTACCTTGTTCCAAGGTTCGTAGGTTCGAGTCTCCTTCAGCCAGAGATCAGTGTTTATATATATATATATATATATATATATATATATATATATATATATATATATATATATATATATATATATATATATATAGACCTACCTGGAGATCAGCCCATGTAGATGTGTCTATGAAGAGACCAGTCACAGGAAGAGAGCCCCGTCAGTCCACCCAGAATAACTAGCCATTAGATGCCAGATGCCAAAGATTCTAGGAAGTACATTTTAAAATACTTCCTTAAAACTGCAGAAAAAAAAAATAGCCAGTCTGAGAACGTTGTAGGTGAGGTAATGAACGAGAGGATATATCGTTAATGGTTTGTCAAGAATCAAAATAGACACTTCGAATTTCCATTGGTTTTGTTATAAGAAACAAATAGCTTACGAAGTATCATTAAAGAACAAACATAGTTAATAAATAACTGCTACATTTTCTAGATCAAATAACTTCATAATCTTCAAAAATATTTTATATTCCATTCACAATCTATCTCACTCATTGTTAAGGATTTTTCCTTACCTTGAGAGAGTTCCGGGAGTCAACGCCCCCGCGGCCCGGTCTGTGACCAGGACTCCTTAGTGTGGTGCTGAATGACTAATCGGTATAGTTCAGCAGTGTCTTGGTTTCATATCGATAAAACGCCAGAAAGGTCTGAAAGAGTTGCCTTTGTTGCACTCATGGTAGACTCAACCATAAAATTTAGTGATACGTCATCGCATGTTCAACTGCCTATATACTTGTATGCAACGATATTTTTCTCAGTTCTTTTCCTTCCCAGTCATACTTGCAGTACTCAGAGCATGGAAATTGGTAGAAAAATAAAAACAGAAATCAATAATGAAGTATTGAGATAACGAACAAGAGGGATGGTGGAGAGCCCACAGAAAACTACCGTGGCAATTAATACCTTAATCCCACACAGTGGTTACCATGCATCTCACTGGGAGTCAAACGTAATGAGTTGACAAATTAAACCATGGCCAAAATATCAATTTTTTTTTTAGCTTATAGCATCGAGCAATCGTCGTAATTTCCGCGTTGAATCACATTTAGGAGTCTGTAAAAATGATCGTATTACCGGGTTTAGAATAAATGCATCTATTTCAAACTATCCTAAGCTATTCTTATATAGTGAAAGGTTATGTTTCATAATTACCGATTTTAAGATATTTGTTTTCCGCCATTGAGAACTCGTGACCATAAACCATTTTGTAGGATTATTACATGTGATAAATGGTTTAAAATCGACAAGTTGAAGATTGAAACACTTATGTAACGTATGGAAATTTTTTTTGAAGAAATGTTTCGCCACACAATGGCTTCATCAGTCCCATACAAAGCAGAAAGGTGTAAGGAGAGGAGGAGTTTGAGGTAATCAGTCCCTCAGCCTGGAATCGATATGTTCAGTGCATCAATCTTGTAGAAAGTACAGCGTAGGGCCGTAGAAGTGGCTTATGTACTGCAGTCAGGTGAGTCGGAGCAGGAGGAGGCGGGGTCATAGTGGTACCATCCACTAGTGAAAGTAGGTGTTCGTTCAAAGGTTGGATAAGTGTGGAAGAATTCAGACACTGCATCATCAAGGATCTTGACGAAGACCAACTTACACTGGTGGATAGTTCCATTGTGATTCCACCTCTTCCTGCTTCGACTCACCTGACTAGGCTGAGGGACTGATTACCTCATACTCTTCTCCGTACACCTTTCTGCTTTGTATGGGACTTATGAAGCCACTGTGTGGCTAAACGTTTTTTCAATAAAGATTCCCATATGTTGCACAAGTGCCTCAGTCATCAGGATTATTACATACATGTGTGTGATTAAATATTACTGTTAAAAATTAAATTTACCTGGATGTAACTTATAAGATACATACCAGTAAATAGTAACACAGATAATTACTCTTTATCAAGGTTACAGAGACAAGTAGGAATTTTAGGACACCTAGGTCGCAAAAATTATTCTCCTTCGATACCTACGATAATCTATCTCTCCACAAGTCGCTCTGGACCTATATTAATTTCAAATGAAATATACATCACCAGGAATTCTCATAAAAACATTAATGTAAATATGTGGACTATATATTAAATTTAAAATGTGAATACGTATACATTGAAGGAGAATTTATAATCATAAGACTCGCAAATTAGTCTGGAGATTACGATGTGTCATATTCAAAACCCCCCTGCCTAAATTTATGAAGAAAATACTGGCCAGAATTTCAACACAAAATAGACTTGACTTAGCTGGGGTTCTGAAGCTGTCCTGTCCATCTGCTTAATGCTCACGTTATGCAGGACTGCAAATCCAACAATTTCGGCTCCTGTTTGAGAGGTTTTAAGCCCAATATAACCCCTAGAGTGAAGAAAATTTATGCACATTTCACTAACGTGCCTGTACCACATTCAAAACAATGACATCTCTCCCCCAGTGACGCTCACCCATCGCTGGTTCTTTATTTATTTACAAATTAATTTTTATTACCTACAATATATTACACTAATTTCCACACGAAATACACTGAATTTTTGGAGAATATACAGTATTTTCCACAATTGCATTAGATTCTTGTGCTGTTGGCATTGAGTACTGGTGTTGCACCATCAAGGTGTCTGCATGTCTGTTAGACAATTTTTGGGACAAAGTCTTACTCAACATACTCTTAACCACACTTAAATTCTTGAAGACTACTTGCATGTTAAATCTTGATAAGCCTTTTTGCAAAACAGAGAACTAAGACAATGTAATCTGAAGTATTATCCTAACTTTAGTTCTATAATAAGTCTTCTTAGCCGTTATCAAAGCCATTAACAGAAACTCCTTAGGGTACTGTACTTCTTAATTTATAATAGAACTATCACTCTTTTCTTGTTAAGGAGTCAAGTTCCCGGTTTAGACGTTTTAATTTTACCATTCACATACTATTCCTATTATGTCTTTCCATAATAATGAACTGGCTGTTTAATAACTTGTCTTTTAACATCACGATTATTTAGTAAGGAAGAACGTTTAAAGAGTTATCTTTCCTATGAAATAATAATCGTTATACATGTCCCATTATTTGAAATTAAAGACATTAAACTGATTAATGGTATACACTTTAGCACGATATATTTACATTGTGTTCTATAATATCCTCAACTGTTTGCAGGTATCCTCGATAACTTGTTTCTGACATTTCGGATGATGTAATTATATACGGGTCTGAGGCCTCAATTAACCTAATTCATGATTATTCATTACTGAATAATGATGCTCACATTTTCTTAATATGCAGGAAGTGCAGCTTGCTGTTGGTCCCTTTTCATTAAGCGGTGTACGTAACCAAGTTGTGGACTTCACAGTGCCAGCACTGATAGATTCTTATAGGATCATAGGTGCTCGAGGTCATCCTGAAGTGGACCCCTGGGGATTTGTGTTTCCCTTGGCACTGCTGGTGTGGGCTTTTACCCTTGCAGAACTAATAGTGCTTGCTGCAGCTGCGTTCTTCATGTCCAGCTTCCCTACCAATACCCAACGAAAAGGCATCTGGTTACAGGTCACATTCGACTACATAAGAATTTTATTACAGCAAGGTAATAACACGAATTTTTTCATAAGCTTTAGTATATTTGAGGGAAGAAAAGGAAGCGTAACCAATATATATGCAAGGGAAATATGCACGATATCAGAGTAGATACGAAATATTTAATTGACTTTATATAAGCATATGCTCTCTCCCATTCTATCTCTCTCCACACACACACACACACACACAACACACACACACACACACCCCAGAACAACCTGCAGAAGGACTCCAGCCACGACACCCCCAAGGCAACTGAACAATCCAAACCAACCATCACACACCGATCCCTCTGTTCCCACAGTTACAGTATTAGAACAGAAGTTGAAGGTTTGGTACACAAATTCGGATGGATTAACGAATAAACATGAGGAATGGCAAGAAAGAATCAATGAGAAGTCCCCAGACATCATAGCAGTTACAGAAACAAAACTCACGGAGACAATAACAGATGCAATCTTCCCACCAGGATACCAGATCATGAGGGAAGATAGAAGGGGCAGAGGGGGAGGAGGGGTTGCTCTGCTCTTAAAAAAACAGATGGAAATTCGAGAAAATGGGAGGCATAGACGAGACGGGAGAAAGAGACTACATAGTAGGTACACTTCAGTCCGGGGAGCACAAGGTGGTCATTGCAGTGATGTATAATCCACCACAGAACTGCAGGAGGCCAAGAGAGAATAGGAAGAGAGCAACAAAGCAATGGTGGACAAGAAGAGCTCACTCCAGCAGAGCAAAGTTGCTGGTTATGGGGGATTTCAACCACAGGGAGATTGACTGGGAAAACCTGGAGCCACATGGGGGTCCCGAAACATGGAGAGCCAAGATGTTGGATGTGGTGCTGAAAACCTCATGCACCAACATGTTAAGGACACTACCTAGAGTGAGAGGGAGGATGAACCAGCAAGATTGGACCTTGTGTTCACCTGGGCAGTTCAGACATTGAGGACATCACATATGAAGTCCCCTAGAGCTAGTGACCATGTGGTTCTGTGCTTTGAATACATAGTAGAGTTGCAAGTGGAGAGAGTAACAGGAGTTGAATGGGAAAAGCCAGAATATAAAAGAGGGGACTACACAGGTTTGAGGAACTTCCTGCAGGAGGTTCCATGGGACAGAGAACTGGCAGGAAAGCCAGTAAATGAAATGATGGAATATGTAGCAACAAAATGCAATAAGGCAGTGGAAAGGTTTATTCCCAAAGGCAACAGAAACAATGAGAAGACCAGAACAAGCCCCTGGTTTACCCGACGGTGTAAGGAGGCAAAAACAAAGTGCAATAGAGAATGGAAAAAGTACAGAAGGCAGAGAACACAAAAAAATAGGGAGATTAGTCACAGAGCCAGGAACGAGTATGCACAGGTAAGGAGGGAGGCCCAGCGACAGTATGAAAATAACATAGCATCGAAAGTCAAGACTGACCCGAAAGTTGTATAGCCACATCAGGAGGAAGACAACAGTCAAAGACCAGGTGATCAGACTGAGGACAGAAGGTGGGGAACTCACAAGAAATGATCAGGAGGTATGTGAGGAGCTAAACAGGAGATTTAAGGAAGTTTTTACAGTAGAGACAGGAATGGCTCTGGGAAGACAGCACAGAAGGGGACATCAAGAGGGAATATACCAACAAGTGTTGGATGACATATGAACAACCGAAGAGGAGGTGCAGAAGCTGCTAATTGACCTTGATACTTCAAAGGCGATGGGGCCATACATCTCCCCGTGGGTCCTTAGAGAAGGAGCAGAGATGCTGTGCGTGCCCCTAACCCCAATCTTCAACACATCCCTTGAAACTGGGCAACTACCTGAGAAATGGAAAACAGCAAATGTAGTCCCCATATTTAAGAAAGGAAACAGAAATGAGGCACTAAACTACAGACCTGTGTCTCTGACATGTATAGTATGCAAAGTCATGGAGAAGATTATCAGGAGGAGAGTGGTGGAACACCTGGAATGGAACAAGATTATAAATGAAAACCAGCATGGGTTCATGGAAGGCAAATCCTGTGTCACAAACCTTCTGGAGTTTTATGACAAGGTAACAGAAGTAAGACACGAGAGAGAGGGGTGGGTTGATTGCATTTTCCTGGACTGCAGAAGGCCTTTGACACAGTTCCTCACAAGAGATTAGTGCAGAAGCTGGAGGATCAGCGCATATAACAGGGAGGGCACTGCAATGGATCAGGAATACCTGACAGGGAGGCAACAACGAGTCATGGTACGAGGAGAGGTATCACAGTGGGCGCCTGTGACGAGCGGGGTCCCACAGGGGTCAGTTCTAGGACCAGTGCTATTTTTGATATACGCGAACAACATGATGGAAGGAATAGACTCTGAAGTGTCTATGTTTGCAGATGATGTGAAGTTAATGAGAAGAATTAAATCGGGTGAGGATGAGGCAGGACTGCAAAGAGACCTGGACAGGCTGGACGGGTGGTCCAGAAACCGGCTTCTCGAATTCAACCCTGCCAAATGCAAAGTCATGAAGATTGGGGAGGGGCAAAGAAGACCACAGAGTATAGGCTAGGTGGACAAAGACTACAGACCTCACTCAGGGAGAAAGATCTTGGGGTGACCATAAGACCGAGCACATCACCGGAGGCACACATCAACCAAATAACTGCTGCAGCATATGGGCGCCTGGCAAACCTGAGAATAGCGTTCCGATACCTTAAATTAATAAGGAATTGTTCAAGACACTGTACACTGTGTATGTTAGGCCCATATTGGAGTATGCGGCACCAGTCTGGAACCCACACCTCACACGTCAAGAAGTTAGAGAAAGTACAAAGGTTTGCAACAAGGCTAGTCCCAGAGCTCAGGGGAATGTCGTACGAGGAAAGGTTGAGGGGAATCGGACCGACGACACTGGAGGACAGAAGGGTCAGGAAGACATGATAACGACATACAAGATTCTGCGGGGAATAGACAAGGTAGACAGAGACAGGATGTTCCAGAGAGGGGACACAGAAACAAGGGTCACAATTGGAAGCTGAAGACTCAGACGAGTCACAGGGACGTTAGGAAGTATTTCTTCAGTCATAGAGTCGTCAGGAAGTGAATAGTGTAGTGGAGGCAGGAACCATATATAGTTTTAGAAGAGGTATGGCAAAGCTCAGGAAGCAGAGAGGAGAGGACCTAGTAGCGATCAGTGAAGAGGCGGGGCCAGGAGCTGAGTCTCGACCCCTGCAACCACAATTAGGTGATACATTAGGTGAGTACACACACACACATATATACATACACATACATACACACACACACACACACACACACACACACACACACACACACGCGCGCGCGCACACGCGCACACGCACACACACACACATACACGCACACAAACACATACACACTATCCCACACTTCTTCTCCCTCTGATAATTGGGTGGTTTGCAAAAAGAAAAAAACAGCCAGTCAGAGCGATTTTCAAGGCAGAATCAGCTCAAAACAGGATCCTGGAGGAGAAAGGACGACTAAGGGACATACAGAAGTACCGGAGGGTGTACCTTGGCCAAGACAGAACAGAAGAAGAAAGGCAGAAACTGAAATGAAGGGTACAAAGATGCAAGGAGGAACAAGAGGCAATGGCAGAGATGAGCAGGAGAACCCAGTCTCAGGAGGATAAGCACACACAATCTCCTTCAGAACCACCCACAGAAGGACCCCAACCAAGACAACCCCAATGCAACCAATCAAAACCAAAACCCAGACACTATACCCTCTGCCCCCACCCCCCTCCTCACAAACTCCACCCCCACAGCAACCCCCCATCGGTCCTTGCCAGGGCTTCTGCTCCCCCAACCCCAACATTCTCCCCAGACACCAGTTTTAAAAGAGATGTTGAAAGAAGGTTTGGTATACGAATGCAGATGGAATGACAAATAAATGTGAGGAGTGGAATGAAAGAATCAAGATGTCCCAAGACATCATATCAGTCACAGACACGAAACTCACTGGGATTATAAAAGACAATCTTCCCATCTGGATATCAGATCATGAGGAAAGATACGAGCAGAGAGGGAGGAGGAGTTGCACTGCTCATTAAAAACCAATGAGATTGAGGAAATGGAAGGAATGGACGATATTGACAATAGGGATTACATAGTAGGTACAATTCAGACTGGGGGACATAAGGAAGTCATTGCGAGGATGTATAAACCCGCTAAAAAACTGCAGGAGGCAAAGAAGGAATATGAAGAAGAAACAGAGCAATGGTGGATACACTAGCTTAGGTGTCCCAAGAGATCACACAGGAAGCAAAGTTCTAGTTATAGGCCAACCAGGAAATTTACGGGGAAAAAACCCAGTACAAGGGTTTTTCCCAAAAACCAAAAGGGGAA
>NC_069402.1:2654920-2691367 GCF_026875155.1 Cherax quadricarinatus | reverse complement strand
CCATGTGACTCCAGTTTTCCCATCAATTCCTTGTGATTGAAATCGCCTATAACTAGTAACTTTGCTCTCCCTGTGTGATCTCTTTGGGACACCTAAGCTAGTGTATCCACCATTGCTCTGTTTCTCTCTTCATATTCCTCTCTTTGCCTCCTGCAGTTTTTTAGCGGGTTATACATCCTCGCAATGACTTCCTTATGTCCCCCAGTCTGAATTGTACCTACTATGTAATCCCTATTGTCAATATCGTCCATTCCTTCCATTTCCTCAATCTCATTGGTTTTTAATGAGCAGTGCAACTCCTCCTCCCTCTCTGCTCGTATCTTTCCTCATGATCTGATATCCAGATGGGAAGATTGTGTCTTTTATAATCCCAGTGAGTTTCGTGTCTGTGACTGATATGATGTCTTGGGACATCTCCTTGATTCTTTCATTCCACTCCTCACATTTATTTGTCATTCCATCTGCATTCGTATACCAAACCTTCTTTCAACATCTCTTTTAAAACTGGTGTCTGGGGAGAATGTTGGGGTTGGGGAGCAGAAGCCCTGGCAGGGACCGATGGGGGGTTGCTGTGGGGGTGGAGTTTGTGAGGAGGGGGGTGGGGGCAGAGGGTATAGTGTCTGGGTTTTGGTTTTGATTGGTTGCATTGGGGTTGTCTTGGTTGGGGTCCTTCTGTGGGTGGTTCTGAAGGAGATTGTGTGCTTATCCTCCTGAGACTGGGTTCTCCTGCTCATCTCTGCCATTGCCTCTTGTTCCTCCTTCCATCTTTGTACCCTTCATTTCAGTTTCTGCCTTTCTTCTTCTGTTCTGTCTTGGCCAAGGTGCACCCTCCGGTACTTCTGTATGTCCCTTAGTCGTCCTTTCTCCTCCAGGATCCTGTTTTGAGCTGATTCTGCCTTGAAAATCGCTCTGACTGGCTGTTTTTTTCTTTTTGCAAACCACCCAATTATCAGAGGGAGAAGAAGTGTGGGATAGTGTGTATGTGTTTGTGTGCGTGTATGTGTGTGCGTGTGCGTGTGCGTGTGTGTGTGTGTGTGGTGTGTGTGTGTGTGTGTGTGTGTGTGTGGTGTGTGTGTATGTATGTGTATGTATATGTGTGTGTGTGTGTGTACTCACCTAATTGTACTCACCTAATTGTGGTTGCAGGGGTCGAGACTCAGCTCCTGGCCCCGCCTCTTCACTGATCGCTACTAGGTCCTCTCCCTCTCTGCTTCCTGAGCTTTGCCATACCTCTTCTAAAAACTATATATGGTTCCTGCCTCCACTACACTATTCCACTTCCTGACGACTCTATGACTGAAGAAATACTTCCTAACGTCCCTGTGACTCGTCTGAGTCTTCAGCTTCCAATTGTGACCCCTTGTTTCTGTGTCCCCTCTCTGGAACATCCTGTCTCTGTCTACCTTGTCTATTCCCCGCAGTATCTTGTATGTCGTTATCATGTCTTCCCTGACCCTTCTGTCCTCCAGTGTCGTCGGTCCGATTCCCCTCAACCTTTCCTCGTACGACATTCCCCTGAGCTCTGGGACTAGCCTTGTTGCAAACCTTTGTACTTTCTCTAACTTCTTGACGTGTGAGGTGTGGGTTCCAGACTGGTGCCGCATACTCCAATATGGGCCTAACATACACAGTGTACAGTGTCTTGAACAATTCCTTATTAAGGTATCGGAACGCTATTCTCAGGTTTGCCAGGCGCCCATATGCTGCAGCAGTTATTTGGTTGATGTGTGCCTCCGGTGATGTGCTCGGTCTTATGGTCACCCCAAGATCTTTCTCCATGAGTGAGGTCTGTAGTCTTTGTCCACCTAGCCTATACTCTGTGGTCTTCTTTGCCCCTCCCCAATCTTCATGACTTTGCATTTGGCAGGGTTGAATTCGAGAAGCCAGTTTCTGGACCACCCGTCCAGCCTGTCCAGGTCTCTTTGCAGTCCTGCCTCATCCTCACCCGATTTAATTCTTCTCATTAACTTCACATCATCTGCAAACATAGACACTTCAGAGTCTATTCCTTCCATCATGTTGTTCGCGTAAATAAAAAATAGAACTGGTCCTAGAACTGACCCCTGTGGGACCCCGCTCGTCACAGGCGCCCACTGTGATACCTCTCCTCGTACCATGACTCGTTGTTGCCTCCCTGTCAGGTATTCCCTGATCCATTGCAGTGCCCTCCCTGTTATATGCGCCTGATCCTCCAGCTTCTGCACTAATCTCTTGTGAGGAACTGTGTCAAAGGCCTTCCTGCAGTCCAGGAAAATGCAATCAACCCACTCCTCTCTCTCGTGTCATACTTCTGTTACCTTGTCATAAAACTCCAGAAGGTTTGTGACACAGGATTTGCCTTCCATGAACCCATACTGGTTTTCATTTATAATCTTGTTCCATTCCAGGTGTTCCACCACTCTCCTCCTGATAATCTTCTCCATGACTTTGCATACTATACATGTCAGAGACACAGGTCTGTAGTTTAGTGCCTCATTTCTGTTTCCTTTCTTAAATATGGGGACTACATTTGCTGTTTTCCATTTCTCAGGTAGTTGCCCAGTTTCAAGGGATGTGTTGAAGATTGGGGTTAGGGGCACGCACAGCATCTCTGCTCCTTCTCTAAGGACCCACGGGGAGATGTATGGCCCCATCGCCTTTGAAGTATCAAGGTCAATTAGCAGCTTCTGCACCTCCTCTTCGGTTGTTCATATGTCATCCAACACTTGTTGGTATATTCCCTCTTGATGTCCCCTTCTGTGCTGTCTTCCCAGAGCCATTCCTGTCTCTACTGTAAAAACTTCCTTAAATCTCCTGTTTAGCTCCTCACATACCTCCTGATCATTTCTTGTGAGTTCCCCACCTTCTGTCCTCAGTCTGATCACCTGGTCTTTGACTGTTGTCTTCCTCCTGATGTGGCTATACAACTTTCGGGTCAGTCTTGACTTTCGATGCTATGTTATTTTCATACTGTCGCTGGGCCTCCCTCCTTACCTGTGCATACTCGTTCCTGGCTCTGTGACTAATCTCCCTATTTTTTTTGTGTTCTCTGCCTTCTGTACTTTTTCCATTCTCTATTGCACTTTGTTTTTGCCTCCTTACACCGTCGGGTAAACCAGGGGCTTGTTCTGGTCTTCCCATTGTTTCTGTTGCCTTTGAGAATAAACCTTTCCACTGCCTTATTGCATTTTGTTGCTACATATTCCATCATTTCATTTACTGGCTTTCCTGCCAGTTCTCTGTCCCATGGAACGTCCTGCCGGAAGTTCCTCAAACCTGTGTAGTCCCCTCTTTTATATTCTGGCTTTTCCCATTTAACTCCTGTTACTCTCTCCACTTGCAACTCTACTATGTATTCAAAGCACAGAACCACATGGTCACTAGCTCCTAGGGGACTCTCATATGTGATGTCCTCAATGTCTGAACTGCCCAGGGTGAACACAAGGTCCAATCTTGCTGGTTCATCCTCCCCTCTCACTCTGGTAGTGTCCTTAACATGTTGGTGCATGAGGTTTTCCAGCACCACATCCAACATCTTGGCTCTCCATGTTTCGGGACCCCCATGTGGCTCCAGGTTTACCCAGTCAATCTCCCTGTGGTTGAAATCCCCCATAACCAGCAACTTTGCTCTGCTGGAGTGAGCTCTTCTTGTCAACCATTGCTTTGTTGCTCTCTTCCTATTCCTCTCTTGGCCTCCTGCAGTTCTGTGGTGGATTATACATCACTGCAATGACCACCTTGTGCTCCCCGGACTGAAGTGTACCTACTATGTAGTCTCTTTCTCCCGTCTCGTCTATGCCTCCCATTTTCTCGAATTTCCATCTGTTTTTTAAGAGCAGAGCAACCCCTCCTCCCCCTCTGCCCCTTCTATCTTCCCTCATGATCTGGTATCCTGGTGGGAAGATTGCATCTGTTATTGTCTCCGTGAGTTTTGTTTCTGTAACTGCTATGATGTCTGGGGACTTCTCATTGATTCTTTCTTGCCATTCCTCATGTTTATTCGTTAATCCATCCGCATTTGTGTACCAAACCTTCAACTTCTGTTCTAATACTGTAACTGTGGTGTGGGGGGTGGGAACAGAGGGATCGGTGTGTGATGGTTGGTTTGGATTGTTCAGTTGCCTTGGGGGTGTCGTGGCTGGAGTCCTTCTGCAGGTGTTTCTGGGGTGTGTGTGTGTGTGTGTGTGTGTGTGTGTGTGTGTGTGTGTGTGTGGAGAGAGATAGAATGGGAGAGAGCATATGCTTATATAAAGTCAATTAAATATTTCGTATCGACTCTGATATCGTGCATATTTCCCTTGCATATATATTGGTTACGCTTCCTTTTCTTCCCTCAAATATACTAAAGCTTATGAAAAAATTCGTGTTATTACCTTGCTGTAATAAAATTCTTATGTAGTCGAATGTGACCTGTAACCAGATGCCTTTTCGTTGGGTATTGGTAGGGAAGCTGGACATGAAGAACGCAGCTGCAGCAAGCACTATTAGTGCTCCCATGATAAAAGCCCACACCAGCGGTGCCAAGGGAAACACAAATCCCCAGGGGTCCACTTCAGGATGACCTCGAGCACCTATGATCCTATAAGAATCTATCAGTGCTGGCACTGTGAAGTCCACAACTTGGTTACGTACACCGCTTAATGAAAAGGGACCAACAGCAAGCTGCACTTCCTGCATATTAAGAAAATGTGAGCATCATTATTCAGTAATGAATAATCATGGATTAGGTTAATTGAGGCCTCAGACCCGTATATAATTACATCATCCGAAATGTCAGAAACAAGTTAACGAGGATACCTGCAAACAGTTGAGAATATTATAGAACACAATGTAAATATATCGTGCTAAAGTGTATACCATTAATCAGTTTAATGTCTTTAATTTCAAATAATGGGACATGTATAACAATTATTATTTCATAGGAAAGATAACTCTTTAAACGTTCTTCCTTACTAAATAATCGTGATGTTAAAAGACAAGTTATTAAACAGCCAGTTCATTATTATGGAAAGACATAATAGGAATAGTCTGTGAATGGTAAAATTAAAACGTCTAAACCGGGAACTTGACTCCTTAACTAGAAAAGAGTGATAGTTCTATTAAAAATTAAGAAGTACAGTACCCTAAGGAGTTTCTGTTAATGGCTTTGATAACGGCTAAGAAGACTTATTATAGAACTAAAGTTAGGATAATACTTCAGATTACATTGTCTTAGTTCTCTGTTTTGCAAAAAGGCTTATCAAGATTTAACATGCAAGTAGTCTTCAAGAATTTAAGTGTGGTTAAGAGTATGTTGAGTTAGACTTTGTCCCAAAAATTGTCTAACAGACATGCAGACACCTTGATGGTGCAACACCAGTACTCAATGCCAACAGCACAAGAATCTAATGCAATTGTGGAAAATACTGTATATTCTCCAAAAATACAGTGTATTTCGTGTGGAAATTAGTGTAATATATTGTAGGTAATAAAAATTTAAATTTTGTAAATAAATAAAGAACCAGCGATGGGTGAGCGTCACTGGGGGAGAGATGCCATTGTTTTGAATGTGGTACAGGCACGTTAGTGAAATGTGCATAAATTTTCTTCACTCTAGGGGTTATATTGGGCTTAAAACCTCTCAAACAGGAGCCGAAATTGTTGGATTTGCAGTCCTGCATAACGTGAGCATTAAGCAGATGGACAGGACAGCTTCAGAACCCCAGCTAAGTCATGTCTATTTTGTGTTGAAATTCTGGCCAGTATTTTCTTCAGAAATTTAGGCAGGGGGGTTTTGAATATGACACATCGTAATCTCCAGACTAATTTGCGAGTCTTATTATTATAAATTCTCCTTCAATGTATACGTATTCACATTTTAAATTTAATATATAGTCCACATATTTACATTAATGTTTTTATGAGAATTCCTGGTGATGTATATTTCATTTGAAATTAATATAGGTCCAGAGCGACTTGTGGAGAGATAGATTATCGTAGGTATCGAAGGAGAATAATTTTTGCGACCTAGGTGTCCTAAAATTCCTACTTGTCTCTGTAACCTTGATAAAGAGTAATTATCTGTAATTACTGGTATGTATCTTATAAGTTACATCCAGGTAAATTTAATTTTTAACAGCAATATTTAATCACACACATGTATGTAATAATGCTGATGATTGAGGCACTTGTGCAACATATGGGAATCTTTATTGAAAAAACGTTTCGCCACACAGTGGCTTCATAAGTCCCATACAAAGCAGAAAGGTGTACGGAGAAGAGTATGAGGTAATCAGTCCCTCAGCCTAGTCAGGTGAGTCGAAGCAGGAAGAGGTGGAATCATAATGGAACTATCCACTAGTGTAAGTTGGTCTTCGTCAAGATCCTTGATGATGCAGTGTCTGAATTCTTCCACACTTATCCAACCTTTGAACGAAAACCTACTTTCACTAGTGGATGGTACCACTATGACCCCGCCTCCTCCTGCTCCGACTTACCTGACTGCAGTACATAAGCCACTTCTACGGCCCTACGCTGTACTTTCTACAAGATTGATGCACTGAACATATCGATTCCAGGCTGAGGGACTGATTACCTCAAACTCCTCCTCTCCTTACACCTTTCTGCTTTGTATGGGACTGATGAAGCCATTGTGTGGCGAAACATTTCTTCAAAAAAAATTTCCATATGTTAATAGTGTTTCAATCTTAATTTGTCGTTTTTAAACCATTTATCCTGAAATAACCCTACAAAAGGGTTTTTGGTACGAGTTCCAATGGGGGAAAACAAATATTTTTAAAATCGGTAATTAAAAACATAACTTTCACTAATAAAAAAGCTTAGGATAGTTTGAAATAGATGATTTTTTAAAAACCCGGTAATACGATCATTTTTACGACCCTAAGTGATTCAACGCGGAAATTACGACGATTGCCATGCTAAAAGCTAAAAAAAAAATGTATTTTGGCCATGGTTTAATTTGTCAACTCATTACGTTTGACTCCCGTGAGATGCATGGAAAACCACTGTTGGGATTAAGGTTTTAAATTGCCAGGGTAGTTTTCTTGGGCCTCCAATCCCTTTGTTCGTTTCTCAATACTTCATTATTGATTTCTGTTTTTATTTTTTCCCAATTTATGCTCGGTACGAAGTTGCTGGGAAGGAAAAAACTAAAAAAAAATTTCGTTGCATAAAGTTATAGGCATTTGGGAAAGCGATGACGTTCACTAATTTTATGGTTAGTCCCCATGAGGAAACAAAGGCAACTCTTTTCGACCTTTTGGCTTTTTATCGTTGAAACCAAGACACTGCTGAACTATACCCATTAGTCATTTAGTACCCCACTAAGGAGTGGTCACAGACCGGGCCCGGGGGCGTTTACCCCGGAACTCTCCCAGAAGAAAAACCCTTTAAAATGGTGAGATAGATTGTAATGGGAAAAAAATATTTTTGAAGATTATGAAATTATTTGATTAGAAATGTGCAGTTATTTTTAAATGTTTGTTCTTTAATGAAATGTAAGCTATTTTTTTCTAAAACAAACCCAAAGGAAATTCGAAGTGTTATTTTGAACTTGATAAACCCTTAACGATATATCCTTCGTTCATTACCTCACCTACACGTTCTCGATGGGTATTTTTTTTTTTTGCAGTTTTAAGGAGTATTTTAAAATGTACTTCCTAGAAAACTTTGGACTGGATCTAATGGAGTTATTTTTGGGTGGACGACGGGGCTCCTTCTGTGACTGGGCTTCATAGACAATGTACAGGGCTGATTTTAGGTAGGTCTATATATATATATTTAATAATTATATATATTATATATAATATATATATTTTATTTTACAAACATGATCTCTGGTGAAAGGGGACTGAACCTACGAACCTTGGAACAAGGTCGCGTGCTTTACCAACCTGCTACACTGCTCCAATGCCCGGGGTCTAGGTGAGCTAGACGTTGATCCCAAGGAAGCCCGCTTTCAAACAGGAGGGTTTTTTGTTTTATCTATCCCCCGCATGCACAGCCTTTCAGAGATTTTACAAACTAGGAATTCGCAAGAAAGGCGAAATATTCACCAAAATTCATAAAAAATTTAAGTTATCTCACGCAAGACGCCAAGGTATTGGGCCCGTGTAGCTAGGTGGTAAAGCACTGCATACCTTGTTCCAAGGTTCGTAGGTTCGAGTCTCCTTCAGTCAGAGATCAGTGTTTAGTGAATATTTCGCCTGTTCTTTCGAATTCCTAGCATATATATATATATTATATATATTATATATATATATATATATATATATATATATATATATATATATATATATATATATATATATGCAAAACAACCACTCTGAAAGAATAGAGAAATTCCAAGCGCTTTCGTGACTACTCACATTATCAAGGAACTATGAAAGTAAAGCATCCAAGGAAGCTATATAAGGGGTCTGGCCGGCACCTCACTATCAGATCCCACAACGGTTTAAACACCTGACGCGCGCCGACCCAACTTGGATAGGTCCTTGGCACAACTCACCCAACAAACTATTCTACCCAAGAAATAAGAAATTTTAAAGATTTTTTGTCCAGTGTATTATTAAATTCTTCCCAAATTCTATTAATTATAAATGGATCTAATTTATATAAACCAAAGGAAATATTCATATTATTGTCAAAACTGCTTTTTATGAAACAAGATTCAATTATATTCCTGTCGACCATGGACTTGCTTGATACTACTTTCTCAACTTTTTGAAAATCAATTGGATGGTTAAAATCTCTTACATGAATAAATAGAGCATTGGAATCTTGTCCAGTTCTAATGCTATATTTATGTTGTTTTAATCTTAGTTCGAGATTTTTACCAGTTAAACCGTAATAAACTTTATCGCAAATTTTACAAGGAATCTTATAGACACATCCATCAGCATTTGGGGGGAATTCTTTATCAAAAGTTTTTTTTACTGTATCAAGATTTTTGAATACAACTTTAATATTAAAAGTCTTAAGAAGAGAAGGCATATCAGCCAAGTTTTCATGGTAAGGGAGAACCAACATATTTTTAGTTGAATAAGGCTGGTTGTCCCTTTTTGGATTGTAAAAAGTATTTCTAGAACTTTAAAAGATTTATCAATTACATTTCTTGGGTATTTTAAATCATTACCTATTTCATAAATTTTGGATATTTCCTCATCTATGAACTCAGGACTACAAATTCGTAAAGCTCTCAGAAACATTGATGAGAAAACAGACAGTTTGACTCTATCTTGATGCGAGGAATAATAGTGGACATAGGAACAGTTATTAGTAGGTTTTTCTGTAAATTTTAAATTTGAATTCATTATTACCCTTATTCCTCGCATCAAATAGAGTCAAACTGTCTGTTTTTTCATCAATGTTTCTGAGAGCTTTACGAATTTTTGTCCTGATTTTATAATAGAAATATCCAAAAAATTTTTGAAAAGGTAATGATTTAAAATACCCCAAAAATGTAATTTATAAATCTTTTTTAAAATTGCTAGAAATCTTTTTTCAATCCAAAAAGGGGGCAACCCCCTTTTTCAAAATAAAAATATGTTGGGTTTTCCCTTTCCAGGGAAAATTGGGGTGATATGCCTTCTTTTTAAGACTTTTAATATTAAATTGTATTTTAAAAATCTGATACAGTAAAAAAAATTTTGATAAAGAATTCCCCCCCAAAATGCGATGGATGTGTCTAAAATTTCCTTTTAAAAAATTTGGGTAAAGTTTTTTTACGGTCAAACTGGTAAAAATCTCGAACAAGATTAAAACAAACAAAATATAGCATTAGAACGGAAAGATTTCCAATTTCTCTTTTTTTTCATGTAGAATTTTTAAACCCTCCAATTGATTTTTAAAAAGTTGAGAAAGTAGTATCAAGCAAGTCCGGTCGACAGGAAATAATTGAATCTTGTTATAAAAAGCAGTTTTGACATAATAGGGAATTTTCCTTTGGTTTTATATAAATTAGTTTCCATTTAAAATTAATAAATTTGGGAAGAATTAATAATACATGGACAAATAATCTTTAAAATTTCTTAAATTTCTTGGTTTAGAATAGTTTGGGTGGGGTGAGTTGTCCAAGGACCTACCAATTTGGGTCGGCGGCGCCGTCAGGGGGTTTAAACCTTTTGGGGAATCTGATAGTGAGGTCCCCGGGCCCAGACCCCTTATATAGCTTCCTTGGATGCTTACTTTAAATAGTTCCTTGAAAATGTGAGTAGTCCACGAAAGCGTTGGAATTCTCTTTTCCCTTTAAAGGTGGTTGTTTTGCAAATTCCTGAAATTACCTTTTTACTGTGATCTTATTGCATATATGTATAATATATATATATATATATATATATATATATATATATATATTTTTATATATATATATATATCACAAGCCATGGGGTGGAAATCTTACATTGTTGTCTGTGCTTAAGACAGCAAAGAATCAGCATTGCTTTGCTTCTTGGGGGAAAGTTTGGCCGGGAAAAGCAAAAAGTACTAGGTCAGCTTTTCCTTTATGTTCTAGGGGCATTGAAAGGGGCGTAGGAGACTGTGAGGTCAGATTACTTTTGATTCTACAGAGGGAGAGACATTGACGTGCCGGGAAAAACCAACAAAGAACACTTTTCCCACGCGTTTTGCACAAAATAATCTCAATAAACACTTACAGAGAAGTGTGATCAGCTTCTTTAGTGAAAATATTGTGTGAAACAATTATTGATGAACATGTAACAACGAGTGTTGCGATCCAACAGAGTGTAGTGCGACATTTTTCAAAGAACACTTTTCTTCAATCAAGACATCGGATATCCGGGCGTAACTACGGGTCCAAATACATAAAACCCAGTAAGTAACGACGTAACGTACGTGACTGCGCAGTTGAGTACAAAGTTATGAATTAGTAACTTATCATAAAACCATGGTGAGAAGCGGACCTTTGAGTCCACACACGTAAGTTTGTCAGCAATCAGTGTCTGAAATATGCTGACATAATACCCCATAGGGGGTAAATTATTATTCACTGCCGTCATGTTGACGGCAGTGAAGGGATTTGAGCTAGAGTTCGTCACGGCCACGCTAGCTGGAGATTCGTCTGTAAAAACTTGCATTTGTGGTCACAGAGGTCCCTGTGCTGACCTTCCTATGGTGTAGAAATATACCTAGTTGGATGATCTTATTGTGGCTAGCGGGGTCTAGTGGCTAACGCGATGGGCTGGAGTTTTGAGACTCTATGAACCGCGGGTTCAATCCCGGCCGGGGGCATGGTTTATTAATATACTCTTTTTCAGCCCGTTGCGAAGGGGTTATGACTTCTCAAGACCTCGCCAGCAGTGGCGGCTGTGCAAGCGATGAGCTGTCTTGCCAAGCTAAGTTCCCCCTATATTTGACCTTTTAAATTTAGCTGGTAAACTATTCTCAACACTCTTTCCAAGAGGTTGCGGCAGGTGACAAATCCCCACGCGCTATTCTGAGAAAACTTCCCCTCCTCCTTCAGTTGTTTCTGCCCTTTCAACATTGCATAGCTCCTGATGATGCACTGGGAAGTGTGAAAATACTTGAACTAAAAATTTAACCCCCCCTCCCAGTGGCTTGTCTTACATGTTATGATCGCCTTTCTACGACTGATTGCAAATATATATATAATATATATATATATTATATATATATATATATTTATATATATATATATTATATATAAAATAATATAATTTTTGTATATATATATGTATATATATTAACAAGTCGGTCGTCTCGCACCGAGGCGGGTAACCCAAAAAGAAAGAAAATCCCAAAAAGAAAATACTTTCATAATCATTCAACACTTTCACCCCATCACACATAATCACTGTTTTTGCAGAGGTGCTTCAGAATACAACAGTTTAGAAGCATATACGTATAAAGATAACAAACATATCCCTCTAAACTTCCAAATATCGCAAAAAACCCCCTCCTTTAAAGTGTAGGAACTGTAAATTCCCAAATTCCAGGACTCAAGTCCGGCTATATAAAATAACTGGTTTCCTTAAATCCCTTCACTAAATATTACCCTGCTTATCTCCAACAGCTTGTCAGGGCCCAAATACCATTCATCTTCATTCACTCCTATCTAAGATGCTCACGCACGCTTGCTGGAAGTCCAAGCCCCTCGCCCACAAAAACTCCTTACCCCCTCCCTCCAACCTTTTTGAGGACGACCCCTACCCCTCTTTCCTTCCCTACAGATTTATACGCTCTTAAAGTCATTCTACTTTGATCCATTCTCCCTAAATGACCAACCACCTCAACAACCCCTCTTCACCCTTGACTAAATACTTCGATTAACTTCTACACCCTTCCCTAATTTCCACACTAAGAATTTTCTGCATAATATTTGCCCACACATTGCCATTAGACAGGACATCCCCACTGCCTCCAACCGCGTCCTCACTGCAGCATTTACACACCACACACACACCAACACACCCCACCACAAAACACACACACACACACACACACATATATATATATATATAATATATAAAAATATAATATATATATATTAAAATCTATATAATATATTATAAAAATATATATATTATACAAACACTGATCTCTGGCCGAAGGAGACTCGAATCTACGAACCTTTAAAAAGAGTTACGCAGTGCATTACCCTCTCACCACACTGGACCAATACCTTGGCGCCCCCGCTTGCGCTAGACGTTAATCCAAGGCAGCCAGCTTTCAGGGAGAAGGCTTACTGCTTTTCATCTCATCCCCTGCAAGCATCAGCCTTACTAGAGACTTTAAAAAATGCAATGAATTCACAAGCGCAGGCGAAATATACACAAACACCCAAAGGGGACTCGAACCTACGATATATATACGTACATATATATATATATATATAAAATATATATAAAATATATATATATATATATATATATATATATATATATATATATATATATATATAAACAAACCACATCGGCCGTTACCCAGCTAGGCAGGGTGACCACGAGGCATGGGGGACCACCGAGGCAGGGGAACCACCGAGGGAGGGTAACCACCGAGGCAGGGTGACCACCGAGGCAGGGTGACCACGGAAGCAGGGTGACCACCGAGGCAGGGTGACCACCGAGGCAGGGTGATCACCGAGGCAGGGTGACCACCGAGGCAGGGTGACCACCGAGGCAGGGTGACCACCGAGGCAGGGGGACCATCGAGGCAGGGTGACCATCGAGGCAGGGGACCATCGAGGAGGGTGACCACCGAGGCAGGGTGACCACCGAGGCAGGGTGACCACCGAGGCAGGGTGACCACCGATGCAGGGTGACCCCGAAAGGGAGGGTGATCCGAAGTACAGTACCCTAAGGAGTTTTCTGTAATGCATTGATAACGGCTACGAAGAACTTATTATAGAACTAAAGTTAGGATACTACTTTCAGATTCCATTGTCTTAGTTCCTGTTTTGCAAAAAGGCTTATCAAGATTAACATGCAAGTAGTCTTCAAGAATTTAAGATGGGTGGTTAAGTAGTTGAGTTAGACTTTGTCCCAAAAATTGACTAACAGCACATGCAACACCTTGATGGTGGCAACACAGAAACTTCAATGCCAACCAGCACAAGAATTAATGCAATAGAGGAAAATACTGGATCTTCTCCAAAATACAGTGTAGTTCGTGTGGAAATTAGTGGAAATAAATTGTAGTAATAAAAATTAATTTGTAAATAATAAGAACCACGATGGGTGAGCGTCACTGGGGAGAGAATGCCATTGTTTTGAATTGGTACAGGCCCATAGTGAAAATGTGCATAAATTTTTCTTCACTCTAGGGGTATATTGGCTTAAAACCTCTCAAACAGAGCCGAAATTGTTGGATTTGCAGTCCTGCATAACGTAGCATTAAGCAGATGGACAGACAGCTTCAGAACCCCAGCTAATCATGTCTATTTTGCGTTGAAATTCTGGCCAGTATTTTCTTCAGAAATTAGGCGGGGGTTTTTGAATATGACCATCGTAATCCCAGAACTAATTTGTCGAGTCCTTATTAGTATAAATCACCTTCAATGTATACGTATTCACATTTAAAATTTAATTTATATCCACCATATTTCATAAATGTTTTATGAGAATTCCTGGTGAAGTATATTTTCATTGAAATAATGATAGGCCAGAGCGACTTTGTGGAGAGATAGATTATCGTAGTTATCGAAGGAGAATAATTTTTGCGACCTAGGTGTCCTAAATATTCCTACTGTCTCTGTAACCTGATAAAGAGTAATTATCTGTAATTACTGGTATTATCTTATAAGTTACATCAGGTAAATTTAATTTTAACAGCAATATTTAATCACACACAATGTATGTAATAAAGCAGATAATTGAGGCACATGGCAACATATGGAATCTTTTATTGAAAAACGTTTCGCCACACAGTGGCTTCATAATCCCATACAAAGCAGAAAGGTGTACGAGAAGAGTATGAGGTAATCAGTCCCTCAGCCTAGTCAGGTGAGTCGAAGCAGAAGAGGTGAATCAAATGGAACTATCCACTAGTTGTAATTGGTCTTCGTCTAGATCCTTGATGATGCAGTGTCTGAATTCTTCCACACTTATCCAACCTTGAACAAACAAAAAAAAAGAAAACCTACTTTCACTAGTGGATGTACCACTATGACCCCGCCTGATACCCCCTGCTCCGACTTAACCTGACTGCAGTACATAAGCCACTTCAACGGCCCTACGCAGTACTTTCTCACGATTGATGCACTGAACCTATCGATTCCAGCGCGGGACTGATACCTCAAACTCCTCCTCACCTTACACCTTCTGCTTTGTATGGGACTGATGAAGCCTTTGTGTGGCGAAACATTCTTCAAAAAAAATTTCCATATTGACATAAGTGTTTTTTCAAATCATCAACTTGTCGATTTTAAACCATTTATCACATGTAATAATCCACAAAATGGGTTTATGTCCGAGTCTCAATGGCGGAAAACAAATATCTTAAAATCGTAATTTATAAAGCAGAAACCTTGCACTAAATAAGAAAAGCTTTCGATAGTTTGAAATAGAAGCATTTATCTAAACCCGGAATACGATCATTTTTACAGACTCCTAAATGTGATTCAACGCGAAATTACGACGATTGCTCATCTATAAGCTAAAAAAAATTGATATTTTGGCCATGGTAAATTGTCAACTCATTACGTTGACTCCCAGTGAGATGCATGGTAACACTGTGTGGGATTAAGGTATTAATGGCCACGGTAGTTTTCTGTGGGCTCTCCACCATCCCTCTTTGTTCGATACTACTACTTCCATTATTGATTTCTGTTTTTATTATTTCCTACAATTTTCCATGCTCTGAGTACTGCAAGTATGGACTGGGACGGAAAAGAACTGAGAAAAATATCGTTGCATACCAGTATATAGGCAGTTGAAACATGCGATGACGTATCACTAAATTTATGTATGAGTCTACCATGAGTGCACAAAGGCAACTCTTTCAGACCTTTCTGGGCGTTTTATCGATATGAAACCAAGACACTGCTGAGAACTATATCTATTAAGCAAAAAAAAAAAAAAAAAAAAATTTTTAAAATTATTTCATTCAGTACCACATTAAAAAAAATTTTATGGGTTTTTTTTAATACACAAAAAAAAATTCGAAGGTGGCTGGTCACAGACCGGGCCGCGGGGCGTTGACTCCCGAACTCGTCTTCCAGGTAAGGAAAAAAGCCTTAACAATGAGAGATAGATTTGTGATGGAAATATAAACATATTTTGGAAAGATTATGAATTATTTGATCAAGAAAATGTACAGTTATTTATTAACTATGTTTGTTCTTTAATGAAAACATCGTAAGCTATTTGTTTCTTATAACTAAAACCAATGGAAATACGAAGGTGTCTATTTTGAGTCTTGATAAACATTACGATATATCCTCTCGTTCATACATCACCTACAACGTCTCAGACGGCTATTTTTTTTTTTCTTGCAAGTTTTAAGGAATATTTTAAAAATGCATTCCTAGAATCTTTTGGCATCTGGCATCTAATGGCTTAGTTATTCTGGGTGACTGACGGGGCGCTCTTCCTGTACTGGTCCTTCATAGACACATGTACATGCGCTGATCTCTAGGTAGGTCTTTATATATATATATATTTATATATATATATATATATATATATATATATATATATATATAAATAAATATACAAACACTGATCTTCTGGCTGTAGAGACTCGAACCTAACGAACCTTGGAACAAGGTACGCAGTGCTTTACCAACCTACTACACTGCTCCAATGCCTTTGCGTCTAGCGTGATCTAGACGGTTGATCCAAGGAAGCCAGCTTTCAAGCAGGAGGCTTTCAGCTTTTTTCACTATCCCTGCATGCATAGCCAAAACTAGAGATTTTAACAATGCTAGGAATTCGCAAGAACAGCGAAATATTTCACCAACATTCATAAATATTCCAACGTCTATCTCACGCAAGACGCCAAGGTATTGACCATTGTACTAGGTTGGTACAGCACTGCAACCTGTTCCAAGGTTTCGTAGGTTCGAGTCTCCCTTCAGTCATAGATCAAAGTGTTGTTGAATATTTCGCCTGTTCTTTCTAATTCCTAGCATATATAAATATATATAATTATATATATATATATATATAGATATATATAAATATATAGCTTATATATAATATTTATATATATATATATATGCAAACCACCACTTCTGATAGAATAGAGACATTCCAAGCGCTTTCGTGACTACTCACAATTAACAAGGAATCTATGAACGTAAGCATCCAAGGAAGCTATATAAGGGGTCTGGCCGTCACCTCACTAAGATCCCACAACGGTTTAAAACACCTGACGCGCGCCGACCCAACTTGGATAGGTCCTTGGCACAACACCACCCAACAACTATTCTACCCAAAAAATAAGAAATTTTTATAGATTTTTTGGTCCATGTATTATTTAAATTCTTCCAAATTCATTAAATTATAAATGGATCTAATTTAATAAACCAAAGGAAATATTCCATATTAATGTCAAAACTGCCTTTATGAAACAAGATTCAATATATTCCTGTCGATACCATGGACTTTCTTGATACTACCTTCTCAACATTTTTGAAAATCAATAGGTTGTTAAAAACTCTTACATGAAATAAATAGAGCATTGGAATCTTGTCCAGTTCTAATGCTATTATTTATTTGTTTTTAATCTTTAGTTCGAGATTTTTACCAGTTAAACCGAAATAAACTTTAATCGCAATTTTACAAGGTATCTTATAGACACATCCATCAGCATTTTGGGGGGAATTCTTTATCAAAAGTTTTTTTACCTGTATCAATATTGTGAATACAACTTAATAATAAAAGTCTTAATAAGAGAAGGCATAACAGCCCAAGTTTTCATGGTAAGGGAGAACCAACATATTTTTAGTTGAATAAGGCTGGGTTGTCCTTTTTGGATTGTTAAAAGTTTTTCTAGCAACTTTTAAAAGCTTTATCAATACATTTCTTGGGTATTTTAAAATCATTACCTATTCATAATTTTGGATATTACCTCATCAATGAACAGAGACTACAAAAATCGTAAACTCCCATCAAAAACATTGATGAGAAAAACAACAGTTTGATACTCTATCATGATGCGAGGAATATAGTGGACATAGGAAAGTTATAGTAGTTTTTCTGTAAATTTTTAAACTTGAATCATTATTACCCTTATCCTCCGCATCAAGATAGAGTCAAACTGTCTGTTTTTCTCATCAAATTGTTTCTGAGAGCTTTTACAATTTGTAGTCCTGAGTTCATAGATGAGAAATATCCAAAATTTATGAAATAGGTTAATGATTTAAAATACCAAAAATGTAATTGATAAATCTTTTAAAGTTGCTAGAAATACTTTTATACAATCCAAAAAGGGAAACAACCACCTTATTCAACTAAAAATAAGTTGGTTCTCCCTTACCAGAAAACTTGGGCTGATATGCTTCTCATCTTATGACATTAATATTAAAGTTGTAATTCAAAAATCTTGATAACAGTACAAAAACTTTTGATAAGAATTCCCCCTAAATGCTGATGGATGTGTCTATAATATTCCTTGTAAAATTTGCGAATAAAGTTTAATTACGGTCAAACTGGTAAAAAATCTCGTGAACTAAGATTAACACCACATACAAATAGCCTTAGAACTGGACACGATTCCAATGCTACATTTAGTTCATTAAAGAATTTTAACCATCCAATTGATTTATTCAAAAAGTTGAGAAAGAAAGTATCCAGCAAGGTCCATGGTCGACAGGAAATAATTGCATCTTGTTTCATAAAAAGCAGTTTGAACAATAATATGAATATTTCCTTTGGTTATATAAATTTAGATCCATTTATAATTAATAGAATGTGGGAAAAAATTAATAATACACTGGACAAATAATCTTTAAATTTCTTACTTTTCTTGGTAGAATAGTTTGTGGGGGTGAGTATGTCCAAGGAACCATCCAATTGGGTCGGTCGCGCGTCAGTGTTTAAACCGTTTGTGGGATCTGATAGTGATGCGGCCAGAACCCCTTATATAGCATTCCTTGGATGCTTTACTTTCATATTCCTTGATAATGTGAGTAGTCACGAAAGCGGCTTGGAATTTCTCTATTCTTATCAGAGTGGTTGGTTTGCATATTCTGATATTACCTGTTTAACTGTGATCTTTTTGCATATATGTAAATATATATATAAATATATAAATATATATAAATATATATAATAAATAACAAATATATATACACAAGCCCATGGGGGTGGAAATCTACATTGTTTTTGTCTGGTGCTTAAGACAGCAAGAATCAAGCATTCTGCTTTTGCTTCTTGGAGGAAGTTTGCCAGGAAGCACAAAAGTACGAGGCAGCTTTTTCCTTTATGATTCTAGGGCATTGCAGTGGCGTAGGAGACAGTGAGGTCAGATCACTTTGATTCTACAGATGGTGAGACATTGACTGCCGGGATACCAACAAAGAACACTGTTCCACGCGTTTTGCACAAAATAATCTCAATAAACACTTACGGAGAAGTGTGATCACTTCATTAGTGACAATATTGGTGAACAATTATTGATGAACAGTGTAACAACGAGTGTTGCGATCCAACAGAGTTGTAGTGCACATTCATCAAAGAACACTATTCCTCAATCAAGACATCGATATCCGAGCTAACTACGGTCCGATACATATACCCAGGTAAGTGAACTGATTCGTAATGAGTAAATTGACTGCGCTTTGATACAAGTTATAATAAGTAACTTATCATAAACCTATGGTGAGAAGCGGACCTTTGAGTCCACACACATAAAGTTGTCAGCAATCAGTGTCTGAAATATGCTGACATAAAACCACCCCCATAGGGTAAATTATTATTCACTTTCACTGCCGTCATGTTGACGGCAGTGAAGGGACATGAGCTAGAGTTCGTCACGGCCCCGCTAGCTGAGATTCGTCTGTAAAAACTTGCATTTGTGAGTCACAGAGGTGCCTGTGCTGACCTTCCTATGTGTAGAAAGATACCTAGTTGGTTGAATCTTATTGTCGAGCTGTCTACGTGGCAAACGCGATGGCCCTGGAGTTTTGAGACTCAAGACGCGGTTCAATCCCTGCGGGGGCATGGTTTTTATTATATACTCTTTTTCACCCGTTTGCGAGTGGTTATTACATTCTTCAAGACCTCGTCCAGCAGTGGCGGCTGTGCAAGCGATGAGCTGACTTGCCAAGCTAAGTACCCCCCCCCTATATTACCTTATAACTTTAGCTGGTAAAACTATTTCTCAACACTCTTTCCAAGAGGGTTGCGGCAGGTGACAAACCCCACTGCGCTATTCTGAAAAACTTCCCCTCACTCCTTCAGTTTGTTTACTGCCTTGCAACATGCATAGCTCCCTGATGATGCACGGGAAGTGTGAAAATACTTGAACTAAAATATTAACCTCCCCCTCCCAGTGGCTGTGTCTTACATATTATGAACGCCTTCTTACGACTGATTGCAATATATATATATAAATATAATATATATATATATATATATAATATATATATATATATAAATATAATATATATAATTATATATATAGTATATAATATGTTATATTTAGTTAACAAGTCGGGTCGTCCTTCGCACCGAGGCAGGGTAACCCAAAAAGAAAGAAACTCCCCAAAAGAAAAATTACTTTCATAATCATTCACACTTCCCCCACTCACCATAATCACTGTTACTGGCAGAGGGTGCGCAGAATACAACAGTTTTTTAGAAAACATATACGTATATCAGAACACACATATCCCTCTAAACCTTCCAATATCGCAAACCCGTCCTTTAAAGTGTAGGAACATGTACTTCCCAATTCCCAGACTCAGTCCGGCTATATAAAATAACCTGGTTTCCCTTAAATCCCTTCACTAAATATTACCCTCTTACTCTCCAACAGCTGTCAGGTCCCAAATACCATTCAGCTTCATTCACTCCTATCTAAATGCACACGCACGCTTGGCTGGAAGTCCAAAGCCCCTCGCCACGAAAAACTCCTTTACCCCCTCCCTCCAACCTTTCGAGAGGACGACCCCTACCCCCTTTCTTCCCCTACAATTTATACGCTCTTAATGTCAGTCTACTTGATATCCATTCTCCCTAAATGACCAGACCACCTTCACAACCCCTCTTCAGCCCTCTGACTAATACTTCGGATTAACTCTACACCTTCCTCCTAATTTCCCACACTAAGAAGTTTCTGCATAATAATTGCACCACACATTGCATTAGACAGAACAATCCCACGGCCTCCCAACCCGCTCCTCACTGCAAGCATTTACACACACACACACACACACACACACACACCAAAACAACCACACACACACCGACAACACACATAATATATATATATATATTCTAATTATATATATATATTTAGATATATATCTATATATATATATATATAGATATTATATATATATATACAAACACTGATCTCAGGCCGAAGGAGACTCGAATCTACGAACCCTTTAAACGAGTTACGCAGTGGCATTACCATTCTCACCACACTGGAACCAATAACTTGGCGCCCAGCTTGCGCTAGTCGTTTAATCCCAAGGCAGCCAGTTTCAGGGAGAAGGCTTACAGCTTTTTCATCTCATCCCCTGCATGCATCAGCTTATCTAAGACTTAACAATGCAATGAATTCACAATGCGCAGGCGAAATATACACAAACAACGAGGGAACTCAACCTACGATATATATACTACATATATATATATATATATATATAATATATATATAAATATATTAGAATATATAATAGCTAATATATATATATAAATAATACGAAACAACCAGTATCGGCCGTTACCTCCAGCATGCAGGGAGACCAAACCGAGGCAGGGTGACCACCGAGCAGGGAAACCACCGAGGCAGGTTAACCACCGACAGTGATCCACCAGAGGCAGGTTGACCACGGAAAGCAGGGTACCACCGAGCAGGGTGATCACCGAGCAGGTGATCACCGAGCAGGGTGACCACCGAGGCCAGGGTGACCCACCGAGGCAGGGTGACCACCGAGGCAGGGTGACCATCGAGCAGGGTGACCATCGAGGCACGGTGACCATCCGAGGCAGGGTGACCACCGAGGCAGGGGTGACCACCGAGGCAGGTTGACCACCGAGGCAGGTGACCACCCGATGCAGGGAGACCACCGAGGCAAAGGGTGTCCGAAAAAGAAGCACTATCAGTGTCACTCTCCCGATCACTGTCTGCCAGAGGGATTTCCCAACACTACTGACAAAAACAGCAACTATCTCGACACCCATCCTCAAGTCAAGTGCTGTTTTCCTCCTCCAGGACTCACGACTGTGTTCCCGGTATTTTGCTATATCCTTTCCTAAATTATACACTGCTCAAACTTCCAATCAGCCCGTTCAAGTTCATAAAAATCATTGCCACACCACATGCTCTCATTCTAACATGCTCAAGCACTGCTATCCTGGAAGTTTATTCCCTTCGCACAACCCAACACTCCTTTGCCCTCCCCCTTCCTAACCATTCCTAGGGACGATCCCAACCCCGCCTTCCCCACTACAAATTTTTAACCACTCCAACCATTTCGAATATGTTTGAGAACACGAACTAATGATGGGACAACCAAGCCTACTTCCATCATTCCTCCTCTTTCTCCTTTTCTAAAACACTACAAAACTCCTTTCTTCACAGCATTCCAATCCTTCGCTGCTCACGTCATTTATCCACAACCTCCACATGGAAACTTACAAACCCTCTAGTCCTACACACCTACAGCTTCGGTTACTAGTAAATCATGAACTTATTTTCCAGTGGAATTATCGAGGTCTCAAGGTAATTTTTCCCTGTTTTTCATTTTTCCAAGAACGAAATTAGCTGCTCCTGTTACCATAAGTCTCAGCCATATTCATTGAATTCATCTGGTCCTTTCCCCAGTGGAACTTTAATGAAAGTGCACATGTACGCAACAATAGAACCACACACATCAATCTGTGTTCGTACTTCGTTGCATACACTGCAGCCAGCACCTACTTAAACAACGTATATAGACTTTTCCTTACATTTCCATCACTTTTTCGAGCATTTTAATTCCAGATGTTGCATTTTCTGATATCTTTATTACTGCCGCCTCTTCTCTTATTATGCGATTTTAATGCTCGTCATTTTCCTCTGGGGGGTCTCACTGTGACTCTCTTGGCGGTCTGTTAGAGCTCTTATGACTCTTTTCCCTTCCATGTTATAAATACAGTACTCCCACCCATTCTGACATTTGCATTGATCTCTCAGTTTGTTTCTCATCAACTTCACTGACTTTACTTGGTCTGTGCTCCCAGATTTACATGACAGCTAAATTATCCTTACTCTCATTCGTATTTTTCGTCCTTATTGAAGCCCATACTGGCAATTTTTAACCTGCGAATAGGGACCTTTACTTGAGTCAAACTACTTTTAGTGAGAAATCTTTTATGTCCTCCACTGATGAGCTATTACAAAAATTTTTGACCTCATCTTAAACAGCGGCTTCACATTCAACCCATCAAACCTCGAGTAGGTACTATCAGAAATGCGTGCATTGGTGGTCTCCTGCTCGTACTCTTGCAGTACATTTGAAACGTGCTGCATGGGAACCTTATCGTTACAACAGGACCACAAAGCGACTCTGATTTTAAGTGGGCGAGAGCAGGTGCCCAGTCTGTCATCGGTGAAGCTAAACGCACTTGTTTCTACATTACTTCGGCTACCTCTATGAATACAGTTTAAAAATTAGTACGGAAACTGAGTGGCAAGTACTCTCCTGATCTGGCTCTCGTTCTTCGGTTTGCCAGTGTCAACATTGCAAAACCTTTTGAAATTGCCACAGAGATTGGAAATCATTTTGGCCATATTTTCAATGGTTCCATCTACGCCCTCATTTCTTTCCTCCAAGTCTGCCAGAGAGTTACTGCCTTTGGACTTTTCTTTTAGCAGTGACGAATCTTATAATGTGCGTAATGAACTAGAGTAACACCTTCCGCTTGCCGATCGTCGACAGCTGATCTGATGGCATTAATAATCGTATTCTTCAGCATTTACATCCGTCAGCCCTTGCAGTCGTCTTATGTCTTTTTAATCTTATTTGGTCGCAAGGGCTTCTTCCCCAGCTATGGAAAACTGCCGTTCTTCTGCCTTTTTGCACACCAGGTCCTTTGGGCCATGATGCCTCACACTATGGTCCCATTGTTCTTACCAGTAGAGTTCGAACGACTAGTATATAGACGTTTGGTGTTGTATTTAGAGACACACAATAGTCTCTCCACTAGTTAATTTGGCTTTCGTAAGGATCGTTCCACTATTGACCCTTACTACGCTTAGATATCTATGTTCGCATTGCTAGTGATCACTCGGTTATCGCTGTGTTTTTTGATCTTGAAAAGGCATGGCACTACTTGGAGATACAAAATTTTGCCCAACCTCATTCCTCAGGCCTCCGAGCCAATCTGTCACTTTTTCTTGTTAACTTCTTATCTGAGAATCATTTCCGTGTTCGGGTTAATATTTCGCTTTCCCTGGACTTTGTCTAAGCTGAAAGTGTACATCAGGGATGTGTACTTAGCCCACTCTTTTTCTACTAGCTATAAATGATCTGGCCTCTGTCCTCCCATCTAATATTTGGTCATCACTTTATGTCGATCACTTTGCTATAACTTCTGCAGGCGCTGACTGTCGCCTAGTAGCAGGCTCAAACCATACCTCCGGCCGGGATTGAACCCGCGGTCATAGTCTCAAAACTCCAGCCCGTCGCGTTAGCCACTAGACCAGCTAGCCACAATAAGATTCATCCAACTAGGTATATTTCTACACCATAGGAAAGTTAGCACAGGCACCTCTGTGACCACAAATGCAAGTTTTTACAGACGAATCTCCAGCTAGCGTGGCCGTGACGAACTCTAGCTCAAGTCCCTTCACTGCCGTCAACATGACTCAAGAAATCGTAATGACACGATTGCAAACGTGTTATTACGATTTCTTGAGTCATGTTGATAGCAGGCTCACTTCAGGATGCTGTCAGCCGTGTTTCCCATTGGACCACTACACACTAGTTTAAATTTTCTGGTGCTAAAACGGACAAAATTACTTTCACCAGACGTTCTGTTGTCTCTCATACTCCATTGTGTCTATTGTGATACAGATTTCTCGGCCTCCTGTTTGATCGCTGGCTGTCCTGGAAACCTCACATTACCTCTCTGAAAGCAACTTGCCATAGCTGGCTGAACCTTCTTAAAACCCTCACTCATCTTTCATGAGGAGCTGAGCGCCGAACTCGTCGACTGCATTCAGCCCTAATTTTACTGAAACTAGACTATGGCGACCAAATATATTCTTCAGCCTCTTCCGCAACTCTTACTAAACTTGATCCCATTGATCATCAGGGATTTCCTTTATGTCTAGATACTTTTCGCTCCTCTTCTGTCGAGAGCCTATATATACAGAGGCATACATTTCATCCTTGAACGTTCGCTGTGATGCCCATTTCCTCCGTTATTTTGTCTACTCTCAGGAAATTTACGATCCTTCTACATCCATTTTAGTAACAAACGTTAGTAGAAGTCCATTATTTGTTCACCGCCCCTGTTTTCTCCATTCCTTTTTTCCTCGTCTTCACTTGCTCTTTATGTCTCTTCACTTGCCACATAAGTTTTTTTTTTTTACCTTTGGAGGTTCCGACAGTTCATGCCTGTTCTTCCCCTCTTCCGTGCACGAAACTTAAATACCTACAGTTGCGTCTCACTCCCTTTTTTTCTCAACCACTTCTGGTCTCATTCTCATGCCACTACTGTGTACATTGATGGCTCTAAATTCACTGACGGTGTCGGGTTTGCAGCCGTGTTCCTGTACAGCTTTGTTGAGTGCAAATATTGGACTCAGCTAGAACTTTTACAGCTGAACTGTATGCAATTCTTGCATCCATGCCTACCTCAGCGTTTGTCGTAGTTTGACTCCTTTAGTGCTCTGCAAGGTATTAAAATATTTGATTCGCCTCATTCAATAGTTTCTCGTATACAACTTTGGTTGTACCGCATTTCTAGCAAAACAAAGGAATCGTTTTCTTCTGGGTCCCTGGTCATGTGTATTTTCAAGGTAACGAGCAGGTAGACTCTGCTGTACGGCCAACGGTACATGAACTCAGTTATTCCTTTCTCAGACTATTTTGCTGTAACCACCTTCACAACCATTGGAACACTATTGGTCTAATATCACTCATAGCAAATTATATTTCATCATGCCAAATTTAGGTTTTTTGGCCGTGGTTGGGAGACTACGCTCTCATGTCTTCGCATCGGACACACCCGTCTTTCTCATGGTAGGTTGAGAGAGCTTCTTTTGACTGAGGAGGAATGTGAGACCATCACCTGACCCTTGTGAGATGTGAGGAGATTGAGATAATCTGTAGACTAGTGTGATGGCTGAAAAGTGTTGTGAGCTCACTAACTGACCAGTGTGAGGATTGAGGAGGATTGTCAGTCATTACCTGACATGTGCAGATATTCAGAAAGATTTGAGATCATAGGTTCACCAGTGATATGTCTGTTTTTTTTTTTTTTTTTTTTTTTTGTTTTTGAGATTGTCACTTAAATGGTATGTGTTGAGGAGGATTGAGTAGTCTACAATTGATAAATGTGACAAATAATGAGGGTTGCGAGAACTTCAGTTGAAAAGTATTAGGACTGAGAAGGGTTGTGAGATCAGCTCTGGACGCATATAAAGAATGAAGAGAATTGAGTGTTAGGTTGATCTGTGTAAAGGTAGCTGTGAAGTTTTCTGTTGATCCATGTGAAAATAACTGTTACATTTTCTGTTGATCCATGTGAAAATAACTGTTAGATTTTCTGTTGATCCTTGTGAAATAATACAAGTATATGTACAGCCTTAGCTGACATCAATAACATACTTCTTTATGGAAAGCCTCTTGTTATGCAGAGCATTTCGGGCAAATTAAGTAAATTTTGTCCTAGTATGCGACCCACACCAGTCGACTAACACCCAGGTACCCATTTTACTGACGGGTTAACATGGACAGCAGGTGCCTTGAGGACGCACATCCTAATGGTTCAAGCCGTACTGGGGAATTGAACCTCGGTACGGCTTGAGTGCGCTAACGATCCGGCTATGGTCGTCTGTTGACCTGTGTGTAGAGAACTGATGTCGTCTGATGAACAATATGTAGGGAACCGAGGTAGTCTATAGATAAGTAAAAACAGAATTGTGGTGGTCTGTTGTTCAGTGTGAAGAGAATTCGGATTATCTGTCGACCAGTGATCTGTTTTATGCAGAAGAGCATCTCTAAACACACATGTCGAACCTTGACGTGATGGGATATAGCAGTAAACCACACCAGGTTGCAATTATGTCAACAAAGAGAAAGAAGCTGAGGTTACAGTGGGCACAGGCTCACCAACGCTGGACAGTTGAAGATTGGAAAAACGTCGCCTGGTCTGACAAATCACATTTTTTGATGTGGCATGCGGATGGTAGGGTCAGAATTTGTATCAGACTTTGGGATGAGGTAGAACATAAAATTCACAACATGAATGTTCAGCCTGCAAAATCTCCAGCAATTGCGTGATGTTGTCCTGTCAACATAGATAAGATCTCTAATGGATATTTCCATCACCTTGTTGAATCAGTACCACAAAGAATTCAGATTGTTCTATGGTCAAAGGGGAAACCCTTCCCAGGACTCGAATCATGTACCTATTTAAGTAACCACTGTGTGTATATGCTTAGTTTATTTTAATCCCTATTTTAGGGGTTAATTTAAATAGATGTTTATACATTTAAGTAAGTTTCTGTCTCACTACACTTACCTCTCTTATTACCATACCCACCATACCGGACCAAGACCCATTGGCAAGTTTAGCGCCAAAGATCCTATCAGGAGGCCGGACATTGCTGTACCTGATGAAATATATGTTTTGATATTAACGGTAACACACACACTCACCAGAAGAGAGAAAATGGTTTCACAAACGATTACCAGCAAAGGTTCAGAGATGGCAAACTTTGTCTTACAACCCTGTTACGTTTGCATGATTTAGTATTAGAAGTGAGATAGTAAAGAGAAGGATGGGTGGATTGCATTTTCTTTTGCTGCAAGAACACATTTGATTCAGTCCGGTAAAGGAACTGGGCAAAAACTAAAGCTGCAGGCAGGACTTGCAGAGAATTCACAGGACAGACAAACACATCACAAAGCAAATACACAGAAATACATAGTTTTTCATTCTGTGGCAACCAAATAAAATGGGTTGTCAGAGAGCAGGACGGAGAACCAAGGGACTGGAGGATGAGTCTGCCAAGGAAGATTGAATAGCAGAGCTCATGAAAAAGGAACATGAGTGGGGAAGAAAGCTAGAAGAGCTTAGCATGAAAATGGAGGAGAGGATAGCTACAGAGAGCAGGAAGTGGGAGATGCAAGTCAAAGTAGCAGAGGCTAAGTTACAGAGAGATGAGGAACTGAAAAATCTGAAACAGCCTAAAGAACTAAAGAGCAATGTGGGCAGGACACCAGAAACTGCTACCTCAGTCACAAACAAGGCAACTGTAGGGAACGAAGGAGTGAAACTGTATGCAGAGGCCCTATCAGACAGTCATGAAGCCTGAGAAAAAAAGATGATCACATCAGAAACAAGCGAGGGGACTGTAGAAAATGAAAGAGCTCAGCTATACGTAGAGGCCCTAACAGACCACAGCAGTGCCCAGGGAAAGCTGAGAAGGGAAAATGACAGACTACTGGGCCAGGGACAACAGATAGTGAAGAGATTGAAGAAAGGAAAGCTGCAATGGAGGCAACTAAATCGAATCAGGGGATGCATAGGGATATGCAGTGTGAGAATGAAAGGGAGAGATCAGTCTTTGTTTAAGGGCTCCATGAAGTTGAAGGGGAAACTTACGAATCAAGAAGACAATGGGAGAAAAAAGCGATTGAAAGCATCGTGAAAACAATAGAAGAAGATGACATGACCCAGCTGGTAGATTTTCTGAGAATAGGGAGATTTGCAAGAGGACGAACCCGGCCAGTCAAATTGATTTTCAAGGCAGACTGGGCTCGAAACAGGATCCTGCAGGAGAAAGCAAGACTAAGGGACATGTTGGCATACCAGAGCATGTATCTCAACCACGACAAAACACAAGAAGGCAGAAACTGAAAGAGAGGGCACAAAGACGAAAGAAGGAAAGAGAGATGAAGATGGAGATGGACAGGAGAACCCAGACTCAGGAGGAAGCTCAAATACAACCTCCCTCACAACTACCTACAGAAGCCCCCCAACCAGGACAACCCCAATGCAACCAAACATTCTAACCCAAAACACACATGCCATACCCAATGCCCCCATCCACCTCATTACAAACTCCACCTTCACAGTAACCACCCACAGTTTCTCATTAGGTCTCCCGCTTCCCCACCAACAATGTACCCTCCAGACCACAGTTTTAGAAAAGAAGTTGGAGGTTTGGTATACCAGTGCAGATGGAATAACTAATAGATGTGAGGAGTTGCATGAAAGAATCAAGAAGACATCCCCCAGTCATAATAGCACTCACAGCAACGAAATTCACCAGGAAAATGGATGCAATCTTTCCAACCAGATATCAAAACCTTAGGAAAGAAAGAGAGAGAAGAGGGGAAGGAGTTGCACTGCTCATTAAAAACCAGTGGGGATTTGAGGAAATAGGAGGAATGGATGGAATGGGCAAAAGGGACTACATAGTAGGAACAGTCCAGTCAGAGGGCCATAAGGTAATAATTGCAGTAATGTACAACCCGCCACAGAACTGCAGGAGGCCAAGAGAAGAATGCAATGAGAGCAACAAGAGCAATGGTAGACACACTAGCCGAGGTGGCCAGAAGAACTCACACGGGGAGAACAAAGTTACTAGATATGGGTAATTTTAATCACAAGGTGTGAGGGAAAAGTTCAATAGATAGGAGTAGCGAGGGAGTATATAGTAACAATAGTTTCATTGCCGGCTACTTGTTAAGGTAGGGTAAGTCAAGCTCCCACTATTCCCGCCTTTTTTCCCCCACCCCGAAAGTGATAGTTTGACTGCCGGCTGCTTGTTAAGGTAGGGTCAGTCTAGCTCCCGCTATCCCTTCCCCTCCTACTTCCCCCCCCCCCGAAAGGTGACGTGTGGGGCTCCGGTCTAAACAGTAATCACTAGACTCACACCTCCCAGCAACTACTGTAAGTACATGCCTGCCTTGTATTCTATGGTTTTTATTGGGTTAAAAGCTTCACTTTTGACCAATAATAAACTTAGTCCTTTGAGTCTTGCTCTAAGTTGACTGTCTTTAATAATCACCACATCTTTTAGGTATTGTACATATAAATGGAGAGTGATTTCTTAAGCAGTGGGTAACCTTCTATCTTTTCAGTTTGGATGACAAAAGAGGGTCACCTCCCAAACGAGTAGAACTGATGGAGATGGACTAACGTCCTGAGACTTCCCCTTTTTGGATTTAATTACCTGTGCACTTGTATAAAAATTGCAGGACGTAACCCCCTCACCCCATTGCAGTGGTAAAAGAACCTGCTTTCCTGTCATCGGGATATAATACTCACGGCTATACTGTGAAAACAAACCCGGGTGGGTTGTAACCAACACCTGCGACCCCCCCCCCCCATCATCAGCAACGGCAAACGATTTCAACAACACAGTGTCACCAACACCAGACACCCCAAGTTTTAAATTAGCGTGAATTCAGTTATCATTTATATTTTCATTTTTCTTTTTTCCCTTTAATTAGGATTAATATTTCATATTTAAGTGTTTATATTTTATATTTTCTATATAATAAAGTGTTTGTTTGTCTGTTATTATTTCTATTTCTATTCTTTAAATTTTTTCTGAAGAGGAGCCAGCCTGGGAAATACTGTCTGATGTTGTTACAGGGCTGAGTAAGCCTTCACAAGTGGCAAACCTTGCCAGGATCAACTCTACTGAATCAAGATTCAACTCCCATCTCGAATCTACCTTTGGGAACTTCAACGCCGCATACCACAGACGGTTACCACCAGCCATGAGTAATCATTCTCTATGGTAGGACTACAGTACAGGTATTTAAAAGATTTGGTGATTGTTATAGTCTCGATTATTGTAAGTCAAGTCAAGCAGAATTACTAGTTAATTCTGCCATCTATTTTTGGTGTGAGCTTGAAACACTTTGGAGGATTAGATTTTAGGACCCGAGATTTTCCAGTGACAATTTGTTTCTTGAGCTCTTTATTATATCAAGGGAACTGTCAAAAGGACACTCTTGATTTGTTTGGTGAGACTGGAGGTCAAGTGCCCCCATTCTACTTACTGTTTGCTCGGAGCCGGCATAGAACCCTTCATTTTAATTAATACATATTGTTTAATTGAAGCAGGTATCGAACCCTCTGGTTTATTTACAGTTTGAGTGGAGCAGGAATTGAACCCTCCATTTTCTTTAATACCCGTTTCATTTCCCCTGATAGTTTAAGTTATTCTTGCAAGCATGGAGGAATACCAGTTTTGGATGAACGCTGGAAGTAAGTTAGGAATAACGGGGAAAAAATTTTTAGAATCTTCATTTAGTGCTAAGATCCAGGAAAGACTTGAAAGAGAGAGAATTGAGAGAGAAGAGAGACAGTTAGAAAGGGAAAGAGAAGAGAAAAAGGAGAAAGAGAACCTTGAAAGACAGGAGAAAAAGGAGAGAGAGAATTGAGAGAGAAATCCAAGAAAGACAGAAAGAGAGAGAGAAGACAAAAAGGAGCGTGATAGACTTTATCGTGAGGAGAGAGCTAGAGTACGTGAAGAACAAGTTAAATTAAGAGAACTTGAGGAAAGAGCAAAGGATAGAGAACACGAGGAACAAGCTAAAATACGTGAGGAACAAGCTAAGATACGTGGGGAACAGGTTAAATTAAGAGAACTTGAGAAAAGAGCAAAGATAGAGAAGACGAGTTAATAGAGAGAGAAAAGGATCACGAGCTCGAAAAATCTCACCTTGAATTAGAGAATAAAAAGTTAACTTTTACACAACAACAATTAGAGGAAGGAGTAACTGAACATCATGCAGCTAGTGCACATATTCCAACACCTAATTTACCTCCCTTCACAGAGGGGAAGACATAACTTCATACATTATAGGTTTGAAAAACCGCTACCCTCTGTGAATGGCCTGCTGACACCTGGGCTACCAGGTTAGGAATGTTATTTTCCTGGTACAAGCTTTGAATATCTATGAAAACTTTGTCGCAGGATATCATATGTAATTATAACCTACTGAAGAAGGCAATACTTAAAGCAATCAAAAAAACCACAAATTCTTACAGGAAAGATTTCAGGTATGCCACCTTACAGCCTGGCCAGAACTTTCAGCAGTTACAGGTAACACTCTTTCTTTTTGTTCGATTTTTTGGGTTTAGAGAGTTCAGGAATTGATCACAGTTATGAATCTGTTAGAGACTTCATGGTTGCTGACCAGTTCCTGACAGCTCTTCCTCACCAAAATACGAACATTCATCAGAGAACGTAACCTGATTAAAGCTGAGGAAGTTGCTGAGGCTGCTGACCGTATGCTGAGGATCACAATTCCTATAAAGACCTAAAGGGATCGAACCCTAAGGGCAAGGGTTCATAAACCCTTAAGAAATCTAAGCCTCTAGTGGAAAGTAAAATGACTTCTTTTATTTCCTGTTTTCATTTGTGTAGTTTTAAAGGGGACGTAAACGTCCCAGATTGTCCTTCTAAGAAGGTCCAAAAAGTTGGAAGATGTTTTAAAAGACTGTAATGACCAAGCACTCTTCTGTTCAGGAACATTTAATGGACTTAATGTATCTACCATTTTACGAGACACTGGATGCACATGTATAGTCATTTCTGATAAGCTGTTCCCTAACCTTAAAGAAACTCATTCCTCTGCTATATTTTTCAGACTACTTGGGCCGTACGGACACTTTTCCTACCCTCCGTTGTTACATTAGGTCTAATGGTTCACAGATTGGTCTGAAGGGCCCTACTAGCTCCAACCACTTCTTGCTCCGTACTAATAAAGGGAATGTAAAAGGTGCCATTCTTTCCCTTTTGAGATTGACCTTTCATCACCAAAGGTGGACATAAGCTTTTCAGATCTTCTTCCTGTAGAATCAGAGAAGCCCCTCGAAAGTTCAGATGAGACAATGTCCCCGCGAGATTCATGTGGGATTAAAAATCAGTGATGCACTCTCGAAAGCGAGGTAGTAGGATCACCGGTTCACTTGTTAGATGAAAGTGAAGATACCCTCCGATACCATAAATTTTCTTGACTAGGGGTCAGACCAAAGCCCAGGCTTCTCCTACTGTCCATCCTTTGATTTTCCCTACTTTAAGCCTTTAGACAATCGAAGGACTCCTTTGTCAAGTTACAACGTAATTGCCCTTCTCTTCAGGATTGCCATAATGCCGCTAAACAAAATCAAGTTATCCAAAAGGAAAACTTTTCATATAAATTTGAAAAATATAAAAGGTATCTTGTACAAGTCAGTATTCAAATTAAATTCAGATGAGACAGACTATTCCATCATAGTTTTTCCAAGTCAAATTTCAGAGAGACTGTTTTTAAAATGGCTCATGACCTGCCAGTGGCCGACATTTCTCGCATCGTAAAACCTTAAAAAAATTAGGGAAACCTATTTTTGGCCAAAAATGTCCTCAGATGTCGCTACCTATTGTAATTGTGTAAAGTTTTGCCAACTGTCATCCTCCCGAGGTACCAGGCGAGTACCTATGGTCAAAATGCCAGTCTTTACGGTAACCCTTTGAAAAGTAGCCATTGACACATTGGTCCTTTATCTCCACTTTCATCTGGGGACATATAAAATTAACATTAGTGGATTTTGCTTCGAGTTTCCCTGAAGCCTTACCCTTAAAGACCATAAAATATTAAAGGTGGCTGAAGCCCTTTTGTCCATCTTCTCCGGAGTTGGCATCCCTAGAGAAATTTTTTCTGACCGTGGGACACAATTCACATCTGACTTAATGCACATCTATCCAACTTCTGGAGTGAAGCCTCTCTTCACCACACCCTATCATCCCAGCTGTAATGGGAGGTTGAGCGCCAGCAATTTGATTCTCAAGTCCATTTTAAGGAAACTTTGCTCCCTTAAACCTAAGGAGTGGCCCTCGTTACCTACCCTGTGCTTTGTTTGCCATGAGGGAAGTTCCCAGTGACCCCTTTGGGTTTTCACCTTTCGAACTTCTCTATGGAAGAACCGGCCAGAGGCCCATTGTCTATCCTTCATGACTTATGGACTATGAGGAGGTGAGTGCTGAGGTTCTGTCTTCTTTCCAGTTTCTCCTTGACCTTAGATCCAAACTTGAGGAACCTCTGACATAGTTTCGAAAAACCTAAACTTGTCAATGGACCAGTACAAAACCTATTTTGATCCAAAAGTCAAGGAGAAGTTTTAAAGTAGGGGATGAATTTCTTGTACATTTTGCCGATCAAGTCAAATAAATTATTAGTAGCATGGAAAGGTCCATGTAAAGTATTAAAAATTTGTGGGGAAAATTGACTACCTCATAGAAGTCAAGGGGAAACCTAAGCTTTATCATATCAACATCCTTAAGAAATATTACCGAAGAAATTCGGTTAACTAGCCTTAATAACTTTGACTTTGATTTTCCACACAAACTTGATAAAACAACTGAAAAAAATGTAAAGTGTGTGTAATTGACACCTCTAACTTAGACTATGATGAAGAACACATGACTTGGTGACTCTTGACCACTCGGACGCAACCAACATTAATATTAATGAATCTTTGGATGACCATAAGAGCATGAACAAATTCAATGTGTGAGTAACTTTTCAGACGTCTTTACTGATATTCCAGGTGGGTTTCCCCACGGTAGTCCATAAGATTGACTTAGTGACGGACAATCCCCATCAAACGAAAATTAAAACCCAGTTCCCGTTCACCTTAAAGATGCATTTGACCGAGAGGTAGACATATTATTAAAACTAAAGATCATTGAACCTTCAGTATCTTTTATATTGTTCACCAGTAGTCATGGTTAAGAAGGAGGATCATTCATATAGACTTGCTATTGACTTTTAGAGGCCTTAATGCTATAACTCCGGTGGGATGCGGAGCCCATGCCCTTAATAGATAGCGATCTACACAAATTTTTTGACTCTTCCTTTTTTCAGAGATTGATTTTTGAGCAGGCATATCATCAAGTAATGTTAGATCCTTCTTCTAAGCAGTACACCGCATTTCCTACACACCAAGGACTGATGCAATATAGAACTATGCCCTTCGGGTTTGGGAACTGCCTGTGGTACCTAAAGTGAGACTGATGAGAAAGGCTTGGGTAATAGGGCCAAATGTTTCAGTTTAATTTGATAACATTTACGTAATGACATCCACGTGGGACGAACATATCCAAACATTAACATCAGTTTTGCGTAGGGTTTCGCTCACATGGCCTCACTGCCCAAACCGAAGAAATGCTTCCTTGGGTATAAAAAAGATTAGATATCTTGGATTGATACTTTCCCAATAACTCTCTGCGCCTCTCCCCAGAAAGATCAAAGCTTACTAGAATTTAAATTCCCCAAAACCAAGAAGCTCATGCTAGCTTTCTTGGTTCTGTAAATTTTTATGCATGGTATATCCCGAACCTTACTGATCTCACAGGCATCTTATCCGACTTCCTTAAAAAGTCTGTGAAGGAACCTCTTGAACTTTTCCCACGTACTCGGGAAAAGTTTAATGAGATTAAAAGTATCTTTTCGAAAGACCCTATACTTAAGATTCCAGATATTAATAAAACAATTTTGTTTAAGAACTGATGCCCCCAATACTGGCTTAGTGCAGTGCTACTACAATACCAAAGATGGGGACTCTCTTTTCCCTGTATGCTTCCTAAGCCGGAAACTCCTTCCCGCAGAAACGAGATATCCACCATAGAAAAGGAATTTGGCCCTTGTGTGGGGTATCTCCAAACTTAAATTTTATTTGCTGGGGAAAAAAATTCATTTTTGAAACGGACCACAAACCTTTGATATACCTAAAACTTTTAAGGGAACCAACAGTCGCCTCTTGAGGGGACATTGGCACTCCAGGCTTTTAAGTTCCATATTGTGTATATCAATGGGTTTATCCAATTATTTCTCTGACTGGTTAAGGCGTGACAGTCAGTAGATTTGTTGCTTTACGCGACTTCCACATGTTAGAACTTTTTCCTCGCCTATTCTTCTTATACTCCTTGACTATAAGTCTTGGTATGGGGGAGTGTGAGGGAAAAGTTCAATAGATAGGAGTAGCGAGGGAGTATATAGTAACAATAGTTTCATTGCCGGCTACTTGTTAAGGTAGGGTAAGTCAAGCTCCCACTATTCCCGCCTTTTTTCCCCAACCCCGAAAGTGATAGTTTGACTGCCGGCTGCTTGTTAAGGTAGGGTCAGTCTAGCTCCCGCTATCCCTTCCCCTCCTACTTCACCCCCCCCCGAAAGGTGACGTGTGGGGCTCCGGTCCAAACAATAATCACTAGACTCACAGCCCCACACTACTGTAAGTACATGCCTGCCTTGTATTCTAGTGGATTTATTGGTTAAAAGCTTCACTTTTGACCAATAATAAACTTAGTCCTTTGAGTCTTGCTCTAAGTTGACTGTTGTAAGAATCACCACATCTTTTAGGTATTGTACTTATCACGGAGAGTGATTTCTTAAGCAGTGGGTAACCTGTCATCTTTCCAGCTTGGATGACAGAGAGGGTCACCTGCCAATCAACAAGTAGAACTGATGGAGATGGACTAACGTCCTGAGACTTCCCCTTTTTGGATTTAATTACCTGTGCACCTGTATGAAATTGCTGGACAAAACCCCTCATCATTGCAGTGGTAAAGAACCTGCTTTTTGTCATCGGGGTATAA